>PGIR01000067.1:0-189814 GCA_002812735.1 Scedosporium dehoogii | reverse complement strand
TTTTTTTCTTTCCTCTGGGGCTTTCCAGGAAAAGACGCTCGTCTTGTACATGTCGAATAGGTGAAAGAAGGAAACCGAGAGTCTAACGGCAAAAACGAAATAGTGCTCCGACATCATCTTCGTCGAACCCGGCGACTCCCGCCTCCCGCCCCTCAACGACTCCATCTGCTTCAACACCACAGAACTCGGCTTCGGAGACCTGTACACCATCACGACCAAGAAGCCAGTCTTCCTCAACGGCACCAAGACATCGTCCGCTCTCCGGCAAGTTGACTCAAGTTCCGCCCTGAGATTATTAGCCGGATTGGTGCCTGCTGTTGTTGGTGGTCTATCCCTGTTCCTGTAAAGGAATGGAGGTCCAGTAATACAGAATGGACTTGCTCGACTTATTCATCCATCTAGATTATCGACATCCACATCTCCTTAAGCTGTCACCCTTTTTAGCCACAACTTTTTTCTTTCTTTTTGTTCTTTTCTTTTCTTTTTCGATGGTTTGGTTTGAATTACACCTCCAAGAGTTACTGGGACGGATATTCATGGGAAATTTACGAGGAAGGGTCTATCTGGCGTCATGGTTTCATCAGCTTTCCTGTACATACATACATACACTTGCGAGGGGCACATCTCTGTTCATATTGATCTACCCGCAGCGGAAGGAGACCAGCAATCGTCTCCAACTCCGTTTGTGGTTCTTAAAAGAAAACAACAATTCATGTCAAATGCGCAAATTTATTTCCCGCCGTCTGAATCCGTTTATACGCAGTTTTTGGAAAAAGAAACACGTACAAGGAAAAACAAAAAGGGACGCGAGAGGAAAGTTACCCTGCCATCATTGCCATAAAAACCAACGAACAATCAATGAGTAAAAGAAAACGACGAACCCCCTTTATTTCTTCGCGCCCCTAGAGATGCCAAAGTCCAAGCCGCCAATGATCCAGCCGGCAACGAAGACGCCGATCATAGAGACGAAGACCACAAAAGGCTTTCGGAGAATAGCGGATAGGGGTAGTTCGTAGGAGATAATGACTTCTCGGTTACGGAACTCATCAACAATGTTCTTGGCGCTGATGACGACAGCGGTGCGGCCGATGGTGTCGAGGTAGGTCTTCCTAATACTAATCGAGGCCTCGGTGATGGCAGCCTGAGGGATGTTGGTGTAGTACTTAACATTCCTACATCGCCCGCGTTGTTAGATATCATTAAAAAGTAGAGTTAAAAAAAAAAAAAGGTGTTGTCAGGACTGATACTTACTGAGCACCTTCGGGAAGGAGAACCTGGAGGCGAACCTCTCCGTACTCGACACCTTCCGGCTGCTTAGGACCCTCGAGGAAGGGAATGTTAAGGACGAACTCTCCAGACTTGGTCTTCCTCAGGGAGCTGCTAGCATCAGTGTTCCAGCCAATGGTGAAGGGATACTTCCAACCGCCAAAGATGGGGTAACGAGGCTTGGCCTCAAGGAGCGCTTCCCGCTTGTTGCTTCGGAACCTCGACGTAGATACGTTGCCAATAACATCGGTATAGCAGGGGTCAATGCTGCCAACCCTGAGGGGGAACTTGAGCTCCTTAATGGCATGGGTAGCGGGGCTGTGGTATTGCGACTTCTGCCACTTGACACGGCTGAACTGGCTAGACAGATTCGCGCCGCGGTGGTACAGATCGTAGCGCTCCTCGAAGGCAACGTTGCCGCCCCAGTGACTGACCTCGACGTCTCGCTCGAGCTTGGCGACGTGAATGACGGGCTTAGTGAACTCGAATCGGACGCGGGCGGGAGCCTTGGCGAAGGCGGCTTGTTCGCCGTAGGGACCGTAGACGAGCTTAGAGCCTTGGTTCTGGGGGCCCTCACCGATGGTTGTGTAGTCGGGGATGTCGGTCGAGGGGAACTTGACTTCTGTCTTCTGTTTCACAGTCGTGTATGCGGACTGGCAAAAGGCAGAGAAGTCGTATGTCAGGTACTGCTTGTCGTCCTGCTTGATCGCGGCAGGGAGGGGGGAATAGGCTTTCAGGTAGTAGAAGGAGATGCCAATCGTTTGTTGAGTTCCGGACTTGAGCGCCTTGGGGAATCGAATTCGGTAGTACTGGGTATCGCTTCACATTGGTTCGGTCAGCTTCGGCTTCAAGGTAGTATTTATATAGATGACAGCCCATGAAAGGACCTCATTCATACCTTGCGTTGTCATATTCGACAGGCCGCACCTCGAAGGGGCCGGCGTTGGGGTCTTTCCTATCATTGACCTCAATTCCGCCCACCCGAGCAAACTGGTCCGCCGTGAAGGGTAGGAAGTATTCGTCTATCAGACCAGGCGAGACATTCTCGATCAGGACGTTGATGTTTTCCTTGACGTAGTTCTTCTCTAGGGAGATGATATGGACGAGGTTCTGGTTCTTAAACGCCTTGGGAGGCTCGAAGGAGGCGGGGAGGACGACTTTCGCATTCGAGGGGACCTTGGAGCTCGAGGCTGCTGAGGCCAGCAAGCTCACTAGGGCGACGCCAATTGACAACAGCTTCATCGTGATGGTGGGGGAACGAGACAGTACCTGGCAGCTCGTGTGCCCTTGGGGGAAGGGGGGAATAACGACTTGTCTTGACACCCAAGATTATGGTGGAGATGAAGTTGGTAGAAAGCGCTTAGTCCATGCTCTGTGATGTGTAAATCGAGGAAGTCGTCGCAGCTTCGTAATGATACTGTTTGAAGCTTTGAAAAGCATACGTTGCTCCAATGGATCCCCAGCAATTTCCCGATTGGGTTTGGTGTCCAGGGGTGTATGGACAGTGTCAGAAAGTGGTTGTCACTTGAAAAAAAGAATTGACAGTTGTGAACAGCTGTCAAATACTACATGCAGCTTTGCCCAACCAAGCCACACTGAAACTCGAGGGAGCGAGTGTCGAGGCTGTGGATGTAGAGGAAATTGATATTCCCTTCTTTTTCTTGGTGCTAGCTTTTTGCCCTCCTCTTTGGCTTTTGGTGTAGGGCAACATCCGACTCCTCTCCAGGGGATCATATCCCCTCCCCCAAAATGGCGAGTTCGGCCGGCCCAGAAACGGAAAATTGCAGTATTTAGGGAGTAGTACCATCCAAGTTTAGGGCCTTTCTCTAGTTTAGTTTTCCAATCAAATAGTCTCAGTCCTCGTCGGATACCCGTCACCGGCTGATTCACTCGTGTGAAGATCCTGAGCGGCGTGGACTTTTAGTATTACAGCTGAATTTTGAATGTGGGGGGGAATTACAAAGTACTCACTCATCATTGATCATTCGCACATTCGTACAAGTTAGTAGCTCGACGGAGAATGAAGTAGTGTGTGGTACCTCACATATATACTACACCTTCCCCTTTCCAAATTCTAATTCTATCCCGACTGGCCCACTGAAAACCCTATTCAATTGACTCTCGCTATCTCCTTGATAACCTCCGTAAAGTCAATACCTGCTCCTTGTTATCTCTCGCGGCGTCGTCGTGGAGATCGGTCTTGCTCACCTCACCCCGCCCTCCCTTGATTGGAGCTCGCTACGTCGGAATCGCGGGGTGTTGAACCGTAAGTCCAATCTCCTTCACTGGAGCGACCTTTCGACCTTCCGGGATCGCGGGAGAGAACCCCTGACCGGGCTTTCTCATCCTCTACGTGTCTGTAGTGGTATAAATTTCACGAGGCTACACTCAGTTGGACCTCGTTGGGCGCATATTTTTCACTCTGCTAACTCGCTGTTATCAGAGTATTTGCTGCTACCCCACCAAAAATGGAGAGCCTCCCACAACCCCTCCGTGAGGTCGTGAAGGTCCTGGAGGAACAATTCACCGTGAGCACGGAGAAGTGCAAGGCCATCACTGATCATTTCGTATCAGAGTTGGAAAAGGGTATGGTCCTATATGATCCTATAAGAAATGCCTAGATGAGCATGGTGAAGCTAATCTCACGATAGGTCTGAGCGTCGAGGGAGGAAGTATTGTAAGCATTTTATCTTCACATATTCTCTTTCCAGTTTGCAAGGAAGCTTGACATATGCATAAAGTACTGACAGACATTTACCAGCCTATGAACCCGACTTGGGTCATGTCTCTCCCGACCGGCCGTGAGACTGGAAGTTATCTGGCGCTTGATGTGGGAGGCACAAACCTCCGTGTCTGCGAAGTGACCCTCGTAGACAAGCAGTGCGAGTTCGAAATCACCCAGTCCAAGTACCGCATCCCCGAGGAACTGAAAGTCGGAAACTCCCACGACTTCTGGGAGTACCTCGCCGACTGCGTACAACAGTTTGTCAAGGACCATCACCCGGGACCGCTTAAGAAGAAGCTACCACTTGGCTTTACTTTCTCGTACCCCGCCACCCAGGACTTTATCAACCACGGTATCTTGCAGCGCTGGACGAAGGGGTTCGATGTCTCTGGTGTTGAAGGAGAGAATGTTGTTCCCCTGTTCGAGGCGGCTCTGGAGAGAAGGGTACGACTACCTGATAGATGGCAAGGAGGCAGTATATGATGGTGTGCTAACTAAAATCTTGCAATTAGGCGGTCCCAGTTGTCATCGTTGCATTGATCAACGATACAACCGGCACGCTTGTAGCGTCAGCATACACGGATCTCAAGGTCAAGGTCGGCTGTATCTTTGGAACAGGTTGCAACGCGGCCTATATCGAGAACTGCGGCTCCATCCCTAAGCTGGCTCACCGCAACTTGCCTGCGGATTTGCCCATGGCTATCAACTGCGAGTGGGGTGCTTTCGACAACGAAAACCTTGTCCTCCCGCGTACCCCATACGACGTCACCATCGATGACATGTCGCCTCGCAAGGGTCAACAAGCGTTCGAAAAGATGGTCGCGGGCCTCTATCTCGGAGAGCTTTGGCGACTCATCATGCTCGAACTACACCAGAAGTCTCTCGTCTTCAAGGGCCATAATGTCTCGAGCCTAGAAAAGCCCTTCTCCCTCGACTCGTCACTTCTCTCCGCTATCGAAGAGTAAGCTGCCACCCCCGAAAGACTTGGGAGAAGCTTCGCGTTACTAAAACAAGAATCCATCTAGGGATGCAACTGAAAACCTCCAGGAAACCAAGAACATCATCCAGGAGAAATTGGGTGTGGTCTGCACTGATGATGAGCTCAAGGTCGCCAGGATCGTGTCGGAGTTGATCGGCATCCGTGCCGCACGCCTCACCGCCTGTGGCATTGCTGCCATTGGCAAGAAGAAGCGTTGGGAGGAATTCCATGTTGGAGCTGATGGATCTGTGTTCCACAAGTACCCTCATTTCAAAGAGAGACAAGCCCATGCCATGGGGGAGATCCTGGGCTGGTCCGAGAAGCAATTCGCAGAGAATCCTATCAAGGTCGTCCCTGCTGAGGATGGAAGCGGCGTCGGCGCCGCCCTCATTGCCGCTTTGACATACGACCGCGTGAGGGCTGGAAATACCGCCGGTGTTTACAGGCCGGAGATTTTTGCGGAAACTAGAGCCACGGAAAATTAGTGCTTTTGTGAGGAGAGATAGACGAGGTTGAAAGTGCATGGCGATATCTGCATCGGACGATTGGGCAACTGATGTTGGCGGACAGATAGCGGGTATTTTTTTAATATCCTTTTCATCTCTATCGCATCTACTTTTTTCTTCTTCTTTCGTTCCCTTCATTAACCCATGAAAGTGCAAATTGGCAATCGATACTCTGTAGATGTATTGTTAGTGGATTAATCTTAGAATCTCTGCTGGTAGGGGAAACTTACTATCGAGAGTCCAATATCTTCTCCGAACGCCCTCCCACTCACCCTTCCCAGCTTCTTCAAGCCCTTTCATGTCTACGTCTATTACATCCCAGTCAAGGTCCAACCCGGCCTCGGAAAGATGCATTTCAACTACTCTGGAGTATACGTCATAGCATATCCTCCTATCCGCGCCCAGACCATTAAAGAAGCCGAAGCGACCCTCAAAGTCTAGCAGCCCGGGAACGAACTCGCTGAAGAACAGCCTCAGCTGAGAATAGTCTTCGCCGAAAGTATCAAAGTAGATGGCGTCGTACATCTCGCCCTTCTCCAGCAGCGTCGGCAAGACATCCTGCCAGCGGCCCCTGTGGACCTTGAAGGCACCCTCTTCGGGCCCGCTCTGCTCCCACTGGCTGCCGAATTTGGCGTCCGGCTTGGAGAGATGTTCGAGGACGGCGGGGTGGGCTTCGATGATGTGATGCTTTGCTGGCTTCGTGTCGGCGAACATGGAGTCGATGATGCCCATTCCGAGACCGATGTTGAGAATGCGCTTGCCGGGCTCGAGACCTGGGAGAAGGGCGTCGACGCTTCGGCGCATGATGTCGGTCTCCCAGGCCATCATGACGCCGTTGCCTTCGTCGTCTACTAGCTTCCCATCCGAATATGTGAGGGTCGAGCGCAGGTATTCCTCACTCTTGATCTCCTTTTCACCAGACTCAAGTGGCTGGAAGCGCTTCTCGGGCTCTTGCTCAATTTCGAGGGCAGGCTGCGCCTCTGCGGCCTCTTGAGCGTCGGGCGGCTTCGCTCCGTCATCGACGACTATTTCAGCCTCCGCTCCGACAGCTGCGTCTTCTCCGTTCGCTTCTTCGTCCTCGTCCTCTTCGGCGCCGGACGATAGCCTCTCGTATCCATCCAGCAAGCCAAAGAGCATCTCCGCACGCACGCCTGCCTCAAGGCAGAGATTATATAGCTCCTGCCGTCCCAGGCGCCAAGCGACGCAGCCGGGCGTCTCGTTATTATTATCGACATCGTTCCAGATGGCGCCGGAAAAGAATAATTCGCGAACGGACTCAATGGCTTCTTCTACGGCGCCGTCGATCTCCGCGTCTTCTCCCTCGGCGGTGCCGGTGGCAGGGGTAGTGGCGTTCTGTTCGGCGGGTCCGCACGATCGGATCACGGCATGGAGGGGTGTCTCGCCCGTGGTTGGGTCCTGGCTGCTCGCGTGACCGGGGATATTGAGGAGGGGTTTCAGCCCGCTGAGGTCTCGGGCCCAGGCATGGTAGAGGATTTGCTGGGTTGTGGCGGGGCAATCCGAGGATATGCGAGCCTGGAGCGAGTCGTCGATGGGAGTCGGCGAGGCCATGATTCGGCTCCGGAGTCTCTCGTCGCCTGGAACGGGGAAAGGAAAAGAAATTGCGTTTGCTCGGGCTATTGAAATTTGGTGTCTCGTTTCTGTTCTGATTGAGCTCAAGCTAGTTGACGAGAGGTAGACTATGCACACTATTTTGCGCTCTAGCAACCATTCTGCCCCTCAAAAATTTCCGTCCCCTCCAATGTCTGGGCTGACGTCGCTGCACGCCCACCGATGAATGCAGGTCCCCCTCAGAGGTACAGTGGAGGGTACAAATCCGTGAGACACACACGTGTCATTTTCTCGTGTTTCATTGGCCAATTCAGCTGTCCGGAGCCCCACCATCTAGTATTACCGAGTTGCTTTATGTACTCCGTACTAATTATTCACAGCAACCTAACTCGGCCGGGATTAGTGGCACGAGTTGGTGGTTAGTGTACGGAGTACGAAGTTGTAGTGGATGGAGGAGCGAAGTTGCTGCTACTTGCCGCTACACATAAGTTGCATTGTTCATCCCGTACTGGTGCCCCCGTGTGGGGTCTTGAATTGCAACTGTGTGTCCACTAGTTATGTACGAAGTACCGAGTACGTACTACAAGAGCTAACTCTATCCCGCTGGGAAGGCAAGGAAGGCACGACTTCTTGCTGATGGTCCATCATTATTATCGACCTCGTTTATCACCTCACCCTCTCGTTAGTTTGAACGTCACTCACACAAACCAGAGCTCCAGTTTACTCTGGTGTTCTCATCAACCATTGTCATCCTTCTACTTCTGACTTGATCCCGAGTCCACCAAAGTGCAGTTGGAGAGCTTTGTCTTTTGCCTTCATTACCATTGTTCATTGTTCATTGTTCACTGTTCATAGCATCTCGCTTAACCCCAGACCTTGTTACCCGTCTCTGTGCCTGGCTGTCTCATAAAAAGCAGCACGGCCTTTGGCGACCCTCACATCCTCTTATCTCGCCCCCCGCCCACACCCCTCGACCGGGTTTCTGTCCTCTGAGCGATTAATTCCAGTGTTTCCCGCCTAAACAGAGGGAGACGGAGAAAAAACTCTTCTTGAGGTATGCAACTTCTCCATTACTGGCCAAAGACCAGTCCCTCTGCACCTCCAATGCCTTTCAAAGGCTTCATGATTGTTTTTCATCCTTCTGGAGCTCTTCATGGTCCTCTGTAACTGGATCCATATGCGAGAACCTACCAATCACGTTCCTTTTTCGCTCCCACGGGCCAGCCCTGTGTTTTTGTGCTGAGACGTGCTTTGCGGCGTCATCCTCTCTCACTTTACCGTCTCGTCGGCTCTTTTTTTTTTTTTCTTGATCTCCCTCTCTCTCTCTCTCTTTCTTTCCATTCCTTAATTGCCGTGCCGCAAATGTCATTCGTGATCATTGAAGACCTAAATAGTGGACAGGTCACCTGGAAACCTAACCGCCCCGGCGCATATCGAGCCGGTCCTGGGCAGATCGTCATGAAATTCGGCGAACAGCTCCGCGAGAGCGTCATCCCGGAGTACCAGTGGAGCTACCTCGATTACGATGGCCTAAAACAGCTCCTCAAAACCCCCTCCGGGCCAATTACCACCCTTACCGACGCCAAGGGCAAGCAGTACACCGGCCGACAATGGGTCGACGAGGACGAGACCAAATTCGTCCGAAAGCTTGATGCCGAGCTCGACAAGGTTTTCACTAAGAAGAAGGTCAAGTCGCTCGAGATCACTCGCCGTATCCAGGTCAGCGAGCGCCATGTCCAGGACGTGGTCAGCCGCCTCAATGACCGCGGACCGAACACTCCCGGCCCCGGCGAGGAAGAGTTTGTCGCTCTTGAGCAGGTCCTGAGCGACATTATTACCGATGTGCACGACCTCGCCAAGTTTGTCCAGGTCAACTACACCGGATTTTACAAGATTATCAAGAAACACGATGTAGGTTATTCACCCCTTTCTCGAGAGCCAATCTACTACAAAATGCGAAGGCGCAAGCAAGACTAACATGAGGACGTCGCGCATTAGAAATTGACCGGATGGCACATCCGACCCGCCTTCGATTCGCGCCTCAAGGCGAAGCCTTTCTACAAGGGAGATTACGATGCATCTATTGTCAAGCTGTCTAAGCTTTACGACCTTGTCCGGACCCGAGGAAATCCTGTCAAGGGAGACAGCGCTGCAGGAGGTTCACAAGCCAACTTCGTCCGTAGCACGACGAAGTACTGGGTCCACCCGGACAATGTCATGGCTGTCAAACTGATCATCTTGAAGCACCTCCCCGTGCTTGTCTTCAACCCCAACAAGGAGTTCGAGGCAAAGGACTCGGCCATTACTTCCATCTACTACGATAACCCTGATACTTGGGAGTTGTATGAGGGGCGCCTCAAGAAAACCGAAGGCGCTGAAGCTATTCGCCTTCGATGGTATGGCGGTATGGACAGTGATACAATCTTCGTTGAGCGAAAGACGCATCGAGAAGATTGGACCGGTGAGAAGTCGGTCAAGGCTCGCTTCGCTACGAAAGAAAAGAACGTCAATGCCTACATGCGAGGAGATCTTCTTCCTGTCGCCCTGTTCCAAAAGGCAAGGAAGGATCGCAAGAGGCCTGCAAAGGCCATTGATGAGGACGAGGCTCTCGCGTCCGAGGTCCAATGGTCAGTCCTGAAGCACAAGTACCGACCTGTCTGCCGATCCTTCTACAACCGAACTGCCTTCCAGCTTCCAGCAGATGCGCGAGTGCGTATCTCACTTGATACCGAACTCACCATGGTCCGTGAGGACAATCTTGATGGTGTCCAACGATCGGGTGACAATTGGCGACGAATGGATATTGGCATCGATTACCCCTTCTCCCAGCTTCCTGCTTCCGATGTTGTCCGGTTCCCGTACGCTGTCCTCGAGGTCAAGCTCCAGACTCAGCACGGTCAAGAGCCCCCGGCCTGGGTGCGCCAGCTCATCTCCAGCCACCTTGTGGAAGCCGTTCCCAAGTTCTCTAAGTTCATCCACGGCTGCGCATGCCTTTTCCCAGATAGGATTAATCTCCTACCCTACTGGATGCCTCAGATGGATGTCGATATTCGAAAGCCCGAGACCCACGACTTTGGAATTAGTCGACCTGGAATGACGGCGGCCACGGATGAAGATGATGACGATGAAGACGAGGACGATGAGGATACGTTGTCTGACACGGAGGATGAGAGGGACCTCCGACATCCAGTATTTCCTCGCAACGGCGGAACTAATGGCGAGTCTAGTAGACATGCTACTGGCGGTAGGGGTGAAACTCGACCGCTCCTGACTGATTCTGAGAACCAAACTACGGAGAACCCAGATGCTGACGAGGCATACCCGATATACGACTCCGACGACGAGTATGACGAAAACTATGCGCTTGAGGAGGCCCGGCGCGTAGGAGGTTGGACGTACTACTCTACTCTCATTGCAAACCAGGCACACAAGGTCAAGGATGCTTGCGCGCACGCGACCTTGAGTGCATTCGAGCGTCTCGCGCACGCTCGTTCCAGCCAAATCGAGCGCAGCGAGCGTTTGCGCATGTTCTTCGGAAACGAACCTATCCAGACGAAGAAATTCAAGGCACCCCCAGGAAAGAAGATCTATGTTCCTATTCGTGTGGAGCCCAAGGTCTACTTTGCGGCCGAACGGACATTCCTTGGCTGGGTATGTGATCAATTACAGTCCTTTGTTTCATGTTCCTCTTCTCCCTCAAGTGGACGTATTTGCTAACCGAGAAACCTGTGTGTAGCTTGAATACTCCATTTATATCAGCACCATAGCCGCCACTCTCCTTAATTTTGGATCGAAGGAGAACCCCCTGACGCTGCTTGTCCCGGCGCTCTACACCGTCGTCGCTGTCATGTGTCTCTTGTACTCTGTGTTTGTGTATCTGTACAGAAGTCGAGCGATCCGCGAGCGGAGGGTTGCAAAATATCACGATAAATGGGGCCCGACCATTCTTTGCTTGTCTCTGCTCGGTGCTATCATTGTCAACTTTGTGTTTGAGCTTCGCTCTCGGCATTTGGTGTATTAATGGGTTCTTCGTCATCGGGTTTTCTTTTTATTATTTTTTTTCTTGGATTCTCACTCTCACTCTCACTCACTCACTCTCTCTCTCTCTCTCTCTCTCTCTCTCTCTCTCTCTCTCTCTCTCTCTCTCTCTCACACATATGTTAGTGAAGGACGGCAGTGCAACGCGGTGCGTCAGCCCAGATGCGTGCCTTGTCCTCTCATCTCTGGTGTCTAAGTGGATCGGGGATGCGAACCAGAATGTAACCTGCATATCGGCTTTTGTGTATTGAGGCTTTCTGTACAAATAGTGTTTAGAGTCCGTTCGCATTATTCGGGGAGCATGAAGCATCGAGGGAGCAAACGGGCTCTGTATTCCATCTTATTTATAGCAACTGGTATATTCGAAAATCGCATGGTTGTCTCTTTTTCATCTTGTTAGTCAAATATCGAAATTGCGTCGTTTATATCCTCGCCCTGACTTATTGATGATCCGCCTCGCAGGTGCTCTGATCGGTGGTCTGATCGGCGGAAGCAAGAGACGGACCCTTCTGCCTGTTGAGAAAGTTAAGTTATAATTAGGACATGTATCCAGCGAAATCATGCGGTGGCGGCCGATAGAATGTTGTTAAACGCCAGTGGAAGTCTATTCGAACAAAGCAGACCCAAGAGGCGCTCGATTACATTTACAGAAAGCGAGGGATGAAGCTGGATGCGCAGCTTCATGCATTGCTTTTTATGAATCAGTTTCGTAGGATTTCCCCTCCTCTTCAAAATGGCTCAGCCACACATCTATGAAAGGGTTGGATCTCTATTGTTCAACATATCACTGTTTGTTCAATCCACGTTATTTCGCGGCCTGCGTCTCTCATCCTCCTCGCTTCGATTTCGGCCCTTTCTCACGATGGCGGTTCTTCATCCCGAGTCGACACTGGGCCAGTGCATCCCACCGTTTACCAAATATGGCATCACCACTTACCTTCCGACGTGGGAGGCGGCCTTACGGCTCCGGGATGGGGATCCGGCCATTGCGTCTAAGCTTCAGAATATCTATCCTAGATTCATGCCCTTTGGTGATACCCGCGTGGTAGGTTTCTTATATTATGTTTGCTTTCCTGGATTAAATAAATAATAAAGAAGAGCGCAATCTTCCGCATGAGTTGGAAACAGCTGCTGACATTCCGAACAGCTCATCGACACGCTGGGCAAGAAACTGGGTATTCCTGAAGGCTCAGCAGGCTACGCCTTCACCTCCCCCCAAATGCTCGCTCTCACGAGAAAATACGGCCTCTCAGAGAAGCGCGACGAGTACCGTCTCCGCCCCGAGGAGCTCATCTTCAAATGCGTCGAGATCGACGACATCCACCTCTACTTGGTCTATTTCCCCCGCGTGAAAGTGAAGGGAGTCTCTGATGCCTGGCAGGAACCCGGCATCGGTCTCCCCATGCGTCTCGCGGAGAGCCTCCTCCTCCACGTTGACTCTGCGTCGGAGATAGAGTGTGACTGGGAGAACCCGCCTGCGCCGAGCTATGTTCCCGAGAGTTCCTCGCATGAGCGTCTGAGGGAGAGGATCTGCGAACTTCTTCACCGTGCGGCAATCGACCCCGAGAAGATCAAGGTTACGCCGAGAGATGTGTACCTCTACCCTACGGGGATGGCAGCAATCTACTATCTCGACCGACTAGCGACAAGATACCGGCCCGGAAGCGTCGTCGTTCTCGGATCCGTCTTCCACAACACCTTCCACCTCCTCAGAAACCGAGCCGGGCCTTCCCAGTTCAAGCACTTCCCGCACGTCGACGCCTCGGGCATCGGCTCCTTCGAAGCCTGGCTCCAATAAGAGACGGACGCCGGCCGGGACGTGAGCTACGCCATTGTTGAATTCCCCAGCAACCCCATTCTCGTAAGCGCCGACCTGCGGCGCTTACATGAGCTCTCGCGCAAATACAACTTTATCCTCGCCGTAGACGATACCATCGGAAGCTTCGCAAACGTCGACGTTCTGCCCACCTGCGACGTCCTCGTTACGTCTCTCACTAAGACTTTCAGCGGCTATGCCGACGTGATGGGTGGATCTACGGTTCTCAACCCGCTCTCGCCTCACCACGACGGCGGTGGCAGTGGCGGTGGTCTCCGCGCTCTTTATGACGCCGAATTCCACAATGAAATCTTCGCCGGCGACGTAGACACCTTACTCGCCAACAGTGAAAACTACCTCTCCCGCTCCGCTAAACTCGGCCAAAACGCCACCCTCCTCGCCGCACACCTTCAAAAGGCATCCCTCACACCCTCCTCCCCAATCCTAAGGGTCCATCACCCTTCCGTCCTCCCTTCCAGAGGACACTATACGAGCCTCTACCGCCGCTCAACTCCCGAATACCCCGACCCCACCTATCCCTGCCTCCTCTCCGTGGACTTCGCCTCCCTCGAAGCCACGAGGGCCTTTTACGACGCGCTGGCGTTCTATCCGGGACCTCACCTCGGCGCACATAAGTCGCTTTCGCTGTGCTATGGCGCTTTGCTCTTTGGGAAGGACGAGGAGGAGAAGAGGTACCAGGCTGGGTTTGGCGTTTTTCAGGAGGCGGTGAGGATATCGGTGGGTTTGGAGGAGTGGGAGGATTTGAGGGATACGGTGGATGTTGCTATTAAGGCTGCTGCTGAAGTAGGAGGTAAGACGGAGGTGTAGCATCTGCTTTCGGAGCATCATGAGAGTCCTTTCGAACATGAGGGAGCTACTGCATAGAGATAGATATACGTATTACGTTGACGTTTATAATAACTAAAACGAAATCCATGAAGACTGCTAAGTGCGCCAGATGATAAGAGCATTATTCCCAGCCCCATTCCGAACCTCAACCATCTACACCCCGGCCACATGAATCAATGTCATATCCCTTGTTTCCCATTACCATCCCACTCTCATCAAACCCTCTAAAAGAAAAAAGCAACACTTCATCAATCATCCATCTCTTCAAGCAACACCTGTAACTCTCCTCACCGACCTCCTCGCGCCATCACCCGTCACGACAATCAACCCTTCCATATCCAACACCCTCATCGACTCAGCAAAATCCGCATTCTCCACTGGAACGCTCGACCCCTCCGCCACCCTCCTCGCCACATCATTCCACTTGACAGTCTGCCCGCCCGCCGTCATTTCGTCCAGCACCTTCAGAACCGCCGCCTTCAGCTCCTCCTTCATGCGCCTGTCCGCCGCGCTGGTGCCCTCCGTCAGCAGGCTCATGTCGATGCGGCCCTGGGCGTCGGTGGCCGCCGTCTTGAGTGCCGACCGGATGAGGCGGTAGGCTTCGCGCACGTCGGTGCGCGTCACGGTCGTGGAGAGACGCATCTTGGCGTGCGCTTCCGAGAGGCGGATCATGCTTTCGAGCTGACGCGTCGTCGCGGTGATGCGCTTCTCTGAGGCGCGGACGTCCTGGCCCAGCTTGCGCATCTCGACGTAGCAGTCAGACAGCTCTCGAGCGGCTTCGGGCTCGATGGTGGGGTGGATGTTGGCCTTTGCGTAGGATATGTAGGAGGTGAGGAATTCGATAGGCTAGTAGTAGTAGGCACAATGTTAGATAGGTATGACCGCATTGTTAAGAGGGGTGGGTTCGATGGTTAGTTAACTCACCAGAATTTCATTGTTGGACGAAGCGTGCTGAGGAGTATCTTCCAGATACATGGACAGAAGATGTTTGGCAAGGCGCCTGTCATTCTTCTCATCCACGCGGTCAAGAATGAGGTAGACAAGGTCAAATCGAGACAGCAACGTGGGTGGCAGATCAATGTTTTGTGGTACGGGGAGATCGGGGTTGTATCGACTGCCGATTGGGTTGGCCGACGCGAGGATGCTAGTCCTAGCATTAAGAGTAGTAATGATGCCAGCCTTAGCAACCGAGACGGTCTGCTGTTCCATCACTTCGTGGAGCACGGATCGCGTGGCATCAGACATCTTGTCGAACTCGTCGATGCAGCAGACACCTCCGTCGGACAGGACGAGGGCACCAGACTCCAGGACCAGCTGTCGGGTCTCCGGATCACGAGTGACATAAGCCGTCAAACCCACGGCCGACGAACCCTTTCCGCTCGTGTAGACACCGCGGGGAGCAATCTTGTGGACGTACGAGAGCAGCTGCGACTTCGACGTCGACGGGTCACCACACAGAAGAACGTTGATGTCACCTCGATAACGGGGGTTACCACCCTTGGTGAATGACTTGTTGGTGCCGCCAAAGAGCTGCAGAAGGATACCCTTCTTGACGTCGTCCATCTCGTAAATCGAGGGGGCCAAAGACCGCGACAGAAGCTCGTAGATGTCCTCCCTAGCTGCTGTCTGCTTGATCTTTTCTTCCTCCTCTGGGGTAACCTTGCGGGTCTCGGGGATGAGATTCTCCTCGTTGCTGGTAGCCTGTTCTTCGGCTTCATGACCCTCAACGGCCAGCGTGGACGGGTCGACACCGAGGCGGTTCTTGTCAACCTTTTGAATGTGAAGGACATCCACGTAGGTCTTGAAGACGCTCTTGACCGTTCTCTGGCGAGGGTTAACTCGCACAGGGCTGGCCCGGAAAACACCAGTGATCTGGACACGATCGCCCGCTTTGCAGAAGTCGACTAACTCGTTGTATACACAGACCGAAACGGAGTGAGGGGTCTGGCCGGGAGGAACCATATCCGGTGTCTCCTGCAGCTTGATGACCTGCTTATCACTAAACTCACACCTGTTGTGGACGATCTGCATCGAGTTCTTGGAAGCACAGATCTGACGAGGACACTCGGTTGGCTCCCTGATCCTGCCACGCTCAAGCTCGACATTGGTTGTATGACCGCAGATATTGCATTTGAAAAAAGCATCCCTCATGTCTGGGATAACTGGCGTCGTTCGGATAACCAAACCCTTGATGGAGATGAGATGGTCCATATCTATGATATTGTCAGTAAATAAGAAAATAAGAGGTTTGTAAGTCCGTCGAGATTCCACATACCAGAGGGGTTGAGCTCTCGCAAATTGGTCGTCTTCTCAAGACCGAAAGGCCGAACAACATAAGTCGTCTTCTCGATCTGCTCCTCAACGGATGGATGGAGCCCCCTAGAAGAGGGAGTCGGCTCAGGATGGTCAGAGCTGGGGAACACCGGCTCGGAGCTCTGGCTTGGGTTCAACTGGCCAGCGCTGCTCTGGGAACGATCCTTGAGCGCACCCTTCGTGGCGAGCTCGAGAACCGTATCTTTCACAGCCTGATCCATCACAGGAACGATTTCCTGAGGATAGAGAATGAGCTGGTGATACAGTTTTCGCGTGGGTGGGTAGAGCTTCAAGTCGCCAACGTCCAGATATAGCCTCGTAGTACCGAGCAAGAGCATAGTCTCTAAGGTTTCTAGGTAGGGTTTCGAGCTGGCATCGGGGGAAGCCCTAATCTCGTCATCCGATAGACCATCGCGGTACATTTGGTACTTCTTGGTGAAATTGCGCAGGAAGTCATTGAAGGACATGAACGAGTCCTCGATCGAGACAGTAGTACCCCATACAACGCCGTGGCCAGCCCCACCAAGGACATCCGCCTCGGAAGTTGTAGGATCCCTGTTGCCGAACGTGCCCGCCTCCGAGGGACCCTCTTGAATGACTCGGCCCATATCATCAAGAATGACTCTCCTAGGCGGCTGAGGTGTCCTAGCAATGTTAAGGTCTGAATGGATATCTCCACGGAAAGCGCGGCCGCTAGAAGGGCCGGCTCTAACGAAAAGTCCGCTGCTCTCGCTACGAAGGTCAGAGTGTTGGCGTGTCGACGAGCGACCGGGGCTGGAACTAGGGTCATATCGAATGGGAGAGGACTCTGTAATAATAGGAAACGATCATTAGCTACGAAACTAACATTGAACAAGAGTTGACAGAGAAGGTTTAAACGTACGGCCCGCAAGTGCGCCACTGGCACGAGGAGTTCGATCACCCATAGACTGAGTATCGCTCATCTGCCTCAGAGGCGACCTTGGCGCCTCAGAGATACCATTGCCAGTCGTCTGAGTATCGTGTTGGAGAGGAGACGAGACATCGTTGTCCTGGCTCCGGCTGCCGCCGCGCCTAGTAGGCGATGACGACTGATAGAACAAAGGACTAGAGGCTAGTTGACTTTGGCGAGTAGCCCGAGGTGTCGCGCCGGCCTGTGAACCCTGGGAAGCCGCTGGGACGGGACTGCTGCTCCTGGGCGCCTCCGAGTTTCTCGTTGACCGCCTCGGCGTCTGGCGCCTTTTCGAAGGTGAAGACATGTCTGATGCTCTGCAATTTCGATATTCGACCTCTTCCGCTTCTTGGAGTTTTGCTGAGAGATTGGTGGGACTGTGTGAAAGGGCAGAGTGGGAAGTTGGGATTGAGGGGTATGACGATGCAGAGAATTGGGGGGAAATAGTTCATCCGCTTGTCACTTGTCGAAAAATCAATTAAACCAGAACGCGTTCAGGGGACGCGTTCCACTTTACGCGCTCATATGGTCCGTGCACAGAGAGTGCTTCCAGTCAAACACCAGGACACTGTTTTTACCGGGGTTTAACCAGATATCCAAAGGCCAAGCCGTCAACAGGTGGTAGCTTGTGTCAGACTCCAACATAGGGCCCCACCAAGCCAAAAGGAGTGGGAAGCGCACCGTGGCATCCATCCCATTGATATTGGCGGAAAGGAGCTTCAGACACCAGCGCAAGCTGTATTCAGCACGAGATATATCCTCCCTCGAAACTTGCGACAACTTCCGCTACTTCGCGCCTCTCTCCGAACCAGGTCGGTTACGGAATCTTGCAACCATGTCTCCTTCAATGTCCCTTTTCTCGGTTCAGGCCATCCTGATCCTGAGCAGCGAGGATGGATCGAGGATATTCGCCAAATACTACAACCAACCCCACCATGCTCCCACGGGCCAAACCCAAGGTATATAACTCCAAGGCGGCATTCAGATTCCGTGTTTCGGGGTGGGCCAAGATCAAGTGCTACATACTAACGGTTTGTCTCTTGAATAGGCCCGACCGCTGCCAACCCTTACCCCGACCTGAAGGCCCAGAAGGCCTTCGAGAAGGGCTTAGCGGATAAGACGCTCAAGCAGACTGGTGATATCATCCTATACGACAATAGGATTGTTCTTTACAAGATGGAGTCCGACGTCATGATGTACGTCGTGGGAAGTGTGGAGGAGAACGAGATCATGCTGTACAACGTCATCCTCGCCCTCAGGGACTCTCTACACCTCCTCTTCAAGTACGTCCTAGTGTCTTCCTCTCACTAAAAAGAGAGAGAAAGAATCGCTGTGCTAACCCCGACACGAAAGGCAATCCGTCGACAAGCGAACCATCATCGAGAACTACGACCTCGTCGCCCTCGCTATCGACGAGATAGTCGACGACGGCATCATCCTCGAGACCGACCCCACCATCATCATCCAGCGCGTCAGCAAGGCTCCCAGCCAAGACGTCAACCTGAGCCGAATCGACCTCAGCGAACAGGGTGTCAATAACTTGGCACAATTAGGAAAGTCTAAGTTGGCGGACTGGTTAAGGCAGGGCCTCTAATCTGGCGCATTGGGTCAAAAAAGAAAAAAAGATTATTACGGGTTGACGAATACTGGGGCGAAACTCGCGGGGACTATCAATGGTTATGAACTGCGCTTCCTTGTTTGCTTGATTTCCTTCTTTTTTTAAATTTTGTCTTGTCTTGAGTATTATACAGTGATGCATAGCATTATTCTATTTTTCTTTTAATTCGTGACGAAAACTATGCTCGTATATCCGTGGCTGCCTTGCGGAGCCTGTTCATTACGGCGCCAGCGATGTCGATATCATCCTCGATGCCGTCAACGAAGATGACGTCTGCGCCTCTCCTGTCTAGCTCCCTCAGCGCAGAGAAAAGCCCCTGCGCAATACGTCTAATGTCCTTTCCAAGGTTGATATCCAGGAGCTTTCCAACCGTCCGTCCCTCATCGTCTATCAAATCGCCTTCTTCCACCACGTAGGGCTGCTCCTCGGTGCCGTTCGCCTCGCTCACCACTTGAGAAGGCCCAGTCGATGGCACGAGATGCTCATGCTTAAACCCCCCGCCTGCTCCCCAGCGCCGAGTCCGGATGATACCCACCCTACTGCCGCTGGTGCCTCGCGCTGAATTCCCATTAACTTCAGCTGACGTAGCAATACCATTAGCGACCGGCACGTTTTCCCTATCCACCTCCACTACCCCCTTCGAGCCCTCGGAGAAAGAAGATTCATAGAGAACCACTTTAGCCTTCGGGCTGTAGTGCTTATACTTCATACCGGGCGCCCTCGGCGTAGCTTTCCCCTCCTCGCTATGATCCTTATACGCCTTCGCAGCGCCCTCCCACCCAGGACACTCCCTCAACTCCTGCAAGCTAACGCCGCCCGGTCGCAGAACAACAGGCGGATCGCACAGCCCATCAACCACCGTACTCTCGACACCGACCTGACAGGACCCGCCGTCGAGGATCAGCTCGATCCTGCCGTCCAGGTCCTCCAGGACGTGCTGCGCCGTCGTGGGAGAAGGCTTAGTTGACGCGTTCGCCGATGGAGCGGCTAGAGGCGCGTCCGCCAACTTTATGAGCGACCGCGCTAATGCCGAGGAGGGCATCCGCGCGCCAAAGTTGGGCAGGCCCGCCGTGACTTCTGGCGCCAGTTTCGATGGCGTAGGAGAAGGTAGTAGGATAGTAAGGGGTCCCGGCCAGAATCTCTCTATCAGCGGTTTGTAGATGTCCGGTATCGGATCCTCGCCACCGCGGTCTTTCTCTTCTTTTCCCGGGACAAGCAGGCCCCGAAGCATGTCTAGGTCGCAGACGTGCACGATGAGAGGGTTATCTGAAGGTCTTCCCTTGGCGGCGTAAATGCCCTTCACCGCGGCGCTCCTCTGCGCATCGGCCCCTAAGCCATAGACGGTCTCCGTCGGGAAGGCGACCGGCGTGTCCTTTTCACGTAGGTACTGCGCCGCCTCGGTGAGAGAGGCGAGATCGCTCCCGGAGGCCGCGGATACAGTCCAGCTGTCAAGGTGCGTCGGGCCTGGTGGATCCCGAAAGGCGCCGAGCTGGTTCGTCCCGACCTTGACTATCCTGGTCTTCATTGTGGAGGGTGAAAGTGTTGTTGATCCAGCCAGGATAGAGTATACACGGGCAGCGCCCAATGTAAATATTTTTGGAAAGGCAAGTAGTTTCGCCAATGTGAGATGCAATGTAGTTAAGGTTGCTCTTCGCTCTTTCAAGACTGCGCAGTAACACGAGCTGATAGCCCGACTTCTGATAGCGAGTGGGATGTGAAGGACCCAATCACTGAAATAGCATCTGGATTTGCCTTTCCAGAGAAACGGGAGAATAAAAACTGTTATCGAGAATAAATTGGGGTATACGAAGAGTGTTGTTGAGTGTTGCTGAGTGTCCGAGGGAGTCGTAAAAAAACAGATTTCTATGAAGTACTTTCTTTTAGAAAGACGCGAATTATTAAGTGAGAAGGTGGCACTCCTTGAGTCATAATTTTTTCCTCCCTTTTTTTTTCTTAACCATATATACAATCGATCAACCTACATAAGATCGCCATCTCCTCACTACCAATACTGCCCAACCTTGACGGACCGGGAAGACCAGAGATATTAATACCCAGCTTGAAGCTCTACAATTGTGAAGAATTATCACGTGTTCTGTACAACCAGCCTTGCAGAGCCTACCTCGCGAGTCGTTGACATACATGCTTCCTTGAGCACTCGAAGCGCAGAGGAGGGCACAACTAAAGTGATACCTTGCATGGGGAGCCCCCGACTTTGTGAGCACATGTCTATCTTGTTTAGAAAACTCTCCAGGGTTAGGATCTCATCCGTAGCGTTTTATTTTTGCCTTCACAAGCCTGTAAAGCGTGGCCTCGTCACCATTATCACGGGCAAAGTGCTAAGGAGTCTAGGAACAGACTTGGGGCGTGAACACGGACACAAGCACAGACATGGGTACATTGTTTAAAAGATTGGTATGAATTCAGAGACCCCTAATACACGAGGCAAGTACGGAAAAAGAAAAAAGAGTAGAAAACGAAAGCATCTCGAGAACCCCTTTCCGAATTACTTTTGAGACGCAAACGAGGCACCCTGAAAATCAAGTGATGCCAACAAATAGTGCAGTGGGACAAGAAAAAACGAGAAAGAAAAAAACACGTCCCTCAACATGCAACTAGGATTTTAAATGACCTCCATTTTTGCTGATGAAACCCTCCAAACAAAAATGAAGATTCCGCGAGCCGCCTCATCTATCAACATATGCCCTGCAAAGGAGGTCAGAAAGATGGACCAATTATCCCCATGACCTGTTTTTTTTCCCTTGCTTTCCGAAGACCTGTCGTATGAACCCATTCCTCCTAGCGCAAACAAACACACTGAAGAAAATCTTGCACCGCCCATTTTACCAGACGGGCAAAGGAGATGTCAAAGGGAGAGTAGGGGCTTAGATGAGGTCGGCGACGTTCATGGGCATCTCCTCGATCTGGGTGCTGTAGAACTGCTCAATCTCACGCATCATGCGGACATCGTCGGCGGTGACGAAGTTGATGGCAACACCCTTTCGGCCGAAACGACCACCACGACCGATACGGTGAATGTAGTTCTCACGGTTGGCGGGGAGATCGTAGTTGATGACGAGAGAGACCTGCTGGACATCGATACCACGGGCGAGAAGATCGGTGGCAATGAGGACACGGGAAGATCCAGAACGGAACTCCTTCATGATAAGGTCTCGCTGGGCCTGGTCCATGTCACCGTGCATGGCCGAGACAGTGAAGTCACGGGCAGTAAGCTTGTCGGTGAGCCAGTCAACCTTGCGGCGAGTGTTGCAGAAAATGACGGCCTGGGTAATGGTGACAGTCTCGTACAGGTCGGAGAGGGTGTCGAGCTTCCACTCTTCCTTCTCAACGGCAATGTAGAACTGCTTAATACCCTCAAGGGTAAGCTCGTCCTTCTTGACGAGAATGCGGACGGGGTCACGCATGAACTTGGTGGTGACCTCGAGGACGTCCTGGGGCATGGTGGCCGAAAGAAGGACGACCTGGGTCGACTGAGGAAGGAGCTGGAAGATGTCGTAGATCTGCTCGGTGAAACCACGCTATATAGGGGGAAAAGAGAAGGTTAGTGGCCGAACTAAAGTTGGGGAGGAAAAAAATGGACAAGGAAAAGGCTATGTGGAATACATACAGAAAGCATCTCGTCGGCCTCGTCAAGAACGAACATCTTCATGGCATCGGTCTTCAAGAATCGACGCTGAATCATGTCGTGGACACGACCAGGGGTACCGACGACAACCTGGGGGCCATCCTGGAGGGCCTTCATGTCCTCACGGACGCTGGTACCACCGATACAGGCGTGGCATTCAATGTTCATGAAGTCACCGATGGCGACGACGACCTTCTGAATCTGCTGAGCCAACTCACGAGTGGGGGCGAGAATGAGGGCCTGGCATTGCTTGAGGTTGGTGTCGATCTTCTGGAGGACCGAGATGGAGAAAGTGGCAGTCTTTCCGGTACCGGACTGGGCCTGGGCGATGACATCGTGGCCTATTGGGTTCGAATGCAAGGTTAGATTACAGACACATACAAAATACAAAATGTGGAGGCTGAGATGAGATGCAGGGGTTGGGGGAGGGGGAGGGGGTTGCTGCCCGAGGGGCAGATGAGATGATAGATGGGCTAGGGATGAAAATGAACAGGGGTTATACCATACCCTTGATGACGGGCATAATAGCACGCTGCTGAATGGCCGAAGGGCGCTCGAAACCGTAGGCGTAGACACCTGTTTGAAGTCTTGGTTAGTTGCCAATTATCTCGGAAGTGGATAGCCACCTGCAGAAAAATCTGGTGGGGTGTGCAGCATACCTCGGAGAAGCTCGGGCTTCAGGCCCATATCATCAAACGAGTCAACGGTCTCATCGTAGTTGGACTCGATCTGGCCTGTAGAGAAGTTTGAGTTAGTCTTCGTCGGGACAGGGAGATTTCAACGGAAGCCAAAAGGTGATGGTTGATGGCCGCCTCTTGGGCAGAGAGGCTGGGCGCATACGGCAGCAACAGGATCATGGCAGATCCACGGATGGAGGGGGAGGGGAGGGGAGGGGAGGGGAGGGGAGGGGTTTGTCGCCGCCGCCAGCGCCGCAAGCAAACCAGCAGCCGGGCAAAACAATGCGAAGAATCGAGATAAAACATACCTTCAGGCACATCTTCGAGTCCCTGGGCGGTAGCCATGATTGCGGTTACAAGTTCGAGAGAATCTAGATCACAAGCGCCGCTTGAGACCTAGAAAAAAATGTTTGGAAAGGTGGTGGAAGGTGGGGGGCTCTTGGGCCGTTCGAAAAGAATATCGCTGCGCTCAAAAAGATGAGAGCGATGATAAAAGGATAAAAGTAGTCGAGAAAATAACTAGATACTGGTCCTCTTGGCCTTGGCAAGAGGATGATTCCAGGATCTAGGAAGTGTTGACAATAGAGTGTTTCGTGTTTGGTGTTTTCAGAATTCTGATGTGATGAAGTTGGAAGAAATCCAAGTAGGAGATTTTTTTTTTTCGGGCTTTGTAGGTAGGAGGGACGGGCTGATTGAGAAAAAATATAGTCGCACCAAAACTACTGGAGCAGCCACCGACGAAGGCAACGCCGAGTGCGAAAAATTTTGGTGAGAGAGGCGACCCCTCGATGTGACCAGCCAATCAGAGCTGTTAGGGTACAGGTTGACCCGTACCAGCTGTACCTGCCTCTGGAGCATGGAAGGTGGGGTGGCATATGGAATTTACTGTGTCAGCAATGTACCTGGGTGGTTCCAACTCTTCAGTACTTATCAGCTGCTAACCCTGTACTGTAACCCTGTAACCCTGGCACCAGGACAGAGCCTGTGCTCTGACAATGGACTGGACCTGTGCACCAACTCCATTAATCATTGAACCCACCCTTCTGAGAGCAGCCAGCACCAGCCAGGCCCCATCACATTAACCTAATCAGTGCTGGTTGCTCCTGCTGTGTGGTCTGGCGCAGTCTTTCTGTTCAAGATTCTTTGTCCTTGTCATTTTGATACTCCAGAACTACTTGATTGTTACAGTATGAGAATATTGATCCTGTATTTCTTGAATTCTTGTATTACTCACAGTGCTTCTCCTGCCGAGAAGTGTACCAAAGTAACTCAGTTTCGCCTAGAGCTCCAAGCTCCAATTGGAAGCAACACCCCACCATCCCAAACCGTCGCCACAGCCCACATTTGCAGCTGTTGCTGCAGAATCCCCAAGGTGGGACGGGAAACTTCGATTTAATTTTTCTTTTCGGGATAGCCACAGAGATATCGTCTCATGATCTCGAGGGAGTCAGATTCTGCCACTCTCCAGAAGGTTTTGAACAGGCAGCAATCCGGCTAGTCTCATCTCACTGCTCTCTCTATTGCTCATTCTCATCCATTCTGACCGAGTCGCCCCCCCACCACTCATCAAGGGCACAGGCTCTGTCTGGTCTCTGCTTATTAGACGGCTCTCCGGAAAGTGGGTGGTTCTCGACCATGCTAGTCGCTTCTTAGAGCGAGCAGAAAGTCAAGCCAGGCCACCCAAAAAATCTCACCTTAATAATTTGAGCCTCACAACCAAGTCCGTCTGTTTGTCAGCGTGTACAAGTTACTCGAGATGCGTCTCTCTGAGCCCGTGGTGAGGGCTTCGGCGGCATCTTGGGGCCTTGATACGTCCTCAGTTGCGACTGCTTCGATTCCACCACATCCTCTCGGAATCAAGCCCCTCGGAAACCAGTACTTTGCAAGCGGACCAAATGCGAGGGCATCGCTAGGCACCTTCAAGCTCTTCCCTGATGAGATGCTGATGCTGTTCCTCGAATATTTGGATGCTTCTACACTTCGCCTGCTGGGTTCCACAAGCAAATTCCTCTACGCCGCATCCAGATATGATGACTTGTGGAAAACACTCTACTTAGAGTAAGCGAGACATCCCTCAAAATCCTTCTCTACTGCACGTGCTGTCGCATGTGTTATTGCCCCTCCGTGCCATCGACAATGTTTCCGACACCCGCATCTATTCTTGGAATTGTTGCCAAGGTCCTGATGACAAGGAAAACTCATTGGGCCTCGGATGTGCTGTATCTCAAAGGAGGCATATACATCTTCTCTCCTGTGGTAGTGAGATCTAAGTAGAACTCGGGTGATGGTGCTTAAGCTGTAACCTTGGTTATGAAGTGCTAATCTGTGTGAGTGTAGATCAAAATTCGCAGAGGATTCTGAAGTCAACTGGAGAGGATCCTGGAGATTGACACTTTTTCAGCTACCCGAGGACCGAATTTCTGGCGTTGATTGTTCCAATGTCTTTTCCGATGTCCTTCATAGACCTTTCGTCTGCAGTAATGTCAACCTATCAGCCTTTGCGACAGGTATACCAACAAACAACGAGATAGCTCGATTGGAAAACCTGGACTACACCGAATTTGCCGCCAATTGGGCCGAAAAGCCATTCATACTCACCAAGTGCATCCAAGACTGGCCGGTCTCAAAAGAATGGAGCCTAGACTTCTTCCTGAAAAAGCACAAAGATGTGGTGTTCCGTGCCGAGTCTGTAGACTGGACATTCGACACTTACGCCAAGTACATGGAATCAACCACAGACGAGAGCCCCTTGTACCTTTTCGATCGCAGATTCGCGGAGCAGATGGGGATATCGGTGGGCCGGGGGCCTGGAGCAGCATACTGGAAACCGGAATGTTTTGGCCCAGATCTCTTTGAGCTCCTCGGCGAGGAGCGGCCGGCACACCGCTGGCTCATCGTCGGGCCGAAACGGAGCGGATCGACTTTCCACAAAGATCCCAACGCCACGAGCGCCTGGAATGCTGTCATCCAGGGAGCGAAGTACTGGATCATGTTTCCACCTGACGCCGAAGTCCCCGGCGTATACGTCTCTAGCGATAAGAGCGAGGTTACCAGTCCTTTGAGCATCGCCGAATGGCTTCTAGAATTTCATGCGGAGGGTCGAAGAGTGCCGGGCTGCATCGAGGGTGTCTGTGCTCAGGGTGAGATTTTGCATGTACCAAGCGGATGGTGGCATTTGGTTGTTAACCTCGAGCCGGGTATTGCTCTCACGCAAAATTTCATCCCCGAATCTCCTAGTCTCTATCATCTATCTGAAGCTATCGAGTTTCTGAGGGATAAGCCCGCCCAGGTGACCGGGTTCAAGCGAGACATTGCGGACCCTTACCAACTTTTCTCGGGCCGGCTGAGGAGCGAGAACCCCGAACTTCTGGAAAAGGCCCTTGCGGTTCTAGAAGCGAGAAAGGCGGGCAGGAAGCGTAAGTGGGATGCGGCCGTAGCCACGGATGGTCAGGATGGGGAAGGCGGCTTTAGCTTTGGCTTTGGGGAAGATGATGACGAGGACGAGGATGAAGATGAGGTCTTATGAGTGAATTTGGCCGATCTACGATACTCGTATATATGGCAGAGCCCCGAGCAAACGTTCATGCTATGGGGAAGACACGGTATATAATCCAAAGAGAGAAATCTCCTCTCCTATTCCATATCATCTTTAGAGGAAAGATATGTTTAAAGACATCCCTCGTTCGCTTTTATAAGGGGAGTTTAAGCAGGCTCCCAATTTTCATCCACTAACATCTGGCTTGATGCCTACACTAGCACCGTCACCTGGCTGAGGCAGGCTCAACAGCAGCAGGACTCAATCTGGTGTGCACATGGCATTCAGCACTATACACCCAAGAGATTTAGAGCCCCAATGCTACCGTCCACAATGTCTTGCTCATTCTCATTTTAAAAAGATCCCAACATCAAATATCATCAGGTAGAGGTGTTGAGAGAATCAAAGTGCCATGTTTAGTTGTTAAGCTGGTGCCATACTCACTGCCCTTGAAAACCATGAAAAAGTATAGATCAGGACCAGTAGAAACATATTCAAATTAGCATAGAAGTCGAGTTGTTTTATCATACTATAGAATATCCTACACCCTCTAATGATATCCTCTCTCTTTAGAGCAGGATCCATCAGCTTCTTCAAATCTCTTTACAGTTACATGTACCTAAATTATCCACTTCTTTATCATCGAACCAGCAAAGCCTCCCAGAGCCTTTCTCTCGCCCCAAGCCCACTTTCCAACTGCAATCGAAGCCATGGGTACAAGCCCCAAAGCCACCAGACTAACAAGCCAAAGATCCCAGTTCTTCGCCTTGAAGCTCGACATACGCATATCCGCCGTTTGCAAATGCATCGGCCGCAGCTCCTTATCGCCATCATACCGCGCCTCAGTATCATAGATCAGTTCCTCAATAAGATCGGCGCCCAGCTCCTTACGGCGTGAGGCGGTCCGTGCAATCCGCTGCATCCTCACGCAGTTGCGCTTATACGACCCGTCCCTATCCTCGGAGAGCAGCCCGATCTTGCGAGAAAGCTCCTCGGCGGTAAACCGAAACTTGTCGAGGGGCTCGGATGTTCCGCTTGCGACCAGCCGAGGCACGTTGGAGATCTGGTCAAAGAAGAAACCCATGACTAGCATTGGTTTTCCGTGGTAGAGACCTTCGTTCGCGCTTGAGCCGCCCCCGTGTGTTAGGTATATGGCCGTATGTGGGTGGTCCAGGATGGCGCGTTGGGGCGCGAAATTGGTGAACAAGAAGGACGGGTGCTCGCCCTTTAGGAGGGAGGCAAACGCGATGCTTTTGCCGCTCTTTCCAGTGGCTAATTCCTCGCTCATATTGATATCGCGGCGGCCGGATATGGGAATGGACCAGATAACCCCGTCGATATACCCATAATCCAGGGCGGCGAGTAATCCCTTGACAAGTTTGACCACAGCTGCGTTAGAGATGATAATATGCGTGCCGAGGGCTAGGTACAGTGTCTTTTTATGTGTTGCCAGGAAAGCCTCGTAAGGCTCGGTCAGTGCCGGGTAGGTATCTGAGAGAATGGGACCGACAACTGCAACAAGCGGTGGCAGATCCTTAGGTACCTCCAGACCGAAGAAGGAATTGATCAAGACGAGATGGTTGGGTTTGCTCGGAGTCGGTATTTTATAGTTGACACCGGCAGCTCGCCGCATCCTCTTGGTCCACTTGATCCAGCGCACGACGGACGGCAACGCGTGGACCATGACAAGCTCGTTTCGGATTCGCGACCACATCGACGCGTGCTCTGAAGTCAGCGTGCCGTCGAGCTGGAATCCTGGCTGGCCGGGAATATACGAGCTGGGACAAATCAGGGCCGGCATCTGCGGGTACACTATGGCGATCGGGATATGGTACTGATAGAGCATGTCCTTTACCGCATCGACAAAGAAGTCTGCCAGAAGCAAGTCTGGTCTTGTTGCTGGGTCGTCGATGATGCGTTTAAGGTTGTGGTAGGTCTGGGTCCAGTACGAGTCAAACATATATTTCGACTCCATCACGGGGCCAACTCCGTTGGACACGTTCCATTCTCTCATGCGCAGGTAGTGCGCTTCGAGGTCCTCATGCGATGGGCCAGGGCCCATCAAGTGAAGCTTCTCGATGAAATCGTAACCGTCCGTCCAACCCTCCTGGCCGTCGAGCGTCGCAAAATCCACCGTGTGTCCTCGTTGGGCAAGGATCTTTCCCAATTCCAACACGGGAGCTGGAGATCATAGACACATTAGTTGGGGACGCCTTATCGAAAACCTGTCCTACTGATAGCATAAGGGGACCTTACCGGCGTGCGTGAAGCCGCCCACGGTCACCACCATGAGAATCTTACGAGGCGGGTTGTGAGAGGCAGCCATGGCTAACACCTACTGCTAAAAATCGAAGCGTCAAGACTAGAAGTTCTGGCGTGAGGAGTACTCGAAAAGCCGGTTGCAGGTTCGCATAGGATTATTCCTGTCGAGTTGATAAGTTACCCTGCCAGTATTAACGGCATCAATCGATCGATCGTTCCAGCTATTAGCGTGCCGAATATCCTCCCCACAGGAAAGTGGCTTGATAGCTGTAAGTTAGAACGGCAATTACTTTTTTCGAACCATCTGAAGTATCAACAGCAAAGTCTCGTAGAGAAAATATTCAAGGGAGAGCTGAGGCATACCCCGGCACCATGCGAAGCCGGAGCAATGAGAATCAGCCGATCTCGAAATTCCCCGACGTGGGCGGGGGCCTTTGCTTTGAACGAATTGGCCGAGCTCCGTGAACTCACACGCCCTTGTTTGACCACGCAGGTCGATCCTTCAACGTACACAACATCGACCTGCCAGCTTAAATTGTATAACATCTTGCATACCAAAGCGATTTTGTATAACAGGCAGATTTTATATATTCGAAATGTAAGCCATCATTACGCCATGAACGCATGCAACAGGCCTTCTCAGCACTACGGCACAAAGAAAGCTAGCTTTAACGAAGCTGCTCATTGCCGGCATTGGAATGGTCATTAGGTCCTCCAGGAGGAGCAGACATGCCAGATCCTTCAGCGGATGATTTCATTTCAACCGGGAACAGTGCTCGGTCAAAGATCCCCGAGAACCGATTTCTCCTGGATTCATTCTGCCATCCGAACCTAGATCGCAATGGCAGTGTAAGTGATAGAGCTATCTGCCTGGGCCTCTTCGGCCTTCCAAGGACGACTGTCTCTGCACCTATGCCACCCTACCTCCCAATGGGCCTCAACCCTTCGTCTAATCTACAACGGCCTCGCAAACCATCCACGTGTAACCTGACTGGCCACTATTGTAGACGCACGGAAAGACCGGAACGTCAGCGAGCCGTATTTTGGAAACGACCTCACAGCGGTCGAGCGGTCGACGCGCCGTATTTACCCGCGTCCCAAGGCCTTGGCCGGGATTGCGCCCGCCGTTCGGAACAGAATCACCTCATTGTCGCTACAGGCTTGTCTAGTGGAAGGAGTAGTCCTGGACGTCATGGAAAGGTCTGAAGAGTACTCTTAGTGGTAAGTTCGCTTGGTTCGAAAGCAAAGAACGTGTTCTATCTCTTCGTGCAACAAAGGCGGGTTTCGTACCGCAATGGATTATGATCGATTCCTAGATTACACCAATACGACCTGGTCTTAAGAGCAAAGGCTACAGACACCCGAATGTTTCTCCAGCGTGCTCGGCATCGCTCCGGCAACCCCATTGCTGGGACTAAGATCTAGACGAATACAGACAATATAAGCTCCCCACGAGGGCTATTCCGGGATGTTTCAATGACCTAACTCTAGGGGCAGAGCTCGGCAAATACAGGTACCACACACCGTAGATCTATACTCCGTAGATAATCGCTCCTTCGTAAACTAGATGACATCTGCGACAGTAAGGCGCCAAAGAAGCATTGCAGGGGTCGGGCTGCATAATGACGAAGGGCCAGAGAGGAAGGATTTATATGGGATGATGGATGCATAACGTGGAATGGTTTTTATGGAACCAGCCAGAAACGACCTTGCCTAGGCCGAGAGCAGAAGGCATCGGGCTTGGCTGCAGCACCGTGGCTGTGGTCTGGATTATTGGGCGATGGTGTTTACAAGATTGAGTGAAGTCGTCCCAAGCTTCGTGCATTCCGGCGGGCCGGCTCCGAGGGGAGAGCGCATCGGCTCCCGATTGGGGTTCCCGATCGTACGGAGACATCATAGTTCTTTCCTGCCCTTGACGCCATTTCCCATCAGATCCATTCAATTTTTGTTTCTATTCCGGTTGTTCCCTGGTATTCGATTCCATGGCCATCTAGAAAGGGCGAAAGCGCTGACTTTTCACCCCGAATATAGTGTTTCCTTGTACGGAGTAGAAACTGCCTCGATTCCCCCGGACCCTGTAACCCTAAAGTTTCTGGACAGTCACCGCATGCCATCCGGTCCCATCCAGATTCGCACATTCAAAATGAACGATCTCTTGATACTAGAGGTCAGGATCATCTTCCGCGCTCTCCGGGGCGTCGGCCCCTCTGGCATCTTCTCCCCTGACCATGGTGATTGTACCTGACATCACCCCGGATTGCTGGTTGGGTTTGTATTCTGGCGCCATCAGCTCCGTCTTTGGTCTCGCCAGCATTCCCGGTCCAGTATTGGGTGATGCTCTTGCCGAGTATTCCAGTTGGTGATGGGTGTTTTCGCTCAAGTAAGTTTCAGTCGCAGAGCCTGAGACTGTTTACTTAAATCTCTCATCCTTGTTAGTGTACTAGGGGCAGCAGTATGTGCGGCCTTGCTTGCATTCTCTATTCCTGGGGAACGGATGTGCGGCGCCCTCAAATTCCGTATCGGCAAATGGAAGCAGATCGATATCATCGATATCCCTGGGTCAGCTCTCCTTCTCGCAGCCATTGTCCACTTCATCTACGCTTTTCAGAGTGTCCCATCCACCGTGCCTAGGCTGGGTTAGTCGAGCCCGGCCATCATCGGCTGTGTGGTTGCGTCAGGCATCTCGTCCATTCCATTCATCTTGTACGAGATTCTTGCCGAGATATTCGACCATGCCTTTTTTCCCGTTATCATTACTCATTGAAAGCCGCATCGCTTTGCTCATGATGTAAGTCTTCAGTCCCAGATATATCCTTCTTTTTCTCTCTCTTTTATTCCATTTCTTCCAATTTTTTTTTTCTTTTTTCCGCAATTACTCGCCAGATGCTCCTTCTTCATGGGCAGCTCGTTCTACTTCGCCATCATCAAACTTCCGCAGCGTCTCCAGCCAGAAAAATCCCCAAAGTCCTACAACAGCAGGTATCCTCATGCTTCCCGTCTTTCTCTCATCGGCCGATTTCTCCACCCTCTCCGGCGGTCTTTATCAAAAATTCCACACCGCTACCCCTTTGCTGCTATTCTCTGGAGGGCGCTTCCAAGTGGTGGACGTTTATCGTCCCTCCCGACAGGACTGTCCATAGCCAACAAGCAGCACGGCTTCGAGGTGATTACCGGCGTAGGAGTTGGGCTCATGCTCGCCCTCTTTTCTAATCGTGGCGAGAGATTAGACTTCGGAGGAATTATACGGTATTAAGAAGACCTTGCCATCGTTTCCATTGCTGACACAGATTGAGACGTGTATGCGTAGCGACCACCATGGGGCTGGTAAATACCTTCCGCACACTTGAGGGTTGCGTGTGGATTGCCATTGGCGACGCCATCATGAACCAAGAATTGGATGATAGACTCAAGTTCTTGACAGAAGACTGGCGGAGGGTATCCTACACGTACTTATCTTCCGATGCCGCAGTGGGCTTTGCCGATAATAGTGGTGAAGCTTCGACGGTCCGGGCAGTTTACGGGGAATTGTATAACAGGCAATTCTTCGTGATAGCTATGCTGGCCATCGTGGCTGCCGTGGCGGCGGGCATGATCTGGGTCATGCGGGACGAGAAGAAGCGCATGCTTTCGTCCTCGTATCCGGACCAGACCGCATTCATGCGTCTCACCAACCAGAGGAAGAGTAGTTGGTATGGGAAAGCGCAAGACTGTTTTCACTCTGCGAAAGCCAGCCGGTGAAGTTAGATGATCATAGGCAAAGCCATTCTCACTTGGTCAATGTAAGGAGGGTGGGCTGCTTGGGGGGGTTCGTGAGCAAGTTTGTCTCACCGATTAACCCATTGTATTGCGATTCTCCTGAGAAGAAAGCAACGGTCCGTGGCACTTGGAACCTTTCTTTCTAGAAAACAGTTGACCTCTCCAATACGGGGCTTTCTCTTTGTATAAACAATCGACTCGCTCCCCCTCCACGCCGAACACGCTGCATCGATATTGGATGTGGACCTCGAAGCTCCACAAACTCGGGGCTGTCAGGCCAGTGTTAGATGAAGCATTGAAGGGCGTATATAATACAAGGTGGGCTGAGCTGCGCTGAAAAGCTCACACTGTTCCTTAACATGAATAGTGCAAATTTCCCTAATAATTGGGCTAGTTGTTTGGGCCAGGCACGGGACTTTTGTACTGGGCAGAGGTACCTGAAACTTCCCCTAGCCTCGAGCCGCCATATTTTGGCAGGCTTGCCACCCCTCGACGCGGTCGAATCCACTAGCATTAGTTGGCGAGGGTGCTGCTATTGGTGATGCTTCCAGCAGTTAATAGCACCCTCAAGTGCTGTACGGTGCTGACACCACCACAAGCGCCACCACCTCTCGACCTTGACGCGCTTGCATCATCAGTCGCACCCTAGAACTCATCACCACCTCCCATTAATGCGACCCCTTTATCGTCTCCTGGTTATGCTAGTTTCCGGTTTTTGTTTTTAGTATTTGATTCTTTTGTCCCTTCCTACTTTTCTTAGGTATAAGAAGCTCCCCCATGTGATTCACGAACTTCGTCTAACGCCATGAAAGATCGGCCAGTCACCTCCCTGGAGTCCTTGCACGACCTCCACGTCTCTCGTTGACAATTGATGCGTGTCGTCCTTCAGCCGCCTTTCCGCTTACTTCCCTTCCACAACCCTCCTTGTTCCGATTTGGAGATACCGCGATTTTCCTTCGATTCTTTAATTATATTCACCGAGACTGTCTCGCCTGGTTACTTGTCGATTATTCGAACCCCCCTGTGACTGGCCAGGCGACGACCCCACCCCCTCAACATCCTCCCAAGCTCTTGCGCTTCTGCGTCTTCGACCCTCGGGCTGTCTCTCCGAGCAGTCTCACCGACGTTCCTCTTCTTGGAAACCCTTAGTGCTGGTTCGCTTCGAGAACCCGGAACTTCGATTCATTTGAGCGCGTATATATATATACATTCCGATAATCCAACTCCTTTCCCCCCCCTCTTCCGAGTCTGAGCAACATCCAACCATGGTCTCAGACGAACACTACGAGGTCTGCCTCCCGATCCTGCAGGATCCGAACCTCGAAGACGAAGATAAGACCGACAAAATCGAGGAACTGCTCAGAAAGGAGACGGCCCTGACCGGATCCTCTCTCGACAATGCAATATTGGACGTTTTATGGAGATACAGGGAAGGCGGTATCAGTTCGGCTTCACCGCCGCCTATTCGGCAGACAATCCTCCGCCGGCCTTCCCCAGCTTCCTGGCGAGGTTCCTCCACCCCGCTGTCAGGTTCACCGCGGCTAGGTGTCAGTCCCCTAGCTCCGCCCGGATATGTGCCCTCTACATTAAACAGGACCAAATCCTCTACCGCGTCCCCGTTCTCGTCCCCGCGACCTTCGCCCCGCCTAAGTTTTGCGACGCCCGCCATACCCCATAGTCCGAACCTCAACGCTTATGAGTTCGCGAACGACCCGACTCCCGCACCCGAGATCTTTGGGGACTACCCGACCGAGAATGTGGAGTGGCTGGTGAATGATGATGGCGGGGCGAGTCTCAGTTCGTCCTTTACAATGCCGAGCGGTCTCAACGCAGCCGCTCCCGAGTTTTCTTCCGTGTCGGCCCAACAAACAGACATGACTCCGTATGATATGCTTCGTACCATTCTCGGCCCCTCGAGGACCGACGACGAGATTGAAGCCGCACTGGCGTCCCACGGTTATGACCTGAGTGCTACCGTTGCCTCCATCATGGACAGCCAAGGCCGTGCTTTCGGCGGCCTGGCAGCATCTACCGATGAACCGAGGAAGGTTCTTGTAGGTCGCTCATCTGTTGTGGATGCACGACCGACTACCCCCGTAAATCATGGCCAGAAGCCCGGCATCATTTGTAAATTCTATCTATCCAGTGGACAGTGCCTGCGGTCCGATTGCCGCTTCAGCCACGACCTCAGCAGCCACCTCTGCAAGTATGTGAAGTCGAGAAAAAGAAAAACGCTTGGCCCTTCCTTTCTGCACGTTGAATGCCGGGTTGTAGGAGACTGACGCGAACACTACTCTAGGTATTGGATGATGGGTAACTGCCTCGCGGGTGATACATGCGTCTTTTCGCATGACCCGGCCCAGCTAGTCACCAAGCTGTCAATGGATGGTAGCTCAACGCCGCCTCAAAAGACGGTGAACCTACATACTCAAGACTACAGCTCGTTCCCAACCCTCCACGGCAGTCCTGATTCATTTTCTGCATATGCCGCCGCCGGTAACCATCATCCCTTCGGTCTGACGCCGCCTTCCGGTCTAAGACCATTCCACGGCATGGACAACCGTCCACGATCCCGACCCGGCAGCCGGCATCAGACTAAAGAGCAGGCACCCGCCCTAGACGACACCGAAGCGTTCCCTTCGCTCGGCTCCGGAAAACCGGGGAAGAAGCACCACGGCAAACGGGGCGGGCACGGCCATAAGGAGGTCTTCACGCCCAGCTCCCTCGCCGATATCGTGAAGATGGCGCCTTCGCCAAGTCCATCCCCCCGGGCCGATAAGAGGACGGGGAGGAATGGCAGTACGGGTAGCAAGAATGGCGAAAACAGCGCCGCGGCCCAAGCTATCCCTAGTCCCAAACATATCCCCTGGCTGGAGACCGGCGAGCGGGCTAACAAGGCCTATCTAAAGGCTCGTCAGGAGGCCATCAAACACGGTGGCCTTCGTAATAAGTTCTTGCAGAGGTATGTTGTACACACGTTGCTTTCAAACTTGTAGACATCTCGCCTTGTGTAATCACTTCGGACATAGTTATTCATCTAACCCTGTTTTTCAAAACAGTGCTGCCCAGGCTTGGAACCGTAACGATGCCCGCGCAGCCAAAGCGCTCAGTCTCCGAGGTCAGAGCGAAAACGACCTGATGAGAAAGGCCCACCGAGAAGCGGCGCGCGAGCTGTATGAAGAACGCAACAAGACCAACCAACCCGGCGGCGCGGAGATCTACGTCGACCTGCACGGGCTGCACCCCGACGAGGCGGTCGAGTACCTCGAGAAGGTGCTGATGGAGAATAGCGGCGAGAGCCGGCCCGTCTACGCCATCACGGGCACGGGACACCACAGCAAGAACGGCAAGGACAAGGTGGGCAAGGCGGTGCGCAATTTCCTCAACGAGTGGCGCTACGCTTTTAAGGAGTTCTCAGTCCCCGGCGACAAGAATAACATGGGCGGCATCCTGGGCGTCGATGCGCGGTCGTGGGATCGGTCGCTTGGTAAGGATGACGCGTCGGGGACGGCGGGCGCCGAGCATAGCAAGGCGACGTCGGACCTCTTGAGCCAGGGGGTTGAGATTGGGGATGGGAAGGTCAAGCTTCTGGTTAGGGATCCTCCGAAAGGCCCTGGCGGGAACCGTCGTGGGTGAGCTAGAAATATACTTGTACTAGATTTTCCATGGGTGAGAGGAAGAGAATTAGAGAGATATCCAGATGGGTGTAGTTATCTAGATGAATGCAAACCCACTCTTAACTGTTCACTTCAACTAACCACCATTGACTGATTGATCCGTGTATATTGATTGATAGCTGAATTCTAGAAAATCTGTTAAAGTGTCAATAAGGAGTTAGGCATGTCAATGCCTACTGTGATAGCGTATAGGATCCCTATATCAAACCCAACGAGGCTTTTGAACTGGACTGCAATAGATGGGGGTCGATCTATTCAAAGCATCCAATACAGAAATGTGTACTTCGTAAATAGAGATCTATACCTGTGTACTTCGTACATGTAGTCGCTTACAAAGTACATCGATGTAGCATCAACTTCGTCGTATGTCATCACACCCGCTTCCTTTTCTTCGAATCTACTGAGTACATCTACGTACTCCGTACGTTAAATTCCACGTCTCTCTATCTCTCCCTCTCGGAATTCCCCTCGACATATGCGTACGGAGTCGTGTGTTGCCTCGATTCCGAAAACCGCCGTCTCGACCATCGGAGCCGCAACCAACAGGTCATCTCGAGCCACTCTTCGACCGTTCTCACGAAGTAAAGCGCCTGTCACCGCCGATGGCCCGAAGATGAAGCAATATCGGCCGAGGAGATTGATATAAACATGGTTTGTGTTAAATCAGCAAATACGCGGCGTTGGAGTATCTCCGTCGCGTCGCCACCGTAGAGGCCCCTTGTCGTGTTGATATCAGCTGACACTATCATGGAACTGGTGGCCTTCTAAATCTTCCGGGTTCCGGCGTAACTTGAATTTCTTAAGACCACGATGTCTCCCGTCCGATTAAAACCGAAGGCCCATCGGAGCAAGAAACTCGGGTGACAGCCGTAGATCGTCGGGTTTGATGTTTTTATGGCCGGTTTATTATATCGATATCGCCAGAAGCCCTGCCCTGGAATCAGAAACCCGCTGAAACTGATGTGATGAAGTCTCGGGTGCGGTAGGCGTGGTGTGACAACATTGAATGATCAGTGGTGGCTCCACACAAGAGCACCTCCGCGAGGCCAGAGCGTGACAGACCCCTACTAGGGGCTGGACAGAACCAAGAAAGATACTGGAACACGCGAACTCACCCCATAGGCGAGCCTCTCATGTTAGACATACTCAGCGCAAGCTGAATGGGAGACTCCGACAGGATACTGGAGCTGAGTCCACACCACCTCGTTCTACAGACAGAACCTTGTGGGCCGTCAAGGAGATTGCCCTCACCCCGGCAAGCTCGACCGGCAAGGATGGACCGGAGTCAGGTTGAGAACTCCTCGAAGAACATTCGAGTGCTGTAGTGTGTAATCGCGCTAATGCACTGACAATATAAACTAGAAATGATGAAGAAGTCGAGGAAAAGAAAACCGAGCTATCGTGAGAGGGCGGCGGGGTTTTGCTCCACTATTGTCAAGTATCGAACAACGAGGAGGGGTTCGGCCCGCTATCTAGACTAATCTATACTATGGAGCTCTACCGAGTACAGACTACAGACTAAGCGGACTGACAAGGGCGACGGCTAGACTCGGGGAGGGTTGGTTCTAATGGCTGTGAGAGAATACGGAGTAGAGTGTTAGGAGTGCCGAACAAGTGAAGATAATCAAAGTAAGAAAGGTTAAGACTAGAACATCGCGCGACTAAGCAGCTAGTCAGGGCTGTGCCTTCATTGTTACCTTGACGCCAAAGTCTGCGACTGACTGCGTAAAGAAGCCGCTGTGCGGCCACCTCTTCTCCAGTCTAGTCTACTAGCGCAGTAGAAGCCTGCCGCTGCTGCGAGACCACTGATCACAAACACCACGATTCAGAGCTGTGGGGTGGGTTGCACTGCACCAACGCCCTATGGTCTTTTGGTGTGCATGGGGACAGTCTTTACTACACATAACGCCCTCCCCTTCAACCCTGCCGGTGTCTGGTTCTTACATCTATGCCTCGATGAGAATCTTCTCGCTAGATCAATAGGCATCGAGGTAATGTTGAATGGCAGCATGGGTTTCACAGAGTGAAGCGATAAACCGGTCCAAGAAACCTGTGGCTGTGGAGTGAGAATGGATATAGCTGGGGTGCTGTGGAGTGCTGCCTCTGAAGGGTCCTCATGATGGAGATTTGGTCTTCCTTCGTCCCTTCCTCTTGTACTCAGTACGAACTTTCCTCGTAATGTAGTACAACTGTAGTACTTTCGTAGTACCTTCGTGCAATGCGGGAACTTCGTGACCATGGATCAAGTAGATCAAAGACTTTGTGATGCAACTGTATCCAATTGTACACATTTGATCGTTGAGGGTGAATGGGATAGGTTGGGTGATACGAGGTGACGAACGAATCATCGTTCGTTTCCAAGTTCGGTTCCAACAGTGTAAGTGGATAAGTGGACAAGTGGATTTCATCGTTGTTCCTCTCTCCACCCATTGCTGTCACTTTAAGGTTATCGTCGTGTTGGGTCGTTGGCACATCTATCAAATGCCAGACGACTGCTTGTTTCGAGGTTGGCAGTGTCCATTGTCTCCTTGGCCCCATCGCCTCCTGCGTCGGTCAAGAGCCCGTGTCCCATTTCCTTGATGCTGATCACTAGTCTGTCAGTTTAAAACGTCAAAGATCGACAATCACCTTTTCCGATGGAGCTAAAGCAAGGCACCCGGAGACACACTAGACACGAGACTTGAGGCAGATTGATCGAATGGGATATCGAATCGTATTATTGATCCTTTACGTGAGTATGTTGCCTTGTCTCCCTGCATGTCCCTTGTACCCCGCCCAGAAAAAAATAGACAACATTCCCATGCATGGTCCGAAATCCTATTTCGCGTATATCGTTCATGAAACCCGACTCCTTGGAAAATGCAAGAGGAAAAAAAAAGAAAAAGCCCGAAAAAAAAAAAAAATTCTCCGACGGCAAATAATCAAGTGGAGAAGAAACATCGCAGCCCCCCTCATCATAGCATCAAGCTTTCTTCATTATCCCGGCTCTCCTTCCCGGTCCCACCCCCGTGCACCACCTCGGACACCATCTCTTCTTCGTCGACTTCCTCCATGTCTTCGTCTTCGTAGAGATCCTCATCGTCCTCGTCGTAGCCCACCTCGTAGTCCTCACCACCACCATCTTCTGGCTCGTATACGTCTGCCGGTTCTGGCGGGTCGCCCAACACCTCTATTTCGCTTCGGTCGCTGCATCGGGGACACTCGTTGATGCTGCCGGTCTCGCTCTCGCTCTCGCTCTCATCAAAGGACAAGACTCCCATGAGGGGTACTTCTATATTCCGATACTGACTCTTGATCAGGTTGTCCGCCATCTCGAAGAGCTTCGTATCTCGATCAGGGGGGATTTCGGCGTCGATCGAAAACGATGCCTCATCCTTATCCATGACGCGGTCCATGGGAATGGTATCGGGTGGTGGGGGGTCCTCGGGGACCTGTGCAACCCACCGCCGTACCCTTTCGCCCTTGGGCACTGGCCTTGGTTGCGTGCGTCTTTCTCGCAAGCCCCGTCGAAACTTGTCCTTTTGCTTCCTCCGCCGCCTTCGGATGCGGTCCCGCACATACCATGCCACTACCAGCATCGCTGCTTGCATCGTCTCGTGGCACTTTTGTCGGTACGTGTTGGCCCACGCTTGGCATCTCTGCTGTTGGTAGTTGGTGATGGCCTGGCATCGTTGCTGATAGAATGCTGCTATCCGCGTTGCCATTACCATCTCCTTGGGATCCATTGGGAATTCCATTAAGGAGGGGGATTGTGTTGTTTGAGCGTGTGTTTGGGTTTGTGGTATTTGTGAGGACTGGGTAGGAGCACGAGGCGTAGGAGGCGGCGGGGGTTGCATCCGTGATTGTGCCTGGTGCTTCTGTGTCTGTGTCTGCCCAGATTGTGCTTGTTGCTGCTGCTGCTGCTGCAACTTCGAGGTCTTTTGATCGGCCGAGAAGTCGGCGGGCGTGGGTAGGGGAATCTCTAAGCCTCCCATCTTGGGGTTAGGGGGCTGCAAGGGAACGGGTTTCTGTGAAAATGACTGATTCTCCGGGGGAGGCGTAACCGGAGTAAATGGATTTATGGCCGTCGTCATCATCGCGAATACGGGACTAACGGTTTATTGTGTGGGTATCTGGCAGTGATGACCAGTTTTTCGCTGGGAAATTGGGACCAAATCAAGGAACCCTCCTCCCTAGCTGTCCATCACGAATCCGAAACTAACACGATGGGAAAACTTCGACGACGAAAGAGACGTGGTTGTCGGTTCGACGAGGAAGAGAGATCGGTACGGCGTAGAAAGTTCAGAGGTTGACTGGGGATCGAAAGATGCGAGGGTAGAAGAATGTCGGTGTGGAGGTACGTATGCAGGGTATGGGTGTGTTGTGTGTGTATATATATGGCCTGGATACACGGCTGCTCCGGGTATCACGGTTCCTGAATAGTCACACCAGTTCTGTTTCTCTAGTGAGATCGGCTTCTCGGCGTTACTGTTATATAACGGAGGAAGGCGGACTAGGATCGAAGTCGTGTTATGTTTGTATGTTGTGTGTTATGTGTGTGTGTGTGCGTGTTAACGATGAACAGGTTTCCTTGTTCTATACCGCGAGAGAAGCAACTCGGAGTAAGAGGGCTAGCCAAGGTGAGAGAGGGGGGGTCCAACGGACTTGGGAGGGTATGCTGCCCGGGTCATATATATCGAAGGTAAACTCGCTCAACCACCACGCACAAGGGGGACCCCATGGCATGGCCCATCTTTACCGCCTGGCTACGCTCTTGTATCGGAGTAAGTCACGGGGGTGGGCAGAAGAGAGAGACGAGACTGGAGACTTGGTCCGCTCCACCCTCCAGACTCCGGGTTATCATCGCAAAGGATCAAAGGAACCACGAGGTACCCTCTACAATACAGGCCATCTCCCGCTGACCACTGCCCATAACCCACAAAATCAGCAACCCACTGGGGCGGTATCTCCGCTAACTGCCTGGGATGAACATATTAGGTTTTTTTTTCCCTCCCCCCCTCCCTTCGCTTTTTCTTCCATTCGTTTTTTCTCCCGCCTAGGGTGTGTTTATTTTAGATGTCGCACAATCCTCTTACGAGCCAGCTACCCAGGTCTCGTAAGAAACAGGCAGGTAGGATGAGGTAGAGGAGATTGAGGGAGGGGGGTGTCTGAAAGACTCTGGAGTGGTGTAAGTTACGCGGTGTCGTCTGTTAAAGCACCTTAAGGTTGTAAGGAACAGAGGAGAATGGGCCAAGGGGGGGCGTGTGCGAGGCGAACCCAGTGAAATCCAGCCAGCCAGCGCAGCCAATCTGGAGGAACTGGGTTTGTCTTTGACTGTTTCGGGTTGGTGGTCGGGTGATAAGTTTGGGCTGTGAAGGGAAAATGGGCTGATGGAGCCTGGAGATATCGGCCGATCCCGTGAAAGGGTGGCACCGGACAGGGGGCGTGTGGACTGGAAAGTGGATGCCAGGACAGGCCAAGGGCCCGGCTTGACCCTACGGAGCAGCAGTAAACTGAGGATACAGCAGTACAGTACAGTACAGCAGTACTTGAATGTTCTTTTTGCACTTCCGTGGAATGGAATTGGAACATGAAGATGGAATCTGGAATGCCAAAATCAATTGATGCCAGTGGACCAGTGGACCAGTGGACCATTAGACCATGGACCAGATCGCCGGCTCGGCTCTGAAAGTGGCTCCAGTTTTAATGCTGCCGTCTTCGGCTCACCTACGATAGTGTAGAATTTCATCAAAATCTCGAATTATTTTGAATTGGACGAGCTGATTCTCTCTCATTAATATTATTATTCTCATGTTTTTTTCGGTTTATTTTTCTCTGCAGCTATTGTTATTTATTTTATCTTGAGCAAACTGCGCACGCTGCTTGATTGGGCTTCGCCTGGATTAAGATTTTGCTCGATGGAGCTTGACGCAATTTACAGGATGCATATATCGGACGGCATCTGTATCAAGCGCAGCCTCTTCATCTGCCCACACAACGACCTGGATCTCAACGCTCCCTTTCCCCCTTTTTTTTCTTTTCTTTTCTTTCTTTTTCGAGGCTCTCTCTTCCTTCGTATGCAAGAAGGCACCGATGCTTCTTGGACTTGTTTTCTTTTCTTTTTTTTTTCTCTCTTACAAGCATGGCAGTCGACGCGTGGCAGCGCCACAGACTGCGTTTGACGAACAGCCAACGTAAAATCACGCTGCCATTTCCTAATAAAACATAAACAGCAGGACCATAAGATGGCTTCACTGTTCTTTCCTTTTTCCAATGCGTGCATAGCATTGGAGGAGGAGGAAGAGGGGGGAGGCAGAAGTGACTTTGCTTCGAGCTCCGTAGACGGCACCAGTACCTTACGAGCGACGGAGACACAGCTGGACGCGGTCATCCAAGTGCCCATCATAATCGAGCCACAATTGATTACCTGCCATGCCATTGTGCATGAGTGCTGGGAGCCTAATCCGGATGTGCCAGTGTCTGCGCCGAATAGGGTTATGACTTGCGGAAACTGGAAGGACCGGACTCTGGATTCTGGACTCTGGTACTGGGTTCATGCCAGCCACGCGTTGTCAAGTTCCTCTCGCCCTGCAGCGTGTGCACATCCCCATCTGCTGGTATGTTTCTAGACGCACAAGCACGCCGCGCCTGTCGTTTGCCCACATTTGGCCCTGGGGCATGGGCCATTTCTCGAGAGGACGTACCGAACGTACCATGTACGGAGGAGTACTCCGTGGACCGTGGGCCATGGACCACTGGACTGACCGTCCCTGCTTGTCAGCCTTGGAAAAGCAACCGCCTGCCTGGTTTCCAGGCCATGCACCGGTCGTGCTCTTCTTTGGTTGCTTCTGCCCGCCCCGTCCCATTTCTTGAGATTTCTCACCCCCTCCCCTCCCCTTCTGCTCCACGTTGCAGGGTTTCCCACTGCGTACGAAGCACGCCAGCTTAATTACTTCGGCGTATGCAGTAATGTACTTCGCCGTTCCGCAATTCCCATTCCACAAATTCCAATTTCCTTTTTGTTGATGTAACCGTAACCTTTCACGGCCACTCACACACACATCTCAGTGGATGTCTGTGTTTTGGAGCCCCGAACAGAAGAGAAGACTGGAACTCGATTCCTGGAAACGGGGTCGGGCGAACATGGGGGCCTGGGAGGAGATCACAGTCAATATCACAGACCAGCAGACGGGGTTCTGAGAAACACCACAATGACATGGATACAGGGCGTTAGTGTCCCTGCTGGATTAGAGTTGCTTCCGGGTAAAACAGGGTCCTCTTTGAAGATGTTTTCCCAAATAAACCATTTGATATCTCGAAATCACGAACACATCATGACCCCCCGGATGATTTACGGAGTAGGTGGTTCGCTCCATATCATCAATGCTTATCACCCGGTATTTCTCGGTGTACGGAGTAGTACCACCGCGTCTTCGTGTCCGGAGCTCTCTCCTCATCCCATCATCGTCATCATCATCATCTCGAGATTCGGAGCTGAAAATAGGCTCCGCAAACCCCCTGCTCGAGATTGAAATGTGGTGCAGGTACGAAAGTTAGGCGATTCGCTCGCATCTCCGTCTGACGGGACACGAAATTGCGTCTTCCGCCCCTGCCTATATGAAAGAGAACAAAAAAAAAAGTTTCCATTTTTTGCCACCGAAATGCAGTGTGCTTCCAAATAGAGTTGATTGATCAGAATGAAGCCATGATGATCTATAGTGGTGGCGCGGAGTGGTGAAGCCACTAATTCCGATGATAGTACGACGTTTCAACCGATTCGACGTTCGAAAATTCTGTCTTCGCCGGCCGGCACTGGCCACACATGCAAGGCGTTTGACCATTACTAATTAGACCAGCGTCTGGCGGTTTCGTGCCCGAGTCTTGCCAGGTGGGCTCTCAGTGGCTCCCAGTGGCTGACGGATGTTAGCGGAACGGCAATTGATAGCGTGTTCGACGGACTTGTCAGCACGATTAAAGTGGGTCGATGGTTCAAAGATCAAATTGATATCCTGGGGTACAAGGGTACAAAGTTTTCAGCAATGGAATTTTATGTTGAGCCCCGGCTTATGTTAGCGCAGGAGCTGGGCCGAATTATTCAAGGCTGCCCCAGAAACACTTAACCAATGCCGAGCCACTGTGGCGTCGACCGGTCCTTCCACCAATCAATCGCTCCTAAAATTCCCGTCTTGGGGCTTCGAGCTAAACTCCTTCACTTTCTTCGGGCTGCTCAATGCTCAATGCCTTGTTAGTCTGGGACTCTGGGGCCATCGTCCTTTTCGCCTGGCTCCTTCGATTTACTCTGTACACGCCTACGCCTGGACCACCATCCACGACCTGGATCGATCCTCACGCAACAAATCCTGTGAAACATCTCATCCACCCCATCACTCCCACCCCCTAAATCTCGACTTCACCGCCTATCACGCGTTTTTCCTTGGCTTTGTTTCCTGCTAAGAATAGCAGTAAATGCCCCCCACGGCTCGAACGATTCAGGCAGTCTTGCATTGTGTTTGGTGCTCGGCTCCCTCTATCTTCCGGCCCTCCCTTCATTTCTCTGCCCTCCAAGTATAATTTTATCGTACTATCCTGGATCGGCACGTCACACACCTGTCAGCCTGGTGCCATCTGCTCTCCCTTCACTGGTCGGAGGCGCGTGGAGGTTGAAGGTGAAGGTGTCAAAAGGTGAAAGTGAAGAAGGGTCGGTCATGCTCGAGACGCACCCAAATAGGGAAGGACAAACGAGAGCGGAGATCAACTGTCTCCCAAGGTCAAAGTTGGGTGCGAGGTAGTTTACAAACACATGCGTACACATACTCCGTACACGCAACGCAACACACAACAAACATCCGTTTAAGTCGGCGCCAGCAATCTCTCTCTAGCCTTCTCCTCCTTTCGCGGCCCATGCCGCCTCCGTCAGCATCCCACCGTACGGCATCTGCCCTGTTCCGTCATGACACGCCCACCTTGATCTCATCAACCCTCAGAGCTGGTCCAACTCTGACTCGCGGGAGACGCCTGTCGTGGCTCCACAATGATTTCCGCCCTCGCCAGCATGGAGCGTTCCCATCTCAATTCTCCGGTCATCTGGCGAGACCTAGACCTCACCCCCATCTGATAGAGTTTGTGCGGGGAAAGAAGACGAGATCCACGCTGAAGCTATCAGATCTACCCCAGGGAGCCATCCCTCCCTTGGAAGTGCAGCCTGGCTCCGTGGAGGATGCCGGTCCCGCCTATCCGACTGTGATCTTGCAGGCTCGGCGGAACATGCAAAAGTTCGACAATTGCGTGCTGCTAACTCGTGTTGGTGGCTTCTACGAGTTGTACTTTGAGCATGCTGATGAGTATGGGCCCCTGCTGCATCTCAAGGTCGCCCAGAAGAAGACGAGCGCAGGCCCAGTACCCATGGTAACGTCCATCCCTCTCCCCATCCCTATGCGCCCATCCCCCCCTCTTCTGAGTCTTCTTTCCTTCCTATTTCACCCTTCTTTTATTACTTTTTCTATTCGTATCCTACCCACCCTAATTCCCTTCCCAGACCGATGATAATGCACTCCTATTTTCCCATGAATCTCTCCCCTTCACGTTTCTCGTAAAACCTGAGCTGATAAGCTCCGTCTTTCCGTAATCTCGTCCGATGTTTTCTAATGTTTCTCGGTGTTTTTACTTTCCACAGGCGGGGTTCCCCTTTTTCCAATTAGACCGATTCCTTAAGATCCTCGTCCAGGATCTGAACCGATATGTGGCCATTGCAGAGGAGTTTCCTAATAATGCCGCCGATAAGGTAAAATCCGGGGGCCTGATGCATGACAGGCGAGTTGCCCGCATCATCACGCCAGGTACACTCATCGACGAGAACTTCATAGACCCTTATGCCAACAACTACGTAATGGCAATACACGTAACTCAGCCCCATAATCAACACGGGCAGGGACAAGGACAAAGACAAGGACAAGAACAAGAACACGGGCAAGATCAACAACAGCAGGAGGAAGACAGCAGCACCCCCGCGGAGATTGAGCCTGAGCCCGAGCCCAGGGGGATCATTACTGACCCAAGCCAAGTAGCATTGACCCCGGATTTGAGAGGAGCTGATCTTCCCAACGGAGAACGCCTCTCTCTCGGTCTAGCGTGGCTCGACTTGTCAACGGGTTATTTCTTCACTCAGTCCACTAATCTGTCGTCACTATCTTCCATTCTCTCGCGAGTCAGTCCGCGTGAGGTGATTCTGGACAAGAATTTGCAGTCCAGCGAAGATCATGACATTTTCACGACCCTTGCGGAGGATAGGTACGTGATAACGTACGCCTCCCAGGGCGACCGTAGACTGGAGCTGGATGAGTGGGCTCCCATGCTAGAGTCTGAGCTCCCTCGAGATGCTCGGGATGCCTTCACTGAGAGTGAGGTGTCGGCCGGCAGCCTCTTGCTGCGCTACGTAAAAGATCGGCTGCAGGGTATGAGCATGAAGCTCCAGCCGCCGCTGCGCCACGAGAATATGCACATTATGAGCATTGACAAGAATACCCTGAGAGCCCTCGAGATCAAGCAGACGATCCGCGATGGCTTTTTTCGTGGGAGCTTGTTGCATGCCATCCGCAGGACGGTGACCAAGAGCGGTGCTAGGCTGCTTAATGAATGGCTGAGTATGCAAACAAAGTCCAATTTGCCTTTTTTTCTATAGTGGACGGTCTCGTCTCTACTTCTCCGGCATCTTTTAAGTGCAGATGGCATAGTAGCTTTAGCTAACTGGCAATTTTCTCTTCTCTTTAGGTTCACCATCCACTTCTCTCGACGTTATTACCGGTCGCCAAGATCTCGTCGCACGATTTATCGAGAACGAGACTCTCCGAGAGAGCATCATACTTCTTCTTAGGAGGTGCCACGACTCGCAGCGTCTTGTCCAAAAGTTCGCTCTTGGCCGAGGAGACGCGGACGATCTCGTAGCGCTGGCAAACACGATCCGATCCACCGAACACATTGTGCAGCTTCTCGAGGAGCATGTTCAACAGAACGTCAACGATACCAGTGGTGTCTCCCCAGCGGAGTGTGCCTGCCTAACTACAATGGCCAGCCGAATCATTCTGGACGGACCCCTGCAACTCGCCCACCGAATCAAGGAGGCCATTGACGAAGAGGGAATCGTCTATCGGCATGAAATCGCGGAGACGGAGGCTAGCCAAATGCTGGCTCTCGCCCAAGAAGTTGTCAGCTCGGAAGGCTCCAACGAGGACACGGCCGTGCTCCCAAAGGGTAGCAAGTCGAAGAAACGCGCAACCAGCCTGAGGGAGTACTACGGCGAGGACAACGAGCCATGGGTTATGAAACCCAACGCCAGCCCCACACTCAAGAAGCTTCATCGCCAGCTCGATAAACTCCTTAACGAAAAGGTTCAGCTCGGCGAAACCCTACGCGATCGTCACAGTGCACAGTCGCTTAGCCTTCGTTGGAGCCCTGGCCTCGGCCACATCTGCCATGTCAAAGGCAAAGACTCGCGCAACCTCGCAGACCTCAAGACGCTGAGCTCGAGCCGCTCAACTCGCTCGTTCCACGTTCCGGAGTGGACGGACCTCGGACAGCGCATCGACCAGACGCGCCTCCACATTCGGAACGAAGAACAGCGTGTCTTCCAAGACCTCCGCGAGCGAGTCGTCCTCAACCTCGTTAAGCTGCGCCGCAACGCGGCCGTCCTCGATGAGCTCGACGTGACGACCTCGTTTGCCGGTTTAGCGCTCGAGCAGAATCTAGTGCGACCGCAGCTCAACAACTCGACCGGCCACACAATCATGGGCGGTCGGCATCCCACCGTCGAAGGCGGCCTCCACGAGCAAGGCCGCTCCTTCATGCGCAACGACTGCCTAGTCGGATCGCCCTCCCACGGGCGCGTCTGGCTCATCACGGGTCCAAACATGGCGGGCAAGAGCACTTTCCTTCGGCAAAACGCGCTCATCACGATCCTCGCCCAGATAGGCTGCTACGTCCCCGCATCTTTCGCGTCTCTCGGTATCGTCGACGCCATCTTCAGTCGCGTGGGATCGGCGGACAATTTGTTCCGCGACCAGAGTACCTTCATGGTCGAGATGCTTGAGACGGCACATATCCTCCGCGCGGCGACGCCGAGGTCTTTCGTCATTATGGACGAGATCGGGAGGGGAACCACGCCCGAGGACGGCACTGCCGTGGCGTATGCGGCGCTGCATCATCTTGCGACAGTGAATCGGTGCAGGACGCTCTTTGCGACGCATTTCCATGCCGTAGCTGACATGGCGAAGGAGGCGGGCTTATGCGGTAGTAATGAGCTGAAGGAGGGCAAGAGGAAGAAGAGGAACGGCGTGGGCCAGCCTGATGCTGAAGGGCCGGTGGTGGAGATGTATTGTACTGATGTGGAGGAGGATGGGCTCGGTGGGTTCGTCTACGTGCACAAGTTACGCAAGGGGATTAACCGACAGAGCCATGCGCTCAAGGTAGCGCGGCTGGCGGGGCTACCGGAGGCCGCTATCGCGACGGCGAAGCAGGTTCTCGAGAAGACTATGGCGTAGGGGCTATGGGAAAGGGATAGGGTGATAAAAGGAGACATCTACGCTACTCTACGGGACTACAACATCTTTGGAGGGACTGAGTTTGTTGAAGATAATGGAGGAGGAAACTTGACGGCCTGTACTATAAACCACTTTTGTAATGTTAGCCATGATACCCTTTTGTATAATAAGAAAACTTCGAAGGCATAACAAGATAGAAAATTGCGTCTGTGTAGTCATAGGGTGGTGATGTTTGGAGTCATCAAATAGAGATTCAGGGTTAAAAAGCTCTTGATTGTTTGGATTTATAATCATCCAGACGCGGAAACAAGGAAACTGAACAAGGTGAGAGGAAGACGGAAGTGTAAACACTTACGTTTTGTAGAGTGCAATGCTAGTGATGCCTCGGATGGACAATCACAGTTTCACAGCACGTCAAAAAGGGGGAGTTCATGGTTTGGGCCGGATTGAAACTTCAGTTAGATTCCGACTCGGGGTACTACTTTTTGTATCCCGTGGATTTTTGATCCACATTTTTGACCAATTAAGGCCAAGTCCAAAATCATTCCCATTTCGTCGTTAAAAACTGATGTCATCTCCCAGTTACCGGTTTTATTGGATTTAGTCGCTGTGGAGAGCAAGTTAGCGAAGAACAACGACATGCAGGGTGGAAAGAACAGGGTCAGAAAAAAAAAAAAAAAAAAAAAACTTACAAGAGACCGCCGAAGCCGCCCTCATCCTCGGACTCTTCCTCCTCAGACTCCTCCTTAGCCTCCTCCTTAGCGGCGCCAGCGTCGGCAGCAGCGCCGGCGGCAGGAGCAGCAGCAGCGTAGGCCTCAGGGTTGGCGATGCGGTCCTTGAGCTCCTCAATCGCGGGCCAGCCGTACTCGGTGACGACAGCGACGGCAAGAACCTTCTTGTAGCCGTTGATGAGGGAGTGGGCGACGGAGGGGAGGGTAGGGAAGTTAGCGGCGAGGGAGATGGTGGCGATGGTGGTGATGGCCTTCTGGAGGGTCTCGAGGAGCTGCTCGTCGGTGATGTCGAGAACGGAGGGGGGGAAGACGTTGCCCTGGTCGTAGACCTGGACAATGCCGAGACCGTAGGTGAAGGGGGAGATGTTGAGCATGTTGAGGAGGGTGGCCTCGGAGGGACCGACCTTGGTGTTGGCCTCGACGAGCTTGAGATCGGTGGTAATTTCAATGGTACCACGGGCAATCTTGGTGGGGACACCGAGGGCCTGGAAGAAGGAGGTCTTGCCGGGTTCCATGCCAGTGTTCCCGGCGGGGACCCAGACGTCGACGGGGGCGACAGCACCGGCACGAGCGGGGGCGGCGACTCGGTTGGTGAGGATCTTGTCGCGGATCTCCTTGAGGTCGGCGTTGGTGAAGACGAAACCGACATTGCCTCGGACGAAGGGGAGGAGGCGCTCGTAGTCGGGGAGGTCAGCGACGAAGGTACGAAGAGCACGTCGGATCTAGAGCGCACATCGTCATTAGCAACACGGAAGGAAAAGGTGAAAAAAAAAAAAGAAAGAATCAACAAGTCGAAGGGAAGGGCATGGTGTCCGCGCCAAAGTCGTGCGGACTAGACGAGTCGCATGGAAATGGGACAACGAGTGTAAAACATACCATGGTGTTCTTGCCCATGAGAACGACACCCTCACCACGGAGGGACTGTCGGATCTCGTGCATCTGCTGAGAGCTGACATTGTCGACGGAGACGATGAAGACCGACTTGTACTCCTCCAACAAGCCCCGGAGCTTCTCGAAATAAACGGCCTTGTTAGTTTTGCCCCCCATATCTTCTTGTGAATGAAGGCAGGATATTTAAGGGCAAAGGGGTATGGGATAGATGGGAAGGGAGAACTGGTGATGTTCTCTTGAAAATGATTTTTGGATATGGAAGAAGTGAAGTTCAAAATTCTCGAGCTCCGGTTGCAGGCCAGGGAGTTTTTTTGGCCCAAAAAAGCTGTGTGCTGAGAGAGCCGAATTGCTGTTAGGGCATGTTTGTATTAGGCCTAATCGGGGATAGCGCGGGGGAATTTCGGTTGGACGAATCAAGCTGCGAGCGAAGAATCAAAATCTGAGGAGGTGGGGCAATCGAGGTACATTTCGTAATGTATCTTTTTTTTTCCTGAGCTCAAGATGATGAAAGTGGGATGAGATCAATTGATGAGTATGAGATTCCATGCTTCTGTGAGAGAAGAGCTTCGGTTATTCGACTTTTCAGTTGGCTAGGCAGCGAGGACCTGAATTGGTATGGTACATTGCTAGCTTGACGAAAGCATATCTATCTCTATACCTCCCAATTGTCTCGCCAAAATGAGAATTCCGTACAGCTGCGTTACCACCCACGGCGAGCTTCTCTTCACGTCCCGAGGAGGCCAAATCCAGGCCTTCAACCTCGAGGGCGGCGCGCCTCTGTCAACATGGAACCATCCCGACGCTGAGAAGGAGGCTCTCGCGACCCAAAGCGCGGGGAACAACAAGGTTGCAGAGGAGCCGCAACCGGGCCCAGTCGAGGAGCCTCCGGCGAAGAGGCAGAGGGTAGAGCAAGGCGCGGATGCCAATGAGGGTGATGAGCCCGCGCAAGAGGAGGTGGAGGTGGAAGCAGGCCAGAAAGGAGAGTCAAAGAAGAAGAAGAAGGACAAGAACGCTCATGCGCAAGTCCATCGAGATCCCATATCCAAGCGACCAGATGTGCACATCATCGTGCTCCTCTCCATATCACACGACGGCAGGTACCTCGCAGCCGTCTCCGGCCACGACAAGACACTATGGGTATTCGAGCACGACGGGGCCGGAAATCTAAAGCAATTGAGCAAGAGGCCAATGCCGAAGCGGCCGTGTGCCATCGCCATCTCCAGCGATAACCGTGCCATCATCCTAGCAGACAAGTTCGGCGACGTGTACGCCCTACCCGTGGACCCGGACCGAGTCTCGCTCTCGGGCGAAACCGTCTCGCTCTTCGTCAAGCACCAGCGCGACTCCAGCAAGCCGGCCGCCAACGAGTACACGGTGCATTCCAAGATTAACCTGCGGAGTCTCGAGATGCAGCATCGCGCTCTCGAGAAGAAGACCAAAGAGCAAAAGGGGGCCAACGACGAAGGCAATGCTGCTTCTTCTTCCGAGGAGCCGGCCTTCGAACATACTCTTATTCTCGGCCACGTCTCCATGTTAACGGATCTTTTGATCGCCGAGTACCAGGGCAAGCGCTACATCGTTACGTGCGATCGTGACGAGCACATTCGCGTGTCGAGATACATACCACAGGCCTACGTTATTCAATCGTTCTGTCTAGGCCACAAGGAGTTTGTCAACTCCATTGCCGTGTCGGAGACGCATATCAATCTGTTAGTCTCTGGAGGGGGAGACGACGCCCTGTTCGTGTGGGATTGGCCGACTGGGCGACTACTATCCCAGGCCGATCTCCTCAGCCAAGCTCGTCTGGCTACCGACGTGCAACACGTTGCAGTCACAAGGATACGGTCATCCCCGTCTGGCATCTTCGTAATTTGTGAAAGGTAACATCAGCAGCCTCCTCTCCGCCATGCGTATTCACACGTGAATGCTAAACCGTCTTTTGAATAGCGTCCCCGCTGTCTTCCACTGGAACCTCTCCTCCGAAGGCAAGCTCCAACACTGCAAAATCATCGCGCTACCCAGCAACCCCCTCGACATAGTCATATCAGCCACCGCCGAACCGAAGCTCATCGTCACCGTCGACCCCAGCGGGTCCGAATCATCCCTAAGCCTGATAGCCTACACGCTCGCTAGCGGCGAAGCGTGGCTCCTCCCTACGAACACGTTTGACGAGTCGGCTCCCGAGGGCACGGTGCTGGATGTGTCGCCAGAGCAGATCAAGAAGCTGCTTTACACGGTTGAGAGCCTGCGGAAGAGAGGCGCTCAAGCTGGTGGTGAGGCGGATGAGCAGGAGGACTAGGCATGGCGGATGGCGCGTAGAGTAGACCAAGGAATATAGAGAAACCGCTGTAAAGCCACTCGGGAGACGAAAGCCAAAAAAAAAAAACTACAAACGACCATTTACCCAATCTTCAACCCTCACAGAAATATCGTGTTGTAATGCAGTGTTTTTAGGGGGGAAAGGTCTACATTAACATCACAAAAAGGCAGAGGGAAAACTTGAAAAACAAAGATTAATTCCAGTCAAAGAAGACCCTCTATTTCCATAAACGCCAGCCCTTGCTCATTCCACCCACAAGAAATAGTATCAGCTAGAACAAGCTGATAACCATTGCGATATGAGAGTCCTTTGATGCCACATCGCAAAGCATGCTACCCTCAGTGCCGAAGAAAAAAAAAGATCCCGGCCATCTCCTGCTCCCTTTATTTTCCCATCCTCTTTCGAGGAGGTTGCCAAAATATGCCACAGCCCCGTGTTTCCCTTCTGCAACAACGCAACAACTCTTTTAACACCGTGAAAAACCTCGCTTCCATGCGCCAAAGGGTAGGGGAAATGAACTCTCTTGTAGACGTTAATGAAAAAGAAAAAAAAAACCAGGTCATGATGTTGTTGAAGCGGTTTGTAGATCAAGGAAACAGCGGTTGTTTTGCAGCCTGGAGCATTTCGGCCTAAAACACGACGTCGCGGTTTCCGCAGGTCATCAAAGCCTCGGAGATATATACCGAGACTCGCTAAATAAAAAAGTGACGCTGCATTTCTGCGAAACAGCGACCGAGGAGAATGCGGGGACAGCACTTCGCGCGCAATTCAAGAAGAAAAAAAGATCGGTATCACGCGGAAGAGGCGATTACTGAGACGCGCACTGGACGCGCTCGGCGTGAGGATGGCCATCGTCATCGTCCTCGTCCATGGAGCCATTGCCGAAATTGCGTCCAGAGCCTCTTTGTTGGTCAACATCCTCTAGGCTAGCGCCCTCGGTCATAGCGTCGTTAGGAGGGATGGTCTCAAGGGCGGGAGATGGTAGCAGTTGACGCAAACCCTCGAAGGCGTCAGGGTTGTCGGTCCAGTTCTTGTCGGGGAACTTGACATTGAAGGAGATGTACATGTTACCCATGTCGTGGTGTCGGGGCGAAGGCATACCCTGGCCCCTGAGCATCTTTACGGTCCCTAGAGAGCATCACTGTTAGCGGACTGCAGGAGGAAAAGTTTCATCGACAGATGCTTCTAAAGACTTACCAGGAGAAATGGACTCTCCAGGGAGAATATCGACGCTGAGCCAGCGGTCGTCGAGATGCTCGATGTAAATGGTTCCACCGGCAAGGGCAGTGACAAGGTCAATCTCGCACTTATAGAAAAGATCATCGTCCTTGCGGGTGAAGCGGGGATGGGGCTTCTCCTCAATCTCGAATACAACGTCTCCGGCCTGGATGCCGGGGGCCTGGTCACCCTCGCCACGGAACTCGACCTTGGTGCCGCTGCGGACACCACGGTCGACGTGGACGTGGAGAACCTTCCTGTCGACAATGGTCTTCTTGCCGTGACACTGCTTGCACCTATCCTTCTCCTTGATGATTTCACCCTCGCCGTTGCAGTCGGGGCACATGGTCTGGAATCGTTGGATCATGGGGCCCATCTGGCGCATCATGGTCTTCACGCCATGGCCATCGCATCCCGAGCAACGCCGCACGGCGCCCTCCTTGCCACCAACTCCGTTACACTTGGGGCAGACGATGGACCGCTGGAGCGCAAGCTTGGAAATCTTGCCCTTGTAGATGTCTTCGAGAGAGACCTTGTGGGTGTGGTGGATGGTGCGGGCCTTGGGAGGACCCCTGTTCTGCATGCCGCCGAACATGCCTCCAAGACCACCGCCAAAACCACCGCCACCTCCGCCAAAGAATTGCGCAAACAGGTCTTCAGCGGCCATACCGCCACCAGCGGCACCGCCCTCGAGGCCGGCCTCACCATATTGGTCGTAGATGGATCGCTTCTGAGGATCGGACAAGACTTCGTAGGCGGAGGATATTTCCTTGAATTTGTCCTCGGCGGCAGGGTTGTGGGCATTCTTATCTGAAAAAAAGAAGTCAGTATATGTCGAGTAACCAAAAGGAATAGGCCACCATCGACCGTCGGTGTTAGGCAGGATCGGGAGAACATACCAGGATGGTACTTTAAGGCACCGGCCTTGTAGGCCTTCTTCAACTCCTGGTCATTGGCCTCTGGCGAAACCTATGGAGGAAAGTTAATACTTCTATTCTTCGAGGAAAACATCACGGATCCCAGGACGGACAACAACTTACACCAAGGAGGTCATAGAGTTTCGTTTCCTTGACCATTTTGATTCTGTGGAATTAGAATTATTCGACTTCGTCGGGTGTGTATTGAGTGTGGAGAGGAGTCTGGGAGACAGGGGGAGAATCTGTCCTACATATTGCAGATGGCGAGTTAGTTGAATGCTCTCGAGCTATGAGATGACAGGACGATCGATGCTGCTAAGATGGACCTGCAGGTGGATTGTTTGGGTGGGCAATGGAGAGAAGTGGGAGGGCCCAGGAAGGGGGTAATGGCTGCCTTACTGGCTGACGCGGAGGCGAGGTAGGATGGCCTTTCTGGCACGCCCAAACTTCGCACTCGTTTGGATGGGGTGTAGAGAGCTCGAGATCCGGGGTAGGGGACTCTACGTGGAAAATGGGAACTCGAGAATGGTAGGGGTATCGGACTTCTCGATGAATGCGCACTCGCTGCTTTGAGGTAAGATACGAGACAAGATGTCGATAAGAGAGGGAGGATCGATGCTTCGAGTATGATGAGTCGGCGGGATCTGAGAAGGGGGAAGAAGTAGGAATAGTGGAAAAAGGAAACGGAGGGAAGTTTACAGTGTTCGCCTTTTCGTTGAAGAAGAAGGAAAATTCACGCTTTGCAAAGCCAAGGGGCGAAGTGGAAAGGCTGCAAGCCAAAAAGTTGGTACAAATATTTTTTCGGATTTGATCTGCGCCGGATTCTGGCTTTTTGCTTGCTCCAGCTTTTTTTGGGGGGGAGGGGGGGGGAAGGAAAAAAAAGTATTGAAGAAGGGTACTTGTGAATGAGCACTAAGAAGAGCACAAAGAGTACCGAATCAAAGGCAGGAGGTGTAAAGATACCCAGCGCAGCAGTAACAGAAGTACACTGAAGCCAGACTCCAGTGCAGGAAGTATTGAAGTACACTCCTATTGTTCAATGGAGATGCCCAGTCCCTGTTCTAAAAAAGTTTGGGGGCAACGGAGACCTCAGACGGAGACGGAGGGCAACAGAAACCGCATTCGCGCTTCTGGTGTCTCCCAGATTCCAGATGCGCCAATCATCGAGCCAATCATGGTGCTGGTAGAAGCGTCGACCGAATTCCATGTCAGCCCCATGGAAGAAGGTGGAAAGGCATCGATCCGGTGCCCACAGTGGCTAGGCTGTCAAGCGAATACTTTGCTGACTACAAGATGCAGCATCAGTTGAGCGCTAGTTGGGGCCATGTAGCCTGGCAACGTTGGAACCTGCAGGTATCCCGTTAACAAGGCAACCCCCTGTCCGTGCCTAGCCCCTCCCTAGACCTCTCATCAGTGGAGACTTGACCCGCATTAGGAAAGCCCGGGGAGACGAGACACAGCTCCTCATAGGCCGCAATGCTACCTTGGTCCTTGCGTCAACAAAAGAATGCGAGCTAAGTTAGTGAACAAGTCCGAAGTATTATTAGTGGATGCATTATCCACAGCGAAATCAGCCACGAATATCGGAGTGATGATAGTTTACAAATCCTCGGTGACAACGTTCCAACGTTTGTCATTTCTGGGAGCCCTTGGGATCCCTCAGTGGAGTTCGACCTCGGCTTGGCTGCGAATCCACCCGTCCATTTTGCGCGGGGGAAGAGGGGCGGATTCTTCACAGTAACTCTTCCGTCCCGGGTTATCGCGAGGGGAGAGAGAGAGTCTACAAGAGCAAGCATATCAAAGCCAGGGATCGGCACTTGGAGATATAATTCGATTGATGGTACGAAGTAATAGTGAAATGAGATCCCGGCTCTGGAAACATCTAATCTACCCTTAGAGGCCGGGATGTCAATTGAAGTTGATACTAAACTAGTAGTAAGACAACGCCGACTCAAGTCAGTAAGGAACCTGATACAATCGTAAGCCACCAATTGAAATGGCTGTGCTTCGTCATCCCTTTCTCGGTCAGCATATTCGTCAATCTGGGCCTCGACCCGAGTTTTCGGCTCCCTTGTTGTGAATTTCTTCAACTAAAAGGTTAAATTTAATATTAAATCTAACTACGGCCTGGTGCATGATGGCCATTTAGCTGACCTCCTCCTAGTCGTCCTCTAAGAATTGATAGCTTGTGACATTCTATGTAGTCTAGTTTTGGCTCATCGTTCGAGTTGGTTGGATCGGAGCTTAGAGATTCCTGAGACTCTGGCCTTGGTCTACCTCCCTCGTCGAACGCATCAGACATTCTGAGTCCTGGACTATATCTCTGACTCAACTCGGTCCGCACAGCAACGCAACGGCTGCCTAACGTCGCCTGGCTGGGGAATTGGCGGATGGACGGACAGGCAAACAGTATAATAACTGCAATGTTCCATCAAGTACGAAGTAGAGAGGATTCTGCGGGGCTTAGAGAGGTAGAATAGGCATGCATCCAAGCGATGCATTCGGATGTTGTTGTCTCTAACATGAAACCCTGCCACATGCCAGGCTGCGCATTTCTAAGCCTTTATTCCAGTTTCCCTCCCCAACTTACAGTACGGAGTAAGTAGTACTTCGTAACTACTTCGTACTTACCCAAATATCAACTGGCTTGGCGAGTCGACTCGATTTCAATGTTGCTGCCATCGCATCGCCACCATTCCACAGCGGAACAGCCCTCCATCTCCGAGACCGCAAACAACCCTCCCTCTCGCCCTCCCCACTTCAACCTTCACCAAGTCGGAGACGGCACTTTTTTTTTTTTCTCTTAGCTTGGCAAATACGCCGAGACGCAAACACAAAGTATAAAGTACAAGTAAATTCCGAGGATTAATTTCTGTGGAAAATGGCACAGCCGTACCCCTTCAGATGATCTAAAAGATGCTTTGGACACGATGGCAGCTAGTTAGGATTTGAGAGGACAAGAGTGAGAAACTGCTCGAACTCAGCCACACATCTTCCTCGATATTGATGCACAGTCAAGAGCATTCATGTACTTTGTAGAAACAATCAAGTTAAACGACGAGAACGCCATTTATTTATTACTCCTCGAAATCTATAACACACACAAGCACGTAGAATCGAATTGCCTTTTTTGAAATTCGCTTTTCGCCATGTCAATCCATTGACCCATTCTACAACCATGACTTGTCAAACATAAAGCAAACAAGAAAAGAAAAATGAGACTCTGCTAATGCATAATAACCCCCCCGCCTGGATGATGACAGAACAAAAGGAGAAAAACACTGATATTCCCAATTGATCGGGAACATACACATGAACAAGTACTTGTACAGGACAACAAAAAGAAACGAAGAAGAAAACACAACATCTCTCCCTTTACGTTTGGGCTTTTCTCACAGAAGGAGGTTCCGGAGGGATGGGCTCGCGCTCGCTCCGCTGGGAGGTCGGTTCTCGGGCGGCCGCTGCGGAGGCGGCGGAAGAATAGGCGGTGACTCTCTGATATACGGACCGCTCTCCCTGGCAACCGGCTGACTAGAATGCAACGGAGGGCTTGTATGTGTCGGGCCATACGGGGGCCCCTGGCGGAGAGGGCCCTGAGAAAGATGATCCGGCCCTCGTGGGGGGAGTGATGCGGGGGGTGGGGGAGGTGGCGTCCCGTTCGGCAAATGGTGAGGCACGCCGGGATGCGGATGATAAGGGTGCATATAAGGGTTGGGCGGAGGCGGCACTTGGGGACCACCGGATCGTAGAGGCGATGGCGGTAGCCCATTAACAAGAGGCTGGCTCATATGGCTCCCATGGTGGATCGAAGATACAGGAGGGGGCGGGGGTGGCGGTGGCGCCGAGAGGGGAGGGGGCCGAAGCGCGGAGAGGCCCATGATGGGGCTACGCTGGTGCCGATCTCCGTTGGGATGGCGAGCAGGAGGGCTATGCTGGGTAGCGGAATGGCCATGCCAGTCGTTGTATGGGGCAGCAGGCGGTGGGTACTGATGCATCGACGGCATCGGAGGCGGACCCGCGAGATGGTTAATGTGAGGTGCCGGAGGTGCCTGAGGAGGCGGTGGCGGCGGCGGCGGAGGCGGCTGCTGCTGCTGTTGAGGTGCAGGAGGTGGGGGTGGGGCCGGTTGGACATGCGGGGCCACCATCGGAGGACCAATTGGTACCGGGACATGTGGTGCAGGTGACGGCGAGGAGGTCCAAGGGAATCGATGATGAGGATCCGCCGGCCTCTGCGGAGGCGGGCTGGCGAGAGCAGGGAGGTGAGCCGGTGCGGCCTGAACAGGGGGCGGTGATGGCTGATGATGAGATACCATCGGGAGATGGACCTGTTCCGGTGGTGGTGGAGGAGATTCTCGAAGAGGTTTTGGCTTCCGGTTCGTTTTATGGCACTTGTGGCATTGAAACTTTCTTTGCTCCATAAACCTCTTTGCTTCTTCGCTGAGATCATCATGATATCCATTGGCCATAGTCTCTCCCGACCCATCATTGACAGGCCACCATTTGGGGCTGACATCGATCCCGCATGTGACGCAGATCTTGCTACCCGGGCTCTGTGAAGTCGGCGACAGTTCGTTCGCCGGTCGCTGATTGGACGTGCCATTAACAGCGAGAGTTGTCGTCGATGCTCGCCGAACCGCCGTATTCGTAGAACTACTAGTGACCTTCACGGCCGCCGTAATCAAATTCGCCTTTCGGACAGTATCGGTGATTGATCTGTCGGCCTGCTTGAAGTTCTGGGCGTAAAGCTGCAGAGCATTGAGTCCGCTTTCATCGACAATGTCGTACATAGGATGGACAATCGTCTTCGTGGGGGTGTGATCCTTGCACCAGATAGCCGCAGACATAACTCCACTCTCACCATTGATCGTCACAATATGGAACTGATCACGTCGGGAGCCCTTGATTGGCGTAATATCGAAGCCTAAAACATAGCCGTTTTGTCTGGCACACTCGACATGAACTGCGACGATGGCATTAGCATGAAGGCGCATACTCGGGTGGGCCTTGAACTTGGGAACTTCTTCTTACCAGGAGTTCGACACTGGTGACACGAGACGCAGGCCCCGACTACCTTGTTGCAAACAACACAGACATCCTCAAAACGCGAGCGGGGGATTGATGCAATCCCTTCTGCTGGAACTAGAGCCTCACCAGATCCGAATTTCACCTCTGGTGTCCAGATGGCACAAGTGACATGCACCCAGTTATTGTCTGCTGTTCGCTTTAGCGGTTCACGTGGGTTGACAGGCTTATTTGCCTCCTCCTGCTTCTTTCGGTAGTACTCAGCAGCCTTCTGAGCTTGTTCTCGCTCAGCTTTCTCACGGTCTCGGTCCTTGTCTGACTTCTTTTTATGGGTGCTAGAAGATTTAGGCGGACCCACAAAGTCATGCTCTGTGTGTTCAATAGGGCAGAGAACACATTTATAATTCTAAAAAACATCAGTCAGTAAGGATCTATTGTAGAATCAACAGAAACAGAAACAAAACGAGATAAGACAGCCACTTACAAGGGAGACCTGAGGGCTTCTGTCGTTTGTACACGTATCGCAGATCCACTTGCCGGGTTTCGTGAGAGTCCGGGAGTCGACAACGCCATAGCAATTGCGATGCACAGAGAGGCGGCATTCTCGGCAGGTCAGAAGTTGATCGCCGCGTGGTTCCAACTGGCTGCATATCGCGCAGGGCAATGTCCTCGGTTCGGGCATGACTACTGGAGGCGTTGCGCGATTCTTTTCAGAGGCCTTCTCCTTCCTCTTCGAGTTCGTATGCGTGCCGGACTCATTCCCACTACGATCTTCGGATGCTCCTTTGAGTTTCTTACGAGGAGGCTCACCATTCTGAGCGCCGTTGGTCGCATTTCCATTGACCTGAGCAGAGCTAGGCTCTGACGCAGGCGGTGACAGGCTAGGCAGATCCTTGGCGGGAATCAACTCCTTTAGGAGCTCCTCATCTTGCTTGCGCTTCCAGGCACGGCCACCGGCTTGCGCAACCTTCTTGGCCATCTCCTCGATATCCTCCCACTGAATACCATAGCGACGCCACAGTTCGGCACAGCGTCGGCAAAGAGCAGCCACGTATTGATCTTTCTTGTCCTTGCCGGATGACTTACTGCCCCCTTCTGAGGCGCAGGCTGTCACAGGCGCCCTGCGCCATTGGCGAGAAGACTTGGTCGAGCAGAACTTGCAAATGAAGTTCTTCTTCCTCTGCATGGCCTTTTCCGAGTCAAAGGCAGAATCGTCTAGGTCATCTGCAAGATCTTCCTGGAGCTTATTGGCTTCTTCCTCGGCCTTCTTAGCCTCCTTTCTTCCCTTCCGACCCGAGTAGTCGCCCCAAATTTGCTTTCCACGGTCGGTCTTCTTCCAGATGTAGTAATGTCGAACAATATCGCCATGTTTACGAGTCTTGACATGCTTGGTAATCATATGAAGTTCGGAGCCATATTTCATCACGCCCTCCTCGAACTTCTTCTGCTCGGCGGGTGTAAAATTAGGCTCCTTGAACACTTCGACTTCGGTCTTCGAGAGGTCGTCGAGAGCCTTTTCCACGTCGAATTTATGCCTGTAAAGCGTGACCAGTGCTATATTCTGCAGGTTAGTGGAATGTTCGGGAACACCCAAGGTTGGCGCCATCGCCATGGCCTTCTTGGTATAATCTTTGAGAACGGCGTCGGGGAGTGTCTCTTGGGACGGTGGTTTCCACAACAGGGTCGAGGTGCATTTGGGATCATTCTCGCCATGATCCTCTCCTCGTACGGTGTACCCGGGTGGTTCGTCCTGAATGTACTTTGGTCGGGTTTCTCGACGGATCTTTTGGGCTTCGAGAGCAGCCTGGTTCTCCTTGGACAGTTTGGAATCCTTCCTCCCTGTCCTCTTGAACTCGATAACTGGTTCATACTGCACGGGCCGACCAGGCCAAGGTAAAACGGTTGCTTGGTGCCTTGGACCGAGGCGCGAACTTGCGCGAGGGTAGATACGATCGTCGTAGTCTAAGGCATCTTCTACCTTGCAATGCTGTCCAAGATACCGATAGGGCCACAGGCTGGCTTGGTAGATTTGCTCGGGAGTTCCTTGAAGGTGCGCATCGTCATCTGCAGGAAGCGATGGGGTACCAGTCTGAGTGGTAGCGGCGACCTCCTCTTCCTCGTTGAACTCATCGTCGTCGAAATCAAAGTCATTGTCGAGGATACTCGGAGTGTTCCGGGCGTGGAGCTTCTTCTCGTGCTTCCGGCTGCACGCTGCGCACGACCATCCAAATCCTCTCGAGGGCTTCTTGGTCACCGGAGGTGTCACACAGTTCATATGGTAGGTCAGTTTACAATCAGAGCAGTCGACCGAATCATTACTAAGCCCCCACAGTGTTAGTAAGCAGATCTCAACCATTGGTTGTTACCGCGACCAGGAACAAGGACCGCCCCGACCGAGACGCGGGCCCAAGCGACAGGGGAGGCAGGCAGGCAGACAAGGGACCAGACGAGACGGCGGGCGACGGAAGGGCCATTTCTGATGGTGGGGTGGGAACCGCTGGGACTCGAAACGGATATTTCGCCCAGCTCTGGCAAAAATATGGGTAAAGGCCAAATGATGAGAGGGAAAAAAAGAAAAAGAAAAGAAAAGAAGAAAACAACGTGCTGAAACTAACCTTGCACAATAAGCTCCGCACTTCTTGCACAACTTCATCGCCGAAGTAAGCTCCTTCCCACGACCCTGCTCCACCAAGACAAATTTCCACCGCTCATCAAGTACCTTCTTAACCTTTTCGGGCACGTTGATGATGGAGGTCGTCGGAATAAGATCGTAATTTTTCTGGATGTATCGATCATAGAGTTTTTCGTACCAGAAACAATCCGGAGTCTTTCGATATTCGTCTAGGCTTTTTATCTCCGATCTGTGGCGAATTTCACACTTTCCACGCAATGCTGAGAGAGGACTTATATCGGAATGCATCGTCGCAAACAGGAGCCGAGTATCCTGTACCCGGCGACCAATGTCTTTGGGCCGATAATACCAGTTGATGCGCAGCGCATCGACAGGACCCGATGCATCATTCTCAATATGGAGAAATTCCATGATGCGACCGATGTAATACGGTTCGCCAGGAGGTTCACAGACAAGGTAGACATGATCTGTTGCAATGGTGTTAGTGGGTATTTGCACATTTGCTTTGCTGGTCTTGTTGGCCCTAGTTCATTGAGCTGGGTTGGGCGCCAGGGGGGCCGGAGGAGGGGAGGAACCAAGGGAGAGGGAGGGGGGCGTTGACTGGTCGCCAGGGGGGTGCGGGCTGTTATTATTCATCACCTACCGTTTGGAGCCAAAACTGTTCCATCATCTGCCACAAGCTTCCCACCATTGGTGATCGCGTTACAATTGGTAAAACTCAGCATATTAGTAGAAGGAGATTGCGATGTCGTCTGTGATGCCGATCGCTTGGAGGGACCTGAAGAAGATGCCGATTGTGTAGAGTGAGCCGGGGTCGAATTGCCAGATTGTAATGCTGCTGACTTGCGTTTCTTTGATGAGGATTGAGACGTGCCGGTGCTACCGTTTGCGCCAGAGTTTGGCGCAGATTGAGAAGCTGAGTTTTGCTCCTTGGTGCCATTTTGAAAGACGGTGCCTTTGGTCTCGTCAGTTCCAGATTTTCGCGAGGCAGCGCTAGCCCGCGGAGCCTCTGATGGTGTGGAGGCGGAAGAGTTATTTTGTCGTGTCGATTTCTTAGATTCGGCCTCCTTTTTGGGAGGGTAATAATCAAAGTCAAGGTCCATGTCCTTGTCCTCAGCGTAGTTGGGCCGAGAATTGCCAGTCCGATTTCTCGACCGCGTGCCATATGGCGAGGACGACGATGTGTCTGCCATGCCATCCTTAACAGGTGCCTCGGCACCTCCTGAACTTGCCTTGCTCATTGATTGCTGCGGTGCTCCAGAAACAGCATCCAACTCGGTGGATTTTGTATCCTATCGCGAAATTTTGGTGTTAGGGTATAAATTTTGGGGGGCTAGGGAGGAGAGGATTGGGATATGTGAGAGGATCGGTGTTGGCGTGGCACCGCTAGTGCTGGATTGCCAGACGTGGGAGTGGGAAGGCACGAGGGAAGGTGAGGTGAGGTAATGAGACGGGAAGCCGTGACAAACTTACATTCTGGGTCCGCTGGGTCATGGCGAAGAAATATTACCCAAGGGGTTTGGAATATCCACAGGATATGTCGTGATGGCTCGCCGAAAATCCAGGAGGAAAGGGGGGAGGGAATGGGAGGGAGGAAGCCAAAAATGGCGAGATCCGCGATCTTGAATTTTATGGGGGGAGGCGAGTTCACGGGGTGGATGGTCGGAGGGTGTAGGCGCAGCTTATCTCGAGAAAGTGCAGACTACCAGAATGATCCATAGACAAGATGGAACATAAAGCGGGCCAGAATCCAACGCGATGATAGAGGGAAGGAGTGTTGGGGGAAAGTGGCCGCGCCGTCACGGCTTCGGTCGTGACGGGCGAGGGCGGGTGTCAGTCAGGATGGGAGATATAAAAGGAGCTTCGAGATTGTAAATGAGAGGAAGAAAGAATAAGACGGATTGGATGAAAGAAATATGATTGGGATGGACGGGGGACGAGTTGTTGGATGTTAAAACGAGGGGGGAAATTGGTAGAGCCGCCCAAGATCCTCCAATGTCGGGGACGTGAGGTTTAAAGGAAGTGATGTGTAGGAGAAAGGAAGAGGAAGTGTGCGGATGGTGGATGGGATGAATATGAAGGAGGAAGAAAGTGAACCTGAAAGGGACTAGGCGAGGCGAGGTTGAACGGCACTCTGGGGTGTGCGGTGGAATGGGTCTGGCCAGAGCATCCGCCGCAACTTGTCACTAGAGCCCGGCGAAAGCCAAAAAATAATAATAAGAGCGCATCGGGTCCCTTGGCCGAAATATGTGTACTTTCGTACCAGCGAGTACCGCAGACTTTCCTTGCGACTATTGCTTCGTAGACCGTCGATTGGTACCGTAGAAATTGTACTCCCATGCGACGGGGGACGAGGGATAATACCTGACGACTACGGGGAACACCCCGATATTTACCATCAAATCAATCTTGCTAAATCATGGCAAGTGGTATCCCCCTTGTACTTCCCATCAAATGCTCCACGTTCCACATTTCCCGGCGCGACCTCTCCAGGACATTGAGCCTCTGCGGCCTCTCTCATAATATGTACTTCGTACTAAGTTCAATACTGCCATTAACCAGGTAATAAGAAGAGAACATGACCCAGCGATGGAAACATGAAGGAGGCCCTTTTTTTTTCTCTTCTGGCATCAAGATCAATGGGAATCGCTGCAAAGTACCGATATGCAGCTTGCGAGGTATCCGATCTCCTCACCCCTACGCACCTCTAAACTTGTAGTGGCGTTGCGGGCTACATCTTACCACGCTGCAGGATACAAAGCTTGTCGCTGGGAACTACGTGACTGGTTGCTTTTAGCGTCCAGGACACAGACGGTACCTCCGTACCCACCCACGACCTCAACCCTCGTCAACGTACATCACCACGATCCATCAGATTCCATTCTTGGCAATCGCAGTCCACTTCGAACGTTTGTTCTAACTATGGCAGTAAATTGAGACCATCGCTTTGCCCATTGTTTTTCTGCTACCCAAATTTACAGGCGGAGCAGCAAAAAAGCGACATCTGTGCAGATATTCCCACAATGTGTGCTCTTCCTCGCGGCTGATGGAGATGGTGGGTCATCTTGAGGTCTTCATAAATCCTCGGGCCATTTTGCCCTTCCCAACTTTGGGCGCGCCTCGCACAGCATCCACTTGCCTTGCCCAGCCCAGGCGTCTCAAATGGGCCCCTCCCTTTTCGTAATCCATGTGTGATCAATTTCGAATCCAACGCAGACCTGCCACTGTGCTGCAGTCTAAATGACCTGGCCCTCCAGATACAACTCATCACTATTCAATATTCCAACTCCAATGAGTGCCTGGCTCATTTTCCCCCAAGGAATAATAACGGAACGCGACGCCTGCTGACTCGAGCTCTTGGCTACCGCACTCACATCAATCTACGAAGTACTTGCAGAGCCAACGAGGGAAAGCAAATGGGAGGGAAGGCGGCGAGATTGAGCCCGGATAGCCTGGATGTGGATATCATCACGTGAGTAGCCCGTGGTCAGCCTGCCTGGACACTTCCCCCGAAACCAGAAGTATGATGATATAGCTTCGATCAAGATCTGAAATGTTTGCTCCACGATATCGCAGAGCAATTGCAAGAAATAGATGACGCTTTTAAACCTTTCTGCCTTTCGGAGTGGGTGGTGGGGATACCAACTTCCAAGTACAGTAAAGTTGGGCGGGATAGGAGCGGATCTACTTCCGTCAACATGATTGAGTGGCAAGTGGACGGGTATACAGTAAATCCAGCGAGGAACGATGAAACTACTCTTCCCTCGGTCTCTCACGTCAAACCCCCAACTGCCCTGATCCATATCGACCACCAAGTACCCTAGTTAATTAATTTCTCACCAGGCATAGGCATTATGAGATAGAGCATGGTTAGACGAGAGATCTGGAATCATAACCGTCCGCCGCTCCGAATGCCAAGAATGAAACGCTTCTCTTCATTGTCGCCGAGAAGGCATCCCCATTATGGTGCCCTTTAGGGCTGCTTTACATTCGTGTACCTCCAGTATGGTCGGCAACGATCCAAATCTTACCTCACATGTGCATTGTCAAGATGCGCTAATTTTGTCGGGGTTAGGGAGCATTCCCAGGCGCGATCATCTGGTCGAGAAAAACGGATTTGCAGATCGGTTCCCCTCCGTAATCAGGACCAACTTCAGACAATAATATCCGGTCTTCCAGCTACGGAGTACAAAGCCATCGCCAGCCAGTCTGATGGATACTACTCTGTATCTACCTGAGGTATGCGTGTACCGTAGACTGCAATTCCTGGAACAATAATGGTGCTGGGGTGCAGGGTTTGATTCCGAGAGGGCCAGGTCGTAATGGAGGAACATTACGAAACTGTCAGGCCTAGAATTCAATATTAGACTGGGCAGTGATCTCTCGGTTTCTGACCAGGCTGTACAAGTCATATTACGCCAGTAGGAGGCAAACTCGCCAGGCTAGTCGAGCGGTGCTTGAGGAGAAATGATGTTGGGGGTGTCGGCATCGATGTTGTATCAATTGATGTACTTAGTCTTACTACAATGCTTCGTCATTGGAGAGAATCATACAGTACGAAGTCGGCGAACAGGCTGTTCGGTGTTCCAAAGCAACGGTTGGACGTTTTATTCACCTGCCTAACTTCACCAATCACCGCCGCTACGGGGGATAGCGGTCAGAGCAGTCACGTCGAGCCCGTCGAAGCATTTTCACGAGGGAGACCCCCATCTGCACATGAAGATGGAGATGAAGGGACAATTAATCGGTGGGAATGTTGTTCGCATTACAGGGGCACGACTGGCGAGCTAAAAGAGTGTACACCACGATGTACCAACGCAGGATTTACATTGAGGTGACATCGTTTTAACTAGCGAGTACATCTGAGCATCGTCCAGAAAATTTCCACTCAACTTCCATTTAGACTAACACCCATCCCCCTAGTTTCCTGAAACTTAACACCCTTAGTGTTATATTCGAAGGTGTATATTGACATTGACGGACTTCGTATTTTGGTGTATTTTGTATGCTTCGGGTTCAGCATTGAAGAAGGTCAAACCATTCATCATGGCCCTCGAGGGGGAGCATTATCCTGGTGGTCGAGGCAGACGAGAGGTTGGTGATGGAGGCGCCCTGAGACGGGACATGTACAACTATGAAGTACACCGGAACGGCATCTCCACATTTCCATTTCTGCAGGTCAAGAAGAAGTATTTCCATTTCGTGCAGGTGGCCGAGTACCTTATCATTGTATTTCAGTACTAGTGTTGAGTATACGAGTACTCCCGTACCTAAACTACGCCCTCCCGCACTGACGTTGACGAGATGGGGGAGGGTATATTATACTTGTTTAATATATACGATGTATGCTATCCTAGAAGTATTATTTACTTTAGCCCTGCCACGACACGGAGTGTTTTCGGTATTCATGTCAGGTCCCATCTTCCCAGCACGTGACATGGTGCCTGGAACCACGCGTATCCATGCCAGGGTCCCAGACGACGCGGGAACCAGAGGCAGACGCCTTCCAGGTTCCGACAGGCTCCAACGTCGCCAACATCATCACTCTATCGCCCGTAAATTGATAATCTTGCAACTTCATGGGCTCCCCCAATATTTTCCCCCCATGATTTACGCTACAGGAAAAAGTCCGTCTTCGAAATGGACACCGGCAAGAAAACCACCGGCGTGCTCCATCACACAACGATGGACTTGGCGAGGCGACAGGCCGCCGCATATCAAACAGTGACAACAACTCTCGCTGGTACTAAGCGTAGTGGGTCAGATGACTTGATGCAGGACTCCCATCGTGCTGCGATCTCCGCCAACACTGCCTTCAGGAAGGCGGCCAGCCTACTCGGAAATAAACCTGCTCAGCTCAGCCCCAGTCCGATCATCAGTTTGGATACAAACTCCGAGCAGGTCTCTTCCGAATACACCCAGCGTAAAGCTATTGGCGCAACTCCATCCGCGTCGGTGGATCCTACGCTATGCCTCTCTCACCGTGTTTATGGTCTTCCACCTGGGCTTGTCGCCAACTTCGCAAGTCTGGGGATAAAGAGTATATATCCTTGGCAGAAGAATTGTCTCCTAGGTCCCGGATTACTCTCTGGTGTGAAGAATCTCATATACAGCGCCCCCACAGGAGGGGGCAAGTCCCTCGTTGCCGACGGTAGGCACTTTATTTCGCTCATGGTCAAAAGGACAAGTTCGTGAGCTGACTAACAGCTCAGTTCTGATGTTAAAACGAGTTCTAGCAGAACCGGGTTCGAAGGCACTTCTTGTTCTGCCCTATGTTGCCCTCGTACAGGAGAAAGTACGATGGCTGCGCAGTGTGGTGGAAGGATTAACGCGACCTTCGAGCGCGGATGCTCAGGATAAGAAGAATAGTCACTGGAGGAAACGAGCTGATGAGGACACTGTTAGAGTTGTAGGGTTCTTCGGTGGTAGCAAAATAAAAGCCATATGGGCTGATTTTGAAATTGCAGTTTGCACTATCGAGAAGGCAAGTTCTTCTCATCCCTCTTTTCAGTATTTTGCGAGACGAGGTGCAAGTCCTGATGTTCTATCTCGTTGTAGGCCAATTCGCTTATAAATTCAGCGATCGAAGAAGGCGGCATTGGAGACTTGAAAGCTGTCGTACTAGACGAGTTGCATATGATTGATGATGACCATCGGGGATATCTCCTTGAACTTCTTTCTGCGAAGCTATTGTCCCTAAGCCAGCCTATTCAGATTATTGGGATGAGCGCTACAATATCGGTAAGCGGACCGCTCAACTGCGAAGCCGTGTTGACCTCACACAATTTAGAATATCAGTCTCCTGGCGAAGTGGCTCGATGGCCACGCCTACGTCACGAAATACCGGCCAGTCCCGATCCAAGAGCACCTCGTTTACGACGGTTGTATATACCCAGCAGACAGTCCAAGCCTGTTCGCTAAGACAGCCAGCTCCCTCATCACCCCTCAGGCGCCATCTGAGTCAGTGGCACGACCGTCGCGGGAGATAAAACCATCCCTACATAAAGAATTCAAGGACCCAGTTCTCAATGCTGTCGTCGCCTTGACCTGCGAAACTGTAGGCGCCGGCTATGGTGCGCTCGTCTTCGCTGGTAGCCGACAATCTTGCGAGTCGGTCGCTCAATGGATTAGCAAAGCTTTGCCCTCGACAGAGGATTTGGCGATTGCGACCGTGGATAAACGGTTAGACGTTTTGAGCGAGCTTCAGAGCCTAAGCACTAGCCTCGATTCTGTCCTGGCAGAAACCATTCCAAATGGTGTTGGATTCCATCGTAAGACGAATTATTGAGCTTTCACATCCGGTCAATTCATTGCTAACTACTCTGTAGATGTTGGTGAATTCGTCTATATCGCATTGACTGCAAACGTTTGCTAACCGTTATAGGCTGGGTTGACAACGGAAGAAAGGGAGATAGTCGCTAGGGCATATGATTCGGGTGCAATTAAAGTTTGCGTTGCAACCTGCAGCCTTGCGGCTGGGATCAACTTGTAAGAGTCTTGAGATTTCTGTCGCCATATAGTCATCAACTAATCTGTACAGACCCGCTCGAAGGGTGATCTTGCATGGGGCTAGGATGGGAAGGGACTTTGTTGGTCCAGCAATGCTGAGGCAGATGAGAGGTCGTGCTGGGCGCAAGGGCAAGGATGAAGTCGGAGAGACCTATCTCTGCTGCCGGCGGTCTGATCTCGAACCCGTCCTGGAACTTCTCCAGGCAGATATCCCAAAGATTACAAGCTGCCTCAATACCGAAAAGAGGCGGATGAAGAGGTGCGGTCCCCCGATTCCCCTCCTCCTCTAAGTGCGTATCTAGCTAAAATAACTGGATTCTTTAGAGCGCTTCTCGAAATCATTGCTATCCGTCTTGCCACGAGTCAGGAATCGGTCGAAGAATATGCCAGAAGGTCCCTCTTCCACCATTCTAATGGTTTCCAAGAAACGATGCGCTGTGTCGACTCCAGCTTGGCTGAGCTGGAAAAGTTGGAGTTTATCAAGTTTGATCAGATCGAGTCCTCGTACGAGGCGACTTTACTGGGAAAGGCAATAGTTGCGTCTTCCATCGATCCGGACGATGGACTGTTCATCTATGGGGAGCTCAGGGGAGCGTTGAGAGCCTTTGTCATGGACGGCGATCTGCACGTCCTCTATACCTTCACGCCAGTTAATGTCACAGATACGCCTGTGGACTGGAAAGTCTTCACTGATATGGTCGAATCCCTAGATGAAAGTGGACACAGAGTGATGGAGCTCTTACGCCTCAAAGTTTCCACTATATCGCAGATGTAGGGCTTCCAGTAATTCCCCAGGACATTTCCACAGCATAGTCACTAATTTTTCTGGAGCAGATCCCGAGGGGCTACTTTGCCGGAATCCACCCAAGAAGAGAAGGACCATGCCCGCCGATACCGACGATTCTACTTAGCTCTCCAGCTTCGGGATATATGCAATGAGGTACCCATTCATTCGGTTGCGCGCAAGTATGATATGCCTCGCGGAACCGTCCAGATGCTAGCACAGACGGCGCAAGGTTTTGCTGCCGGAATGATTAAATTTTGCGAAGTCATGGGCTGGGGGTACGTCGATTTACATTTTCCGTCTCCGCCACATTTTGGCAACGCGCTAATAGTGATTTTTTTTTCCTCGATCCTTGGTTCAGTGCCCTCGCTGCAGCTCTAGACCATTTCTCTGATCGTCTGAAGGCTGGGGCTAAAGCAGACCTTCTATCTTTGGCCAAGATTACTTTCGTCAAAAGTCGAACTGCGTAGGAGATCCATCCACCCCCTTCTATATGTCTTGATGGTGGGCATCGACACTAACATTTCCCTTGGTGGCTTAGGAGGGTGTTTTGGGACAACGGTTTCCGTAGCGCCGCGGCCGTCGCCAACGCCGACCCTAAGGAATTAGTGCCGGTCCTGATGCAGGTGAGTAGACTCTGGGTAGGGTGGGCTCGGGAAACATTTTCTCCAGTTGCTAATGCCATTCTTGCCCGTCTAAAGGCGCAACCAAACAAAATCCGACTTAAAGAGCAGGCAGAGGATGAGAAGTACTACGAGAGGTTACTGGTCAAGGCCAAGATCATCGTAGAGTCGGCTAACAAGATTTGGAGTAAGTTACAGGCGGCCTTGGCTGTGGTCTTTTGTCTTGCCAGTGACGAGATACTAACTTGACTTTTTAGGTTTAGAAATGCAAGAAGATATGGGAGAGGAATAAAGTAGGAAGGGTCAATATAAGCGATTGATCCTCTCTAGAGCCTGTGGGGTTATGATTTGAACATCATGGATAAGCATGACACACATACATAGCATTACCAGCTCATGGATTACTTCGTGGGAATTACGAACCATTATGTCCACCAATCTCGCATGATCCATCCTCAACTCCCCAAACACGACACTGACTTAAGGATCCAAAATCTTAAAGAGGCCAGGAAGATATCCAAAAAGGGAGAAAAGAGAAAAAAAGGAAATCCAAGAAAAGTAACTAACTATCCAGTGGCTCGACCATCCCCAGCCAAAAGCTACTTAATCCAACGTATCCTCTCGTAACTTCATCAACGCCGAAATTACCTCTGCCGACTTGGCCCGAACGGCATTGTGATAAAGTGCATTTGTCTCGTAGACCTTGATACCTCGAATTTTCCTTGCAGTTTCCCTAGCGAGGTCAAAGTCAACGTACATATCATCAACGTAGCTAACGGCGTAGACGGGGACTTCGTTTCGGGTGAGCTGTTCCTCATCATATAGTGTCGGCCACTCGTCATACTCTGCCAGTTTCTGCGCAACCTCCTTAAGGGACATGAGTTCCGGATATGTGTCGAAGTGGAAGGGGAAGATCATCTCGCCGGAGAAGAAAAGCGGCGTTGGGTTAGGGTCCGAGAGGGCGGACGGTCCAGCGTAGTCTTCCAAGAGCCAATCAAATACGCCAAGTTGACTGCCGGCTCTCAGAGCGGCCCAGTTCGAGGCCACGCCAGGTTCGTAGCAGTATATAGCTTCGTGGAGGATAGCATAGATGGGATTGTTATCAAAGGGCACATCCAGCTCCATGGCAGAGAGGGAGGCACGAGTCAAGTACCCGAATTGAGAGATTTCCAACCTCATCCTGGTTAGGAGCGAGTGCACGGCCTGGAAACCGTCATGGGCACCGAATGAAAAGCCGAGAGCGAGAAACCTAGGAACTGTAAGGACACCGCCACCAGGAAGTTGAACACCGCCTTGCTTGTGGATGTGGTTCGCAATGTAGTTGACGACGGCGTGATCGTCGGGAAACTTGGTGTAGTAGGCGAGGTTTCGCTGCATCACTTTCTTGAAAGTGGCCTCGTAGACTCTTTCAGGCTTTACCCCTACGGGCGGAAGGCCACCGGTAAGGAACACTTCCCTTAGACCTTCGGGGTAGAAGGAGAGATAGGTCGTGCTCACGAAACCGCCGAAGGACTGGCCGAAGATGGCCCAGCGCTTCAACTCTGGTGGGTCATTTTCCGTAATACACATGCGAACAGCCTCGAGATCCTTGACAATGCTGTCCTGTCTGAAGAGACGAAGGTACGCAACCTTGTCTTCAGTGCTGTCGCCGGGAACGGTAGATACAGACACGGGTGTGCTGAGCCCGGTCCCACGATAGTCAAGAAGCAGGATCCTATAGGAATGGTGGAGGTTCTCTCTTACGAGAGGGCTATCTTGGGGAAGACCATTGCCGAAGCCCGGTCCGCCGTGCAAGTAAACCAGCCAGGGTTTACTGTCGCCAGGGCTGCCAGTCTCTGCGGCACCAGGATTTACTGCTGGCCTGTCATTATATGTGACGGCGCGGCCAAACAGATGGATCCTAGTAGATGCGGGGTTGTCGTGGTTCAAAGGAACCTCAAAAGATAGATCCGTGACGATGAGCCTCCCTAGGCTGATATTAGAACTACGATGGGATCGAGGAGCATTACCCTAACGAGGTGGCGCGCGAGAGGCTCTGGCTCTGGCTCCGGACAGGGACAGAGGACAGGGACAGAGGACAGACTGCGGGGAAATGTGGAGGAGGAAGATTGATTAATAGCTATGGCGACTTACCTGGGAGGGAGTAGGAGTCCTCGCTAACTAGCTGTGCCGGAGAAGGCATTATTACACTGGCAAGTCGTGATAGTAATAAAAAGGGATTAATTGATGTTTGAGTATTTGAAGCTCCCAACGGCCCTTGGCCAAACCAATGCGGGATTGAATCAAATGATAGCTACGTTGGTGCGGTTAGAGCTGGGTTAACACAAGCTATGGGGAGCTCAGCGTCGCCAGTGTGTAATATAAAAGCACAGGATGGAGGCAAACGGAAGCTCGAGGTTGTGTCAACTTCATCAATCGATTCTGCAGGTCGGTCTAAATAAAACTTGAGGGGTATCTGCGGCCCTGACATTTAATTTGATTATGGTGATACGACCCGGACGGATCAATTGAGACCTTCAAAGTTTCTTGGTGGCGCATTTTGCATGTTGTCTTTGCAGAGGAGCACGAAATCTAAGTCTAGTTTGTAGCTTCTCTCATTCTCTCGTTGGGGGATCAGAGTAGAGAAGGGGAGTGAAGACCACACTACGGAGGTACAGTTACAAGACTTTTCCTCTGATCAATGTGGAGTCTTAGCGGCTTAGAAATCCTCGACAGACAACAGTTATTTGATGATGCGACCAATCAAACACTATAACCCCAGTAAGAGTGGGGGCGTTATAGAAGACTCCCTCGCCACAAACTCTTTTGTACCAGTACTTTGCTGCCAGATTTTGCGGTGCCGACCCGATTGATTTCTCAGTTCGGTAGTCACATTCCTCTTTCTGGTCATCAAAATTGGGACCTGCCTCCACAACGATAAATATCGTCAGCGCCGAGAAAACTCCAACTCCTTGGCCATTCTTCTCCTCATTCCTAATGCACCTCTCCTCCTCCTAATCCATCAACTATTGTCACAACCCACAACCCTGCCGGCCTTTGAGTCGACAGCGCCTCGCGCGTATCCTACATCTCGAGCAGAATACATTCCAGGCTGATGAATTATATACATCTCACCCAAACGCTGGTTGAGAGTTTCAACGCCTTGGCCGATGAAGTGCAAACCTTGACAGACCGGAAAACGGTGCTGGAGCACAAGCTTCGCTTCGCACACGAGCAGGTAAGAGTTTTGGATTTCGTTTGTTTGGTCTTTTCACTGGTTATCTGGCCATCTCTCTTTTCCGGCAGGACCGGTTCCTCCTCTCCCTGATGATTCTTATTTAGCTCTAGATCAAGAGTTGCTCATTTGCAGCAACGGGGATCGACAACCTTTATGTCTGACTCTTAAACACTCTTCTTTTCTCTTTTTTTTGCGTGCCGTCTGATTACCATTTGTTGGTTGTTGTTGATCGCTAATTTTTTGCCCACTTTGGGCACCTGCACTCCTCAGTTCCAGTACCTTGCCGACAAGCATGCACCCGCCGCGCCCGAAATCTCGGACACTTTGGCAAAACTTCAAATACCACCCGAATTGACACATTCTTCTACCAAATCTGCCAACACTGTTCCGCTGCCTAAACGTGGAGTTACCGACGCAAGCCATCAGATTGCCCTCCTAATCAGAGACGGCAGACGCGTCGCCCAACAACTCGCTTCCATCGCCGAACCAAGCAAGACGAGTCTTTCTAGCAGAGAGACGTTTTCCCGCTTGTCGAATACCGTCACTTCAATGTCGACAGCTGCATTAGAGCAAGACTTCACCGTGGAGGGGAAAAGGGGTTCATTGGCCTGTCCTTTCTCCGCCGCCCCGCCCCAGAAAAATGCCGGCCAGGCCGATGACGGAGTTGGGGAAGAGGGTCTTCCCGATCCCACCCCCCATCAGTCCACCGACCCCATATGTGCGGCCATGTTCGAAGAAGCCACTTCGCAGCCGGCTCCTTCGGCTGCGAACAAATGCCCCATACGATATTTAGATAAGCATTCTCCTGAAGAGATTGCCAACTACGTCAAGACGCATAAGCACGAACTACCTCGTAGTCATACCGTCTGCGTTGGTAGATATCAGAAGAGCGAAGATCAAATACGAAAGTTGGATGCAAAGTATGGCAACATTGTGAGCATGATAGAGAGCTTAAGCCAACTGCATAAGCCAATGCTTCCAGTCTCCGAGGAACGTGAGGAAGACGAGGTCGACATGGATGCCTCGAAGCAACGTGTTGAGGACTGGGCTCAGGGAGTCAGTGCCAGCGCAGCCGAGTTCTCGCCCCTGCCAGAGTACACTTCCGGAAACGATGAGAGCGAGACTCAGGCAGGAGAAGAACCTGGAGAAGAGCAGGCGAGGGAAAGCCATTTTGACCGACCTCTGAAAGAAGTGCGAGTAGGAGAGTCACCCAGTCGGCCTTGGGGTATCTCGGTGCCCGTCTACGAGCCTAATGGACTTGGGCTTGGCGACGCTCCACTGTCTCCTCCCCCGGCTCCTGTACTTATGCCAACCCAGCTGTCGAACGGGGCCGTCCCCAAAACGCCCGAGAAGCGTCCCGGAAAATGCCCTTTTGACCACACGAAACTTGGCGCAATGGGTGGCCTCGGCCTCCCTCCTCAGCATGCCCGTGATGGGGCATCCGATGTTAGCCACAAGCCCGCGACTGAGGGACTGTTTGCTACGACTGAGAAACAACACCCCACTGATAACCGAGCCCCTCCTCCTCTGCAAGGACAACCGGCATTCATCAACCCCCCGAAGTATTCGACTGGAACTCCGCAGATGGTGTTCACGGGACCTGTCTTCATCGGTTACCCCATGGATCAAGCTCTCCAGTTTATGCAGGCTTTTCAAGCCCAGCAGCGTTGAAGAATATCTTTTTTTCCCCTCTTTCTTGTTTTTCTTTCTTTTTTTTTTCTCCCCTCCCCGTCTTTCACAATCTCATTTGATGCTTCTCATGACCAGGGACAGCGTTGGCGTTTTGGTTTTCTTTTGATTTCTGAGCAATTACTTATACCATCGGTTTGATTCGGGCGGCCACTTTTTGTTTTTGCTTTCGAACGGGTTTCGATTGTATGATGATGTACGAGCGATTTCGGGGATATAGAATGAGATCACGAAACTCCACAGTTTTATGACCTTTTGAAGGGAATAGCCTTACTTTTTAATTGGTGGCTCTTGACTTGGCCACTTTACGAATTGATATTGCACTCTATCATGCATGCAGCCGCACTCTTAACGGGGAGATCCAGTACCTTGCCGCCTCCCCATCGTAGCAATTTATACCCAGGTAAATCGGAGCGAAGTGAGCTATGGTTCTTTCGGCAAGACGAAGAGCAATATAAAAGCATTCATGATTCTACCCAAGTTCCTGCCTCTATGAAATTCTAAAACGCCCGCCTTCTATCCAAACATAGATAACTCCAGGAATATCCACAAAAGCCAACCGGTGTGACGAGCCCTTACTAGTGCCTATCCTAGGCCCGAGCTCCATTCAATTTCCCTATATCGCTCTCATCTTCATCAGCATACCCGCCCACCTGATCCGTCGTATCCCACAAAGAAATATCATCATCATCGGCCAACACGGCAGCAGCATCGCCAGGATCCAGAAGCCTCGCGCGCGAGAAGTCGTCCTCGCCGATGACATCTAAGAACCCTAGGCTAGTATTAGAGATGCGCGGGGAAGAAAGGGGGGAGGAAGAAGAGCCGGCGCGGCCTTCCTCGGGGGCAGCCTCGAGGGCGATCTCGGCGGCGCGGGTCATGGTGCGGCGGTAGATGAGCCAGCCGACGGTGAGGCCTACGGCGCCGCCGAGGAACATGCCGAGGTAGTTTACTGCTTTTGTGCCGGCGGACATTTTGCTGCCCTCCTCGATTAGGAGAGCCATGCGACTTCCGATGAAGACGTGGATGAGGAGTTTGGGGCTGGGAAGGAAAGACAAAAGTTAGCTAGGTCTCGTTTTGGGAGCGAAGGAGGGGGCAAACTAACCTGGCAAAAGCAGTAGATAGAGTAAACGACAAGGGCGTAATGGAAGGAATCGTCGCCAGAAACCCATTCGATAAGCTGTAAGGCAACGGACAAAACCGAATCATGGTCAACATGCCCAGCCCATCCCTCTTCAAGACCTGACCCAGCGCCAAGAACCTATGATCCTTCCCCACGAGGTTATGCACATATGTACTCAGGATAGTCCTGCTCGCCACGAAAGCCGCCAGCGACCCCACCGTGCTCGCCGTCGCAACAATGGGCCAGCCGAGTGGGAATCCGAATATGAAGCCCGCGACGGTATTCGCCGTGCTGTAGCCTATCAAAGGCGGGAAGGCGGAGACGAAGACTATGACCCAGATAATGAGCCAGCCGCCGGGGGCTTGTCTCCACGCTTCGGCGACGGGGCTGAGGGATGTGAAGATGGCATGGGAGTAGACGAGGAAGGTAATCGTAAGCGCCGCTAGGGCGACGAGGCCCAGGAAGACGAGGATTCGGTATAAGGGGGAGAGGAGCATGTAGGCGCGGAAGAGGGTCTGGCCGGTTTGGCGAAGAGCCTGGCCGATCTGGACGAGGGCGGTGGTGAAGCGGGCGCGGGTGGATTTAGGGGCGCGGGAGGGCATTGTCGACAGACGAAGGGAGGAAGTCCTTCGGGTGCGGGTCCATGATGGGCGCTGTTCGAGGGATGGAGAATCGGGGCTTGGAGAGAGGGAGAGGGCCCGCGCCGTGGTTAGATAGTCGGCCGGCATCGTGGGGGTGGGATGGGAGTGGCGAAGATTCGGCGGCCAAATTGTTCTCGATTGCTCGTAGATTGCCGCTGGCCGAGGGCCACAGGCCAGAAGAAAGTTTAGCTTGTTGAGGTATCGGTGTATCGATGTAGAGAAGGGAGAGTCATCGGTCCATTGTTCGATTGTTTGCAAGATGGACTGTGGAGGCTGGACGGGAGAGTGAGATTCGAGACGAGACGGTGTTGGGTATCGAAGTTGAAACGGCAAGCCCGGAAATTCTGTATCGCTGCCGCATATGTCTATCAAGGTATTCCTTCGTGCAATTATCAAGCAATGCGTCTTTCAGGCATAAACTTTTATTTGCGACTTCGTTCTCGTCATCACAGGTCTGCGCCTTGCTCCATCCCTATTAATAGCTGGGCTGTTTCTCGGAAATGGCTTGGGAACACCGCGTGTTAAACAATGCGACTCGCCAGACGGAAGTTCCGGAATTGTACGCAATGCTTACACGGATTGACGGCTGGCAGCAGTTGGAGCCGGGGAAAGGAAGCGATTTGGAGAACAGCACCTCGATCTCACATCAATGCATTTCTCACCTTGACCACATTCAAGAGTAAAAGAACTAACTCATTACAGCAGACAGACCTTGGTTTATATTGCTGCCCAGAAGCCGTAATATGAGAATTATATTAATTAGCCGAGACTGTATTGATCGCCCGGCTAGCTACCCTCGTTCCCTCTTCTTGTCTTTCTCGAATATCCTTCCTCTGCCTATCCTGTGATCAAAGATGTCGCCCTTGCAGCCTCGATCACGATTATTGGCGCCGATACAATCGCGAAGACGGCGAGAATCATACTCCAGATGGGTTTGAAGTCCTCCTTAGCGCCGTCCTCGGGAAGCCAGAACCACCAGCTCACTTGGCGTGTACTGAACGGGTAGAAAACCGCTATAGCCAAGTCGATAAAGGGTCCGTAGATGTAGTAAGCTCCCATGACGACAAAAGTAGTGAAGACTACCATGCAGGCGACATTGAGCAGCTTGACGACATCGACATCGAAAAAGAGGATGATGCCGAGCCGGAAGATCTGATAGAGGAAGATGATGAAGGAAGCGTGAGGGCTGAACACGAAGTCGGCTCGGGTCGACTCCCTCTCGCCCATTTTCCCCACCAACCCATCAACGCCAGCCGCCAAGGAACACAGAGTTAGGGGGGCCACCCAAGATAGTGTGTGGCAGTGGTAGTTATCGAGCGACGCGATGGTGTTGCAGAAGTGGAACATAACTTGCAGGGCGGATTGCCAGACGAGAAGAGCCTGGCAGGGAAACACCCCGATCCATGAGGGCAGGAATGGGTGCGCGAGGATAGGGATGATTGCTCCAGCCATGGTTAAGACTGTGGGACTATTGGTAGCAGTGGCATTACCGGGAGTAATGACTGCGTCTATGGTACTGTTCGAAAGTATCCCAGGTGCCATTTTGTTCTTTGTTATATCGCGAGATAGGATTGGCGTGTGCTTCCTTACGTCAAGAGACTGGGGTGGTGGAGATGGTGATGATGGGGAAGAAGCTGAAGGAAAGAAAAGTACTGAGATGGCATTGATTCTATGCTCTAGCTTTAGCTTGGGTGTTTACCAACCGAGCATGTGTCAAACTTTGAAAGTGTAACCGACCCAAGCTGAGGGCCTCAATTCCATCAACATCCTGGTCCTTGATCTCGATGGAGGAGGATTACAAGACACCGGGTTCCTCTCATGCTTTCCCTGGGCAATTCTCAAACTAGAGAAGTTATACAAGGCCAAAACACACAAGGAACAAGAACAAGAGAAGAAATATGGTATATATGCTTAATGAACCGAGTCTGAATTAGAAAAATCATTGATCAATGATATGGTGAAGAACTAGGTGAAGCTTCACCTGTCGTATAAGAGTGCTATAGAAAAGAGAGGGAAAGCGAAGGCAAGTTGAGGTGAGGCGCAAAGATGTATCTTACACAGTTACACAGTTACACAGTACCTATGTTTCAATAGACAGAAAGCCATCAAGCCTTATGAAAGATTGATTCAATTCAATTTTAGATGCCAGTTGAAGCCTACACCCCCACTTAGTGGTGTTGCTCTGTATATAGTTTGTTCAGGCTTGAACTCTACAAAGTACTTTGTAACTGGTGCTGTTGTTTTGCAATGAATCACGTGGTTGCCATCATTGTCGGGATGCTGCTTGTCTTCTTTTTTTGCTTTTAGCTCGACTCTTCTTCTTTTTCATGCTCATGACCATTCCTCATAAACTTTCCCTTTTCACATGGGAGAAGGCCTTTTACCTGCATAATCTATCATTTTCACCATCTAATATCAGAATCATATCCAAAAATCAGGAACTAAGCTAAATCTGGTCCTATCACTGGATTTGGTTTCAGAAAAATGAAGCCGAACTGATACAACTTTACGATTCAGGCCCGTCCGTGGCAGAGGCGGCTTGCGAAGCTGCGGACGGTGTCACCTGTCAGCATCTGTTTATCCCCACTCGTTGTCCCCAGTCCTCTACTTAAACCAGACGACGTCACGTCCCCGAGAGAGCGGAGCTCGGCACTACCCCAGCTTTTGAAACCTACCCATCCTAAGTTGATCAGCATTCCTCAGGAAATACAGTATTAAGCTCGCATCATGGGTGGCGGCGAAAAGAATACCAGCGAGAGCTCTTATCCCGTCCTTGCCCCTCGTCCCAAGGGCCAATGGATCACTAATCTCTACCGGGATCGTCTGAGCCAGTTCACCAGCGGCGGGCAATATGAGAATGAGAACCTTCGTTCGTAAGTAGAGTCGCTTCGTCCTTTCTTGCCAGTACTCCTAACCCTAGTTAACTCCTTTGCCAGAATGCTACACGAGGCTGAGGTTTACGGCGAGCCTCATGTCAAGCTCTCCGTCTGGCACGCTCCTGATTTGACCCGGCCGACCTTCAAGGAGGCCACATCCCACAAATTCGAAAAGACTTCGGTCGGTCATTCCTTTGGACCCGCCTGGTCTACTCACTGGTTCAAGGTTGTCCTCACTGTTCCCGAAGGGCTTCGCCATAAGGAGCATCTCGAACTGCACTGGGATGCCAACAACGAGGGCATGGTTTGGACTGAGGATGGAAATCCTCTTCAGGGCCTGACTGGAGCTGGGGAACGTGTCGAATGGATCCTTCCGCATTCATTCAGAGACGGAAAGGAGCACACCATCTACATTGAAATGGCCTGCAACGGCATGTTTGGTTGTGCTCCTGGGGGCGACTCCATTCAACCACCCAATCCGAACAAGACTTACCAGCTGTCCAAGGCCTCAATTGTCGCTGTGAATCTGCAGGCGCGGGCTCTCTCGATTGACATTTGGATTATCGGTGATGCAGCGAGGGAACTCCCAGATAACTCTCCAGCCCGACACCAAGCCCTCGATACGGCCACTAGGATTTTGAACACCTTCGTCAAGGGTGACAAAGAGTCTATTGTCAGGTGTCGAGAAATAGCCCAAGAGTGCCTCGGAAAGCTCGTTGATTCACATAAAGTGTACGAGAACGGACAGGAATCCGACGTATATGGCATTGGCCACTGCCACATTGATAGTTGCTGGCTCTGGCCTTGGGCCGAGACGAAACGGAAGGTTGCTAGGTCTTGGTCCAATCAATGCGATCTTATGGATCGCTATCCAGAGCTCCATTTTGCCTGCTCCCAAGCCCAACAGTACAAGTGGCTCAAGGAGAACTATCCCTACGTCTTCAACCGTGTTAAGGAAAAGGTACACAAGGGTCAGTTCCATCCCATCGGTGGCAGCTGGGTAGAGCACGACACCAATATGCCCAGCGGAGAGTCGCTGGCTCGCCAATTCCTCTACGGCCAAAGATTCTTCGAAAGCCACTTCGGAGAGAGGTGTAGGACTTTCTGGCTTCCAGATACCTTCGGGTATTCGAGTCAGTTACCGCAACTCTGTCGTCTTGCCGGTATGAACCGCTTCCTTACTCAGAAGCTTAGCTGGAACAACATCAACAAGTTCCCTCATACTACCTTCAACTGGGTCGCACTAGACGGGAGCCAGGTTGTCTGCCACATGCCGCCTGCGGAGACGTACACCGCCTCCGCTCACTTCGGGGATGTCAGACGAAGCACCAGTCAGCATAAGTCCTTGGGCCAGGATAGTACTTCGCTCTTGGTGTTTGGCAAGGGTGACGGCGGTGGCGGTCCCACCTGGGAACACATTGAGAAGCTGCGCCGTTGCCGCGGTCTGACGGACAAGCTTGCCCTTGGAAAGACTGAGCTTCCTCGCATTCAGATGGGCCACTCCGCTGAAGTCTTTTTCGACAAACTGGAAGCTAAGGCCAGCGACTTCGTAACTTGGTACGGCGAGCTATACTTTGAACTCCACCGCGGCACCTACACGACCCAGGCCAACAACAAGAAATACAATCGATTGTCCGAGGCCATGCTCAGGGATGTCGAGTTCCTCGCCACCCAGGCTTCGCTTCTAGACAGGTCTTACAAGTATCCGAAGAAGGAGATTGATGATATGTGGGAGGCAGTGTTGCTCTGTCAGTTCCACGACTGTCTTCCTGGAAGTTCCATTGAGATGTGCTATGACGATTCGGATGAGGTTCGTGCCTAACCCTTCCTGGTCTTTTTTCCCCTCGCACTTTTACGATGATGGCCCTGAAGTGCTGGCCCTATGCTAACGAATCCTTGTGTGCAGTTGTACGCCGAAGTGTTCAAGACCGGCGAGGCCATTTTTAAGGATATATTCCGTGTCTTCGGAGTGTCTCGAACAAGGCCTGATGGGGCTAACCATCCGGTTGCTCTCAACACCCTCCCCTGGCACCGCAAGGAACTTGTGAAGGTATCAGAGGACGAAGCAGGAGTTGCGTGCGGCACTGGCCAACTCCTCCCTGTCAAGAAGTTTAAGACCCATCCTGGCAAGAAGGCTGTTACAGTCGACGAAGTGCGGAAGGGAATCTTTGTCCTTCAGAATGATCAACTCAAGGTGACCGTTGAAAAGGGATGCATCACATCTCTCTATGACCTCGTCAACGAGCGCGAGGTTATCGAGGCTGGCCAGAAGGCCAACAAGTTCCTAATCTTTGATGATAAGCCACTTTACTGGCAAGCATGGGATGTTGAAGTCTACCACTTGGATACAGCTAAGGAACTGATTACCAGTGAGACTCGGATCGGCGAGGTCAAGGAGTACCAAGTCAGCGTCGTCACAAAGGTCAAGATAAGCGAGAAGAGCTCCCTAGTGTCGACAATCACCCTCTCTGCAGCTCTCGATGGCGTTCAGTCCTGGGTCGAGTGCCATGCCGAGGTCGACTGGCATGAAACCATGAAGTTCCTCAAGGTTGAATTCCCCGTCGAAGTCCGCAACACGGAGGCGTCGTACGAAACGGCCTTCGGAATTACTAGGCGCCCAACGCACTACAACACAACATGGGATATGGCCAAGTTCGAGGTCTGCTGTCACCGCTTCGCAGACTTGTCAGAGCCTGCCTACGGAGTGTCCATTCTCAACGACAGCAAGTACGGATTCTCCACTTGCGGCAACCTCATGAGACTGTCTCTGCTCCGAGCACCCAAGGCTCCTGACGCGCATGCCGACATGGGCAAGCATTCGATCAAGTGGGCGATTTTCCCGCACGCTGGCGCCCTCAGCCCGGCCACCGTCAAGGCGGCCTACGCTTTCAACAGCCCCCTAAGGCCCCTAGCCGCTCCCAAGGAGAAGATCGAATCGCTTGTTGGGAACTATCCCGTTACTCTTACAGGGGATGAGTCCTTGATCCTCGACACCGTCAAACGAGGCGAGGATGATGAAGACGTGAGCCGTGGGGAGCTTCCCCGACGCAAGGGACGCAGCGTCATCCTTCGTGTGTACGAGAGTCTGGGCAGTCAAAGCAGGGCCGTCATCCAGACGACTTGGAAAGTGAAGAAGGTCTTCAAGACGAATATTCTCGAGGATGACATCGAAGAGATTCAGACGGAAAGTGCAGGAAAGTTTAAGATTACCCTTCGCCCGTTCGAAGTGGCCACCTACCGTCTTCAACTTCATGATGGACACGGAGAGCTTTGAAGGGAAAACGAGAGCGGTAGCTGGAGTGATTAGGGAATAGCATCGATAGCTGGGCAATATTTGACGCTGTCGCCAGCACGGTCGGGGATGGGGCTTGCTCGTTTCTTATATTTGGGTTTTGGTCGGTCGGCATTTGTTTTACAACACAGATTGAAATCATGGTTTGGGCATGAATGGTTACGACATGGAGCTTACGAGCCTGTCCTCATTACGAAGCAGCAATAGGAAGTAAGGCCGTAGTTCCCTGATAGCGGTATGATTCTCACGGATACTGCATTTTTAAGGACTCCTCTCCTGGAATCTAGCTTTTTGTGTGTGTGTGCTCGTAATCCATGTATGTCGGTATGAGAGCCTCCCATATCATCGTAGAATGCGACTGGCAGTTGTGAAGATGGCGCTCGCGCCTTTAAACCGGTAAACATATATGGCCCAAACCCAGTAGAAGCCATATCCGCAAACTTCATTCATAGAGATATTAATGATACACTGCGCCTCCATGGAGAGGCAAGAAGAGATACATACATACATACATAGACGGAATCTCGTGTTCCAGCCATTCCCACTCCCTTTTCATTCTAAAACCCAGGTCTCATTTCACAATTAAGAAAAACAGAAGAAAAGGCATCATTGATCAGCTCCGCACCGCCCCCACAGCCCCTGACGACGAGGTTAGGCATCAGAATCCGGCGGCAGCTCCTCAATCACATTCTCCACCATCTCAATAAGCTCATCAATATCCGGCCTCTCACTCGGCTCAACGGCCAAACACTTCCTAACAATCTCCCTTACAGGCTCACTGATCTTCGCATCGGGGGGTCCCCTTGCGCCATCCGCACCACCACTTGCGCTCTGGCTCGTAGCCGACCGCCTCAGCCCCGCACCAGCCGGATTTCCCTCATCGGGAAACCTCCAGTCGCCGCCCAGGACGCAGAGGGAAAGCGTACCGCCCGTCTCGTCGGAGCGCATCTCGAAGGGGGACTTGCCGACGAGGCAGGCGAAGAGGGTGCAGCCGAGAGACCAGACGTCTACCTTGGTGTCGATGACGGTTCCGGTGCGGACGTCGAAGAGCTCGGGGGCGCGGTAGGGCATCGTGCAGTGTTCTGCGGCGGTGTCTTGGGTTGCGATGGCGAGGGAGTGGGAGGTTATGGGGAGGGGGGAGGCGGCGACGGAGCCGAGGTCCATGAGGATCGGGTTGGAGCCTGAGTCGTCGATCATAATGTTTCCTGGGGGAATATGCAGTTAGTCTTGATGTCCTTGTAGAGAGAGATGATAATGCCCAGCAGTCGCGATTTCCGGGCGTTGGTTGAGGCTTACCAGGCTTGATGTCTCGGTGGGCATATGATTTTACGTTAGGGGCGCCAACTGTGCTCTGGCCCTCCATCAACGGCCTCTGCTGCTCCGTCTCGTGCTCCTCATCCGGCAACGCAGCCGCCATACTCGAGACCCTCTTCCCTCCCTTCCCTTTCCCCTTATTCCCGCGCCCACCACCCTCCGTATCCCCGTCGCCCATCTCCATCCTCTCCATCGCAATCGGCGCAGGCTCATACCTATGCATCGACCTCAGCGCCTTACACACGCCCAAAAACAGCACCATCAACTTCCTCTCAGGGAACCGCGCATTGTTGACGACGTTGGCGTTGATCATGTCCTGCAGGTTGCCCCTCCTGTAGTACGGCAGCAGCACGTAGACGGTCTTGGACGCCTCGTCCGACCCGCCGCCCCGATCCGTCGAGATGGAGTAGTCGACCATGTGGATTATGCCGGGGACGTGGGCGAATAGGCGGTAGGCTTCGACTTCTTTCATGGCGTTGGAGACGGATTCGGCGCCGAAGGGGCAGCGGATCTTTTTGAGGGCGAAGGTCTCGGATGTGTTTGTATCTTGAACGAGGTAGACGTAGGAGAAGCCGCCCTAGATTCGCCAGAGGGGGTTAGCAACGGGAGAAGCTTCCATGCTTGGAAATGCGAACGGAGGGGGGAGACAAACCTCGCCGAGAAGCCGGAGGATCTTGAAGCTTCGGCCATTGATCTTGAGCGTCGGCGAGCCCGGGAAGCAATTGAGGCAATTGCCTAGGGAGTAGAGGAGGTCCTGGATCATGTTCGCCATCTTTTTCCTTTCGTAAATGGCCCAATTCGGGACCTAGTGCTTCTCCGTGAGCTTTGAGGATTCGAGGATTCGAAGGTTCGACTATCGAGAGACGGAACGACCGGAGAATAAACCGCCGAGAAATGATCCGCGTTCAGAATACTCTCGCGCGCTCACTCGCCTTTGAGCTGTCGTTGAATGATTCCGGTCCGTCGCTTGTTGAGGCTTGGGATGTTCGTGGTACGTTGTCCTCAGCAGGTTTCACCCTTGCTTTCAGGTGTAAGATGCAGCTGGGCCAAGCTTACGCGGCGAGGCGCAGTCGTTCGCAAAGGAGACCAAGAATATCGACGATTAAACCAAGATGAAAGTATGAATTTCTGAGTGGATCGGTCGATCGCATTTGTGGCAGAGGACAGACTGGAGGTTGCCCAAATGAAGTTGAAACTGCAGTGCTTTCTCAATGCTGCGCCTGGTTGGCGACCTCAACTATGCAAGGTACTTCGTACTCGGCTTCTGAGCATCGCATGAATGCTGCTGCTGCGTTGTGCAGGAGCGCAGCACAGCAACCAGGAATGTCTTATGTAAGCCATATAATGTTCTTCGTACCATCAATTGTATCTTGTACTGCTGCGGAGGCTTTGAAGGTGACATCACCGGTTCTTTGGACAAGTGATGCAGAACAAGTCGAGGAAAGGCAACAACACCTCTAACAACAAAACACTTCTTGCCAATGGTCCAGTCTTTATTACAATAGTACTAACGTCGATGCTCCATAACAAAGTAAAAGTAGTACCCAACCCAAGCACCATCTAATCATCATGCTCTCGTCGCATCATTGCCCAAATCTCACCAAAAAACAACCTCGAATGAAACCCCAGTCTAAGCCTTAGTAGCCAGTAGCCACCAAAAGGCCAAGGGAAGCCTTGGAGAGTCGGGTTGAAAGAAAGAAAAATGCGCGATGAAGAAGGATGCCGGACAAGATGATATAAAGAAAACATGATTGTGCCGTGAAAGAGGGAACAATGTCAAACACCGTGGTATCATCGCTAGGAAATGCTTCACTCCAACAAGCCTGAAAAGCCCCCCAGAGCTCGTATCCACCTCTTCAATTTTTTGGTCTGTCCGGATCGTTAAAACCTTACTCGTACACCTCTGCCTCTAAAGAAAAAAAAAGAGAGAGACAAGGGAAGGCGGGTCATGAAGTCTCATTGAGAGACGAAAAACGTCATATCAGGCGTTGCTCATCTCGGCTCCAGTCCCTGTAGTCATCATCATCCATGAGTCTATAACTCCGATCGCAATTTCTAGACGGGAATCGTCCCCCGTAAGTCGTAAAATAACAGTGGAATGAAGCTCGAGGCGTGAAGGCAATGTCGTCAAACTTATACAAGTTTAAAAGGCGTCCTCGAATGGACAATCGACGCTGTCGTGTCCGTCATGCTCACAGATTGCGCACCATTTGGTCTCGTCAATCACGCCGCTCTCCTTTCCGGCTATGGGTCCGGAATCCAGGATGCTAGGCATGGGCATGGGCTTGGGAGCCGCCGCGAACGCAACTGGTGTGGCCTTGGGCTTTGCAGGCGAGAGAGGCGCAGGCTTATAGTCATCGTTGACGTTGACCGAAAGTGGCTTGAGACCGTCATTACTGGCTCGGGGCGCCGACGTGGGCGCATCGTTCGTCTTGGCCCCCTCAGGCCCGAACATGTTGGTGCAGGTCAGGATATCATGACCGCCCGTCTCGCAAATCTCGCACCAGAGTGTGCTGGTCTCTGTGGCCGTCGAGTAGCTGTCGCTCTCGGGCATCGTGTCGAGCGTGCGGCCTCGCTTGTGACCGTTGGGCACCTCGGGGGAGCGAGTCTCTTGGCTACGCGCGAGGACCACAGTATCTCGCGAGTCTCGTAGCGAGGATCGGCGGGCGCTGACCACAGTCATAGCGCTCTGGCGCTGGTTTTGCATGCCGTTGGATCGGCGAACCATCTCCAGCTCTCGTTCTAGCTCTTCCTCTCGACTCGTCTTCTCCTCGAGAACGGCTCGGAGATCGGAAACATCCCGCTCTAATTTCTCCCGAAGGCGACGGGACTCGGCTGACTCCCCAGTCTCGGTCGTGCCGGAGTCACGGCTAAGTGAATGGATAATAGCCTTGAGGCCGCGGATTTCATCCTCTTTCTGTTCAAGCTCCTTAGACAGCGCCGACTTATCATTGGTGCCATTGATGCTGGGAGATGACTTGCTGGTAGTCGCCGCCGAGGCCACCTTTTCCCTTTCCCGCCGTAGCTCTGCCCTTGTCCGCTCCACTTCTCCTCGCAAAAATTCGACTTCTCCACGTGCTTCAGCTTCGCCGCGTCGAGCATCTTCCAGACCTTCCTCGAGATCTTGGACGAGGTCCTCGAGTTGCTTAAGCTGAGACGCCACGGCCTCTACATCCTCGAGCCGGGAAGTAAGCTCCTGAATCTCCTGTATCATCTCCTTCTTCTGAGACTCGTACACGCGAACGGTTTCCGTGCTGGCCATTTCAAGCGCGTCAATGGTGCTGCGGAAGTCTGCGCGATGAGAATCAAACTCCGACGTAAGCATGGCAATCTTGTCATTCTTTTCGCGGAGCAAGATTCGGAGTTGAACCGCATCCTTGTCGTCATCCATGCCGCCGCCAAACCTGGGTCCACCGGGTTGATCCATGAGACCCTGAAGTTCTGTGAGGGTGCTTTCCATTTCCGCCAACGTCGACGTTTGCTCCCTCAATTGCTTGTCGCGATCTTCAAGCTGAGAACGGAGCCGCTCGAGCTCATCATCATTGTTGGCCCTCGAAGGAGGACGTATCTTTGAATTGAACGATGAGACTGACCCCATGCTTCCGTTGGTTTTCGTTCGGGTGACACCCGTCGGCGTAACATCATCATCTTCGAAGCCAAGCGCCGAGGCGCTTCGGGGGCCGATGCTAGCTTTAGGATCGCCTCTGCCGAATGGGAACTTCTTGGCAGGATCCCCAGCCGTACCGCGGACGCTCTGCGCTAATCTCGGCGTCGTTGGGCTAACATATCGAGCATTCGTATTGTTACCCTTGCTCGGACTAGCATTAATGGAAGGTCGAGGTCCTGGTGTCATTTGTAGGCGTCGAACGGGCGACTCGGGTCGCGGCAGAGACGCTCTAGGTTTCTTGCCGAATGGGCTCGCCGCTCGACCGGGTCCGACGGATTGGCTGAACTTAGGTAGGGACGGTGTAGGCGGCGTGTAGTTGGTAGAGTTTTGCGTTCCGATTTTTAGGCCACCGGAAATGCCCGTCGGTGTCAGTGGAATCGAGCTCGGCCCATCACGACGGGTGGCTTTGGACGCTGGTAGAAAAATTCCAGCTCCTGGAGTTGAGGTCGAGAAGTAGGAAATTCTGTATCCCGTGGAAGGTTGTTAGCGCTCCGTGTTTTGACAGACAAGCATGGGAGCCTTGTCCAAGTTCACGATTTCGGCCCAAAGTTACAATGAGCCCGCGGCAGGATAAAAAAGAAAACAAATTTCACGTACCCATCGACATCGCCATTATTCTTCCCTCGCGCCGCAAATTCCGGTTTGAGCTCGACGCCCGCAAACACACCTCTCTTTCCCTGTACGGCGCCTATGAATCGGATGGTGCCGACCATGTTACCGGGCACCTCGACAGTGTCGCCGATGGACAGGTCCTCGGGGACAAGCCTTCCGGGAGTGAGGGGAGGCATGGCTGAATCGTTCAAGACGGTATCGACACCGTAGGACTCGCTAACATCGGGGATCGAAGCTAGAGATGATTGGGTGAGCGTCGCCAACGACCCCTTGCGTGCAAGGCCCGGTCGCACGGCAAGACGCGAATGGGAATTAAATAGAGAGTTCAAATTCGGTGTCGAAGCTGTTGCAGCACCAGTTCCGACACTGGAAGATTTTCGAAGCATGCGCCTGTTGCGACTGGCTGGTTGTCTGATGGTGCCGTAAATCGAGGCGTTGGATGCAGAAGTTGCAATTGTTGTTGTGGTCGTGTAGGCCATGGTGACGGAGATTCCTCAACAGGGGAGGACCAGTGACCAATTTAGGGGCGAAATTAAAGACCTGGTCGATAGATACGTGTTAATATGATCCGATACCCTGTGCGTGGGCTTGCCGATCCAAGATTGCCACCTGATGTTGCAGTGGCGGCGATGGTGACAGCGGGTAGCTGAGGCCGGTGCTCTGGGCACAATTACTGGCTGCGACGGCGGTGTAAAATGAGGGTGTCCAGATATGGGTGCGACTCGGTGGGTGCCAATAAGAACGCGCCGTGGTCATGGAAACGCGGGTTCCAACTTATCCAGGATCGGTTAGTGGTACGTGCGAAAGTTGGTGTGTGCTGATTTGGATCGCCACCCTTCAGGTCGGTGGAATGCGGTGGTTCTTAGGTTTCTTAGGCCTGGTTTAGAGTGTCGCCAGGGATCAAAGGTTCACTGGGTCTCGCGCTTCCCGCCCCGCGTCGAGCTGTCAAAGAGTGCAATCTCCACAGCTTCGTTCTGCCAGCCGGGAAGGAGGGGCGCCTCGTCTGCTGTATGGTTGGGAAGCACCTCTGTTTACCTGCACCTTGGTCTGGATCTAATATCTCAGACACCGCCGGGTGAAGATCAAAAGATATCAGAGAGCGATAAAGGAGGTTGATCCGTTTCTTTCGAACGCGGCCTGGAAACCCAGGGTTTCAAATTCGTTGTCTGTAGTCGAAGGATATGACCCCCCCTGGCTGCCTTTCTTTGCTGTGCTATGTTAGTTTTTGTCTCCTTATCTCTGCGTCTGTGTCTGTGTCTAGCCGTTCCCAAATGGACGTCGTAGGGGCATGCGGCCGTCTTTTGGCCGATGGTGCCATATAACCGGGAAAGAAGCAAGAGGAGGCGAAGTTTGCATACCTCAAGTTCAATATCGATGTTGAAAGGACTTAGATCGATCAAGTCCCCCAAGATTCACCCTCCCTTTCAATGCAGTTGTGTCGAGAGGATTTCCCTTCAACCGTGCTGAAGGAATATGAAGAATTGGATTTTGTCCCGCAAGCAGGATTTGAACCGAAGCTTTGATCCGAAGCTGGTTTTCGATGGGAAGGACCCACGGGCCACGGGCAAAGACTCTCTTGGGAAGGAGCGGACCGGCTCTTGCTCCTCGGATGCAAGAACAAAGAACAAAGAACAAAGGAGAGAAGGAGCGAGCGAAAAAGAGCGAGGATGTCGGCAGTATTAGAGGCAGACAAGAAACAACCCCCAGCAGATTTACGAACAGACTTGGAACACCTGGACCACCAGTGACCACGTCAATGTCTGGAGGACAAGAGCAAGTATCTCTGATGGACCGGGCACCGAACGAGCTTTTCCCCGAGAAACGAACGAACGAGCCGCGCTGGCCTGATTTGAAAAGAGCCTACAGCATCTGCCGGGTTAGACGAATAGTGATGGCGATATGGGCGATATTTCCAACCGGGCTTGGAGTCGACCTCTCCCGGCAAGACGTCTCTGTTTTATGAAACAGAGAGCGAGGGGTGCGGGATGGCGACGTATATGTATCAATTGGTATAATATCCCACTGCTACGAAAAGAGTGTCGACTGCGACCTCAGATGTATTTTAGTATTGTGATGACCGACAACCGAGCGCAGACCTCCGAAGTATGGCGTACTTCGTACATCGCAATTCTCTTCCTGTGGACTTGCACCGCCCACGTTGCCATTTCCTAGCCCGGCGTCAGTTGCTATGGTATCTATCTGCAGGATCACAGTGATCAAACGTGCTGTGCAGCATGCAGAGCCTCTTCTTGGTCTACCTGGTGCGACGCAGATGCCAAATCAGTTGCAGACTTGCAGTCGACGGTCCAGTAATCGCCATGAGAAACAACCCCGTCAGCTCACTCAATTTCTCCTAGGGACGAATAAGACACTCTTGCTGCTTTTTGTTGATGGTACATCCCACTCAGGGGTCTGCGGGCGCGTTCTCGCTAGGCATTATTAGGCGTCTCCTTGACGTCTAACATTTGTCCGGTTGGCCTCAACTTGCAGCGCAGAAATTGGCTCTTGGGTTCGCGTCGTCGACGCCACCGTTATCCCCGCATCCTCCTCATCAATCATAGAAACCCAACCCACTAGCAAGCCGTTGTTTATCTCCAATAACTTTTCATCTACTATGTACGAAATACATACGGATCACCATCTCTTTCAGAGACACCAATTCCCGCTAGAAAGTCATGAGCCCATCCATAATCTTGGCCACCTGATACGGAGAGTTGGGTAATCTAGCATCGACAGCAGGAGGGTATTACTCCACAGAGGCGCAATGGATGTCTCTCAAGACCGAGCAGATCAGATGAAAACCGTTTTCAGGGTACTGAGACACACTGCAGGTGGCGGTGAAGGGCGGAAGATCGGAGGCTACAGGGGGTGTACTCCATTCTCACCTCGGTCCTGGGTTCGTCAATCGCTTGTTGCTAGGGTAGCCACCCCCTCTAACCTGTGATCGTGGGGTTATTGCAGCGACCCTCCTGCATTAGGATGCACTGAAGATGCAGCGTGAGAATACGAATGATCAATATGTTCGAACGAGCCGAGCTTCAACCCGTATTCGGACGAACAATGAAGTAATTTCTCCGTCAACAAACTTCACATATCAATATGATATGTACAAGTAGACGATCCTTCAGAAGAACTCAGGCCAGTTCAGCCACACCGGCTGAGATCGACCGGGTTCTCCGGAAACTGAAACGAGTGCCATGTGGGCTTGTACACAATTTCATACCTCTGAGGGCACATCGTTCCTATGCTTAAGCCAGCAGTCATCGATTGGCACGCACTGAGTCGCCAATTGACCAAGTAGCATGCTGCTGAGAGGGCTCGGTCGTGTTCTTCCCGCAAGTAACTTTTACCCGCTCGACATTCTGGGTAAAATCGTGATAGTATGGTTCTTTGTTTGATAAATAATACACAAAGGGTCTTCTATAGTACCCTTAACAACTCATATGACAATCCATTCCCGGCCAAGCGCCGTGTGTCGTGTCGTGTCCAGTGCCGTTTTCGGTTATCATCCATCGTGAACCTTCCGAAACTACTCCTCTGTTCTCCTTGTTCGGAGGGCCTTCATTAACTTTAATAATGTACACATTCCGTATTCGGAACTCCCCAGCCTCGTCTTTAATGAGGGTTCGTCCTCTCGACAATGTCAAGCCGCGAGACGGGCCGGGTTCCGTCGTTGAAGACGAACGCCTCGCGTCGTAGCCTCCTGATCTCGTCTGCTGAGAGCTCAGAGTCGCGTACGCCATCCTCGTCGGAGCCTCGGGGAACGGTACTAAACGTGATGCCCCAGACCTCTCCGCGATAAGGTGGGGTTTCTTCTCTCGCGACCAGACCGCAGTTTCTCAAAGTCTCCAAGCCGCCCGTCGCGGTCCTGATGCAATCGACAATTCCGCGTATAGGATTGCTTTTGTTGCCTTCGGTATACATCTTGAAGTTTTCGTGGATCTCGTACTCCGAATCTCCCCAGTTCTGTTTGGCTAGCCACCGTTCCACGAATTTCGCCATGAGAAGCTTGGCAGCTCCGTTCTTCTGTATTAGTTGGTATATTAAGAGCAGATTAGTCCGCTCGGCCATGTCTCGTAGATAGTACTCGTCGAAGTAAGGGTCGTCGAGTTTGGGGCGTTCGACATCATCTAGACCAATTTCTAGTGATCTTACCATCGCCCCATATGTTTTGAGGGAATCGAAGGTTGTGGGTGCCTCTAGAGTTAAGCGAATGGTAACCCTGGTTAGTCTAGTCCTTGAGTAGCTCTATGAAGGAGGGAAGCTAAGTTCACTAGATCTGACATACCACCCGTTTGAGATAATAGAAGCGCAAGCGCTTTAAGACACCGTAACCTATGGTCGTAGTCTTTTCTCGTTATGCCGTGGAGGAGAATGTGAAGTGTATCGGCGTCGTTAACTGCGCGATCGCAGAGGATCTTGACGGCGACTTCTCTGATCGAGTAGCTCGGGTGATTTATGAGCTTTTCCAGCGTGTCCAACTGAAGAGAATCTTCCGTTTCTTGCGTAATGTACTGCGTCTTCGGCTCGGGGCGCTCAATTTTGTTGTCTTCGATGACCATAGAGACCACCGCCATCATGCTGCTAACCAAGGCGGCAGCCGCTATGCCCATCCCAATGAGGGCGACGCGGTCATCGCGCAGGAAGGACATAAATCCCATATTGACTGCATCGGCGAAACTGGAATTATTTTCAATGCGAATATTTGCTACGCCGCAAGTAGAAGCGGATGGATCATTTCTTCGTTATTTCTCGGGCGCATGAAGGAAGATGTTCGAGGGGCGAAAGCTGAAGCCAACACGAAGCTGGAAGAAAGCTGCTGCAGTTCTGCCACTAGTCTCATCACCGCCTAATTTTGGGCGGTGAGTTTGATAAGATAAGCACCACCCATTGTCAGGGAAAAAAAAGTCCCCTCACAAAAATTTTGGCAGACAAGGAAAAAAAAGCAGCATTCCTTGGACAAGGATAGCAACCTTTTCCCTGGGAATCATCGGCCACCACACCACCACGATGCCTCCTTCGCAGCTCAAGCGCCTTAAATCCTCCCTCCGGGAGCAGGGAATTATTGGCCCCCAACAGTCAAAGAAGCAAAAGAGAAAGCTAGCTCAGGATGCAAAGGCGAGCAACGAGAAGCGGCTGCGTAGGACGGAGGCCCTCGGGGAGATACGAGATCAATTCAACCCGTTCCAGTTCAAGCACAACCCCCGAGGTCCGAAGTTCCAGGTCACGACCATTAAGCCTGCCAATGATAAGGGTATCAAGGGCCGTCCGGGTGTTTCGAAGGCGATCAGCGAGGAGAGGGTATGATGTCCCCTAGTTCTTTCTTTCCTCGCCTCGGCGGCGTTGTCCTCGAGCTAACCTCATGTATATTCTAGCGCCGAGAAACTCTCCTTGTCGAAATGCAAAGGCGCAATAAAGTCGGCGGTATACTTGATCGACGATTCGGTGAAAATGACCCCACCATGGCTCCAGAAGACAAAATGCTAGAGCGCTTCGCTCGCGAGAAGCAAAAGCTCCACAAGAAGAGCTCCTTGTTCGATCTTGAAGACGATGGTCCCAGTTTTGGACTTACTCACAACGGCCAGGCTCTGTCCTTTGACGGGCCAACTCTTACCGATGATTTCAACGAAGATGATCTGTCGGCAGGCGAGAGCGATGAGTCCGGCGGTGGACGAGATATTTCCAAGCGACTGCGACTAGCTGAGGCATTAGCGAACATGGAAACATCCGATAACGAGCAAGATGGGCAACCTGAGCGGAAAAAGACAAAGGCCGAGGTTATGAAGGAAGTCATTGCGAAATCGAAGCTTCACAAGTACGAGCGACAAGCAACAAAAGAGGAAAACGATGATCTGAGGGCAGAGATTGATTCGGAGATGCAAAGCATCAAAGCACTTTTGTTTTCCAAGAGTATGGCAGAAAGGCCCTCGGCGACAGACGGCCAAGAGAAGAAAGTGGCCTTTATGCCCGGTGTGGATAAGGCGGCAATGGAGAAGGAGTTCGACCTCCGGTTAAAGCAGCTAGCTATGGATAAGCGAGCGCAGCCTGCCGCTCCTACTAAGACCGAGGAGGAGCTCGCAGAAGAGCGGATAGCGAAACTGAAGGAGCTGGAGGAGAAGCGCCAGCGACGTATGCGGGGCGAAGCGGAATCTGAATCCGATGAAGAGGAAGGCAGTGAGGACGAGGACGAGGAGGCGGGCGATAACGGAGATGTTGAAGGCGGTTTGATCCAAATGATACCCCTTGAAAAGGACGAAGATTTTGGGCTTGGCAAAGGCATCAAGACGAGGCTAACAGCTACCGAAATGGGGCTGGACGATGAGGACGACTTTTTCATCGAGGATGATCTTGTGGCGAGCGGCTCAGACATCGAATCAGACGAAGACTCATCGGAAGCCGAGTTGGAGGCCAGCGAGGACGACGAAGAGGACGATTTCACGAAGGGCCTTTTAACTGCACAGGAAGAAGCAAACCCGGAATTTGAAGATACCTCAGTCCTTCAACTCAAAGACCGCCAGGGCGGCGATGGAGATGGGATTCCTTATACATTCTCTTGTCCGCAATCCCTCGAGGAATTTGATGGAATCATCAAGCCATACCCGCGAGAAAAGCTAGCGACAATTATCCAAAGAATACGTGCCTTGCATCATCCACGACTAGATAGCAAGAACAAGGAGAAGCTTGGGAACTTTTCGAGAGCGCTGGTTGATTTCATTTCAACCCCTGTCAATACCTCTATTACCAGCTTCGCCGTCCTAGAAAGCGTCATCCGACACCTCCACTCCCTTGCCAAGAGCTTTTCCATCGACATCTCCAAACAATTCCGTCAGCACCTCCACGACATGGCAGAGCTCCGCCCAACAGCGCTCCATAGCGGCGATCTTGTCGTCCTCACTGCGATTGGGACGATCTTCCCGACATCGGATCACTTCCACCAGGTCGTAACACCGGCCATGCTGGTTATGGCCAGGTATCTTGGCCAGAAGACCCCTAAGACTCTCGCCGACTACACGACGGGAATTTACCTAGCGACCTTGACCATCCAATACCAGCAACTCTCCAAGCGGTATGTTCCGGAATTTATGGTCTTCTGTCTTAACATGCTGTGTGCACTAGCACCGGTAGCGCCCAAGTCAAGCCTGGGTAATTTCCCAGTGCACTCCCCAGCAGACGGAATTCGCATCAGTGGAGAAGGCAACCCTGCCGTTCGAAAATTGGCATTTAGCGATTGCGCTGCAGATGAGTTGTCTGCCAACAACGCGGAAATACTCAAAGTTTCTCTTGTCAGCACAACGGTCCAGCTCTTAGAGACGGCGGCAGACACATGGGCGCAGAAGCCAGCGATCTACGAGTCCTTCGAGCCTGCAGCCAAAGTTCTAAAGTACCTATGCAACAAGAACAACCGACCTAAGCTGCCTTCCGCGTTGAGCGAGAGGATCGGCAAGGCCTTCGCCAAGATGGAGCGCTCCCTACGAGTGGCCGAACTCTCCCGACGCACGCTTGAACTCCATCACCACAAACCCCTCGCGATCAAGTCGTACGTCCCCAAGTTCGAGAACGAGTTCGACCCGAACAAGCACTACGACCCGGATCGCGAGCGCGCGGAGCTGGCCAAGCTCAAGGCGGAGCACAAGAGGGAGCGCAAGGGGGCGCTGCGGGAGCTCCGCAAGGACGCCAACTTTATGGCGCGGGAGAAGCTCAAGATCAAGAAGGCCAAGGACGAGGCGTACGAGAAGAAGTTCAAGAGGCTCATTGCCGAGATCCAGGGCGAGGAGGGCAGGGAGTCGAACGAGTACGAGAGGGAGAAGAAGGCGAGGAAGAGGGCGAGGATGCGAAGGTAGAGGAGGAGGAGGCTTCGTGTTTCTCCTTCTCATTTGTGTTTTGTCGTTTTTCACCGCGGCCATTGTATATAGATAGATACTCTAGAGGTAATACTCGGTTGGAAGGGCATATTGGTCCCCAAATGAAAAAGTACTCGCCCGGACGAGCGCCATTAGCCGTGCCTTGCCAAGACTTAATCTGCCGGAACCAGCTTCTTCCAAGGTCACAGTTGACCACCCCTTCCCAGTAGTATCCCAGCCAAGAATTATAAGAACCAGGGCCCTCCCCTATCATTCGAACTCCCCTGGTCAATTTACCGCGCAACAAAAATGAGATACCACCCCGGATTTGCCAAAATCTCGGGGCGGTTCGGGAATCAAAAGAGCAAAAAAAAGATGTTCCAGATGCTCCTGGAGGGGGTCGAACCCTCGCTATTTAACCCAGTTAGTCGCTGTGTGAGAATTACCTTATCGGGGTAATTGAAAGCTTCGAGGCGGACTTACACTTTCGCATTTCTCGTCATATTGATCAGCTAAGCCGTATCAATATAAGAACGACACGCTAACCACTGCGTCACAGGGGCGATTCTGTTTGATGTTGGTGAATTCCGGACCATATTTTGATACATACAGCTATCACCCTAGACGCCGGGGGATTTTGGGACTTTTTATAGTCGGCAGGGTTGCCTCCAACTGACTTAGGATTTGATGCTTCACGTAGACGACACATTTTTTTATTAGAGATCATTCATATTTTTTTTAATCCTTTTTCTACTTCTTCTTCAATTGAGTTGCGACGCGAGATGCTGTAAAAGAAAAAAGAAAAATAAATAAATAAACGGGCATAAAAGCTACGAGAAAAATACAACAGAAGCAGCCCTCTGACCAGACCTCATCCTCACTACGATATCTCCGTCACCACCATCCAAACAACAGGCATCAACCAAGGGACTCAAAACACCAACTCAACTCATTTCATTTAATCTCATTTGGACCATAATCATGCCCCCTCTACAGAACCCCCACCAAGATGACTCCGAAGAAGAAGAAGACTACATGACAATGGCCCTCCCCACCGAATCGGCCCCCAAAACCGAATCCTCCCTACAACGCACCCAGCGCCTGAAACGCGAAGCCCTCGCCCGCAGCCGGCCCAAATCCCGCGCCGAGCTCGCGCAAGAAGAAGCCGCGCGGCGCGAAGAAGTCCATTCGCGCTCCTTGCTGGAGACGCCCGCCGCGATGGGGAGCAAAGGACTAGCCATGATGGCGAAGATGGGCTTCAGAGGCGGGGCGCTGGGGAAGGAAGGAGGATCGGGGGGTGTTACGGAGCCGATTAGGGTGTTTGTGAGAGAGGGGAAGGGCGGGCTTGGGATCGAGGAGGAGAAGAGGAAGAGGATGAGGGAGGAGGAGGAGAGGGCTGAGAGGGAAGGGAAAAGGGCGAAGAAGGTGAATCCGGGGGATTATAGGGCGAGGATGATGAAGGAGAGGGAGGTGGAGAGGTTGGAGAGGCAGGTTAGGGCTGCGGCGAGGTTGGCGGAGCAGTTGCACGAAGTTGAAGAGGCGGGTGTTGAAGAGGAAGACGTCGCGGAAATAGACGACGAGAGGGAGGAGAAAAAGAAGAAGAAAAAGGCGAAGTCGGCTCCGTTAAAGTCTATCAATATTTTGTGGCGCGGACTCGTAAGGGAGCGGGAACTTGCAGAGAGAGACCGCGCTGCGAGGCGGGAGTTAACGGAGAGCCTCTCTACTCGGCTCCCCAGGTATGCAGACGAGGACGATGGAGATGCCGATGATAGAATGGCCATGGGGAAGGATAGGGTGGAGTATGTCGAGGCGGAGGATCTCGATGAGGAAGACCCCGAATTGGAAGAGTTCGAGGCTCTTGAGCCCGGCGAGAGGCTGACGAAAGTATTGGAGCATCTGCGCCGGACGCACAACTACTGCTTCTGGTGTAAATGCGCTTATCCAGACGACGCGATGGAAGGATGTCCAGGTATTACAGAGGAGGATCACGATTAGACGCGAAAGCTAGTATATACCGCATCGATCAAATGGACGAAGGCATGATTTTCTACGAAACACCAGAACCATTTGATAGTCTTACGATTTCCTTTACACTCCAGAGACAGAATATTAACCCGTCTCTGCCGACTGAATATGATAATAAGAATACGACAACATACCCTTCTCAAGAAGCAACATGGCCTTGAAGCAAGAGTAAACCAGCAGCATGTGGTTTTTATCGTTTTATTCGTAACTAGTACAACTGCCTAGTTTCGCCGGCTAGTAATATAAAGAGAATACCCTCCTAGGACAAATTTGCGACCAGCATGAACAATCAAGGGGTATGTGGAACCTCAAGAACGCAGCAAAGAAAAGTCGCTTTAAAGATCTCGCCAGTACATGAAGAAAAAAAGAAAATCGGGGGAATCGAAAACCTCGACTCTCCCCACACAGGGACACACAATTAAACCAATACAAAAGAAGAAGGCCAACTTTCAGATTAAGAAACATCGTAAACAAGGGTATATCGGCTCCTCTTCCTCCTCTATCTTCCCTATCTTCTCCTCCCACCCTCAAACCTCGTAGTAGTAATCGGTGTCTAATCCTTCACGGCTGGGGATCGCGCCAGCCCCGGGCGCAGGTCCATTATACGCCGCGTCGAACCGGACATTAAGCAGGCGGATCTTCAATCCATACTCGCTCACAAGGTGGACGAGCTTGTTCGTCTCCGCCGTAATGGGAGCTTGGTTAAGAATCATCAAAAGACCGTCGAGCCACTCGGACGCGAGGCTGTGGCTCGTGGGATACAGCGTGAGAATGGGCTTCTCCTCGTCCGCCCCATCGACACCTGTCCCCGCCTCGCTGGGGTTTGTGAACGAGTACACCGTAATCTTGGTTGTCGGCTTGCTAGGGGGAGTTTTGGCCGTCGAATTACTCGCGGTACTTCTCGCATCGTCGTTCGGCGCCGATACGTTGGACACGACGGAACTGATAGTCGACAGGTCAACCTTCTCTACCAGGGAATCCAGGATTGGATCGGTAGCCGTCTTCTCAGCAAAGTCTGCGTAGTGCAGGAATCGCTTATTATGCGATAACCTCGCAAACCTCCAAGGCGTGAGCGTGAAGCCCTTGCGCTTCACCGCGGAGTCCTCCGACAGATTCGACCGCTTGGGCGTGGGCCTGTAGAACCACGACCCCTCCAGAAGACAGCGGATGCGCTGCTCCTTGACGAACTGAAGCGCCTCGTTCTTGAGCTCTTCGCGGACCTGCGAGAGATACATGCCCCAGTTGTCCTCAAACGAAAGCTCAAGGAGCTCCATCTGCAACTCCCTCAAGCGCCCACAATCGTATTCCATTAGCTCATCCTCGACCTCGAGCACGTCCTTGGTTCTGCTAGCCTGCCCGACAACCTGCTCGATAAGGATTCGCACGAGCTCCGACACCTTTTCGAAATCGTTCTGCTCGGCCATGGTAGCCTTCCAGATTCGGAAGAACGCGTGCAGACCCGCGGTATGCAGCCGCGACCACTGTAGCAAAAGGGGTCGGTAGAGACTGTCGTTATTTTTAATATCGCCGAGCATCTGATACCCCTTAGGATCTTCCAGCTCGACTTTATCGACATCAAAATGCTGATAAAGAATCATGGTAACCGCCAAACTCGCTCGGGCGACGGGACACCTCTCCCTCAACGGCCTCGTCGACTGCTCGAGTAGCAGCTTCTGGAACCCATCCTCGTTCTTCCTCACATAGTCTGTCAGGTCCATCATGCCAAGGAAACCCGACACGTCAAATTCTTGTGCGGGGCTCTCCGTCTCGAAACCAAGTCTCCTCCACTTCTCCGGGTTGTGGCGTCTGCTTCCCTTCCTCGAGTCCGTAGGCTCTTCTTTCGCGGTACCGTTCGTTGTTTGGCGCTCCGGCGCGCTGGCGAGATGCAGACCCTTAAGTGCCCTGCGATGTTCCGGGCGTTCCAGATCCACTCTCACCTCACGCCATCTCCTGAGTAGGACCTTAGTAAGGGACTGGAACTCGAGCAGAGGGTGGGCAAGGTCCTGCAGAGCTGAGCTTTGCATCAGGTTATAGACAGCCTTTATCAATCCCAAATCCTGCAGCCGCTTAATAAATTTCGACCACTCCTCCCCCGGCGCATGTGTAGTGCTGCTGCCCTTGGCACCCGCGGCCGCAGCAGTTGTCGTCGACCCGGCGTCGGTCGAAACCGCATCTCGGATAAGGGCATTGATGAGCATGAGTGCATTAGCGCACAGCGCGTGGTCGGCAGACTGCAGCTGCTGGATAACGAGCTCAAAAAAGTGTGGATACACAGCGACGGCGGGCTTCAGCGCTCGGAAACCGTAGCTGCCAGGGGCGCGGGCGGCCGCTCGGGGCCCCGACTGCGAATGGCTGACGAGGGCGACGAGAATCGACATGGCGCCGCGGAGAATGTTGACCAGGGGGTTCGTGACGATGAGTTCGACGATTCGCTCGACGAGATCGCTCGCCGTGGGGCCCTCGAAGATGTCCCAACCCATGTCGACCTCGAGAAGGCGGCTCAAGCTCTGCAGCGAATAGGCTAGGGTGTTTCCGCCGGTGCTCATGATTAGTCGACGTAGGATGATGAGACCGCCGGAGGAGATGAAGACGTCTGCGAATGCTGGGTCGTTGATCGACGACTGGAGTTTGAAGACAGCCATCTTTCGCGCGGCATCCTCGTCGCTCGCGAGGCGCGCCAGCAAGGCAGGAATGTCTGCCTGGTCCATGTCTACGATGTCCGTACGTCGTCGCCCAGGTCGAGGAGGTATCACGTGGCGATGCCGTGAAGAGGTGCGAGGAGGTATCGGAGAGAAGAGCGAGACAACGGCGGAGCGGAGCGGAAGGGGGCGTTCAACGAGGGAGGGTTCCGCAGATATTAGATTTGGGGGGGGGGGGTTGGTCCTTCGGCCAATTAGCCCCTACGACTGGGAAATAGTTCGAGTTGCGCTCGCAGAAGTAAGGTCGGAAAAAAAGAAAAAAAAAAGAAGATACGCGGGGCGGGCTTTCGCGATCTGAAACAGAACGAAAGGGAGCACGGATAGAGCAGATACGACCAGTGGGGTGTATTGGGGGAGAGACCGTCGCCGAAGCCCAAGACCATCTGGTGAGATCAGTCCAGCAGCACTTGAGAAATTGTAACCCACCAGTCTTTATTAACTACATCTGGTAACTTTCAACCACCGCACGCGCACGGATTCTTTCGTCCTCAAGTATAGTATTATAGGACGATTGGAACTCTTGGTGCCCTGACTCAATCAATTACCAGACATATACCTGTGTAGCGGCTGGTATAATATTAGTGACGCCGACAAGTCTCTCAAGTCGCACGATCTTTTGGCGAAGGCAGCATAGCGCAGAGGATGAATGAATCGAGAGGACGATGCACCAAGCCTGCACAACCTTACGTCCACGACTCGAGGATTTGACCCCCCGATTGGATTGCGTTTACTGGATCAATTAGCCCAATCAATTACTTCGCTTCAGCTGCCATTGATGCAGTGGATTGGTACACTGTCCCTTCGGTGCTGTGCTTAACTTCAATTAATGTTCGGACGCCGGCTATCAGGCGTAGCCAGGCGTAGCCGTCCAGTCCAGTGGTGCGTCTAATAGCGGTGCGTCCAGCGGTGCGTCCAGCGGTGCAGGTACCCATCAATGATTCGAGTACGAAGTACCTATTGCCGATGCGCTGCAGTGGATCGCGTCGGAGATCAGGCTAGATACAAGTGTACCCTGAAGAATAACAGGAAAATATTTGATCCGAACCAAGCAAAGTTATTGTGGCTGATTATCCTAGCCACTCCCGCTACTTCGTACTAATATATCTATTACCACCCGCATTTTCTCTGTTCGCCTGGCGGCTTGGGTTTATGTACAGGACCGACTCTCAGCTTTCCGCGAGCTATGGTCGTGTGTATCAGCCATATCTGCTCGATTAGACCAACCTCTGTTGCGTATTCCTGGGTGTTTAGTGTTTGTTAGGCCGGCATCGGTCGCTTTGCTGAGAGAGTGAGTAGTAAAGTTGCTATTAGAGAAACAGAGGAATCAACACTACAACGCGATAAAAAATTTCAATGTTGTTTGTGCCCTTTTGTCATCGCGGTAAAACTAGCTGATGCGACACTGGCAGGACACTTGGACTTGTCTTTGAGCCGCCGGTGCCTCGAATCCAGGCGAAGGACTGGTCCCTGATGTATCAGGCCTCCTATCTTGCCCCTGGTCGGATCGTTTAGAGCAAACCTTGAGCAAGCCTCTCTGCCATCTTGGGAGATTTACCCTCCACCTGTGCATTCCGCACCATTTCGCCAACAATGGCGCAAGCGGGGACTTCCTTATATCATCTCAAATCTTTCGACACCTCACCGAGCGTGGGGGTGGTCCTTCCCTGCAGCAAGGCAACTCCCGTATACTGACAGTAGGAGCCGAGATTTATGGTTCGGTCTGGAACACGCGCGGGTGGACTTACCAAGAAGGGGTGCTCTCGAAGAGACTGCTCGTGTTTACACCAGGTTTCGTGTATTTTCAGAGCCACTGCGACCCTGCTCTGCCCTGGGTCTTTCGGATGGGCTTTTCCGGTATCGTGTCCCCCCCGCTCTTCGCCAGGGTTTCTACAGCCACCCAGCAAACATACTGGTTCTATGCCACTGGCGCCGGCCTCCTGGAGACCCATGTTCGGGCATATTTTCGAAGGCGCCTGACCTTCCCAAGCGACGGCTACCATGCCTTTCGAGGGATTCAGTCAGCCCTCCACCGCAGTTGTTCTGACATGGTCATGTTCTATGGCCTGCCGATTCAAGTATCCGCCCCAGATAGCAGCCCGCGGGGGTACGCGTATGAGCTAGTCTCGGCGCTGCTTTGGGGTGACGAGGTTCCGTCCTTGCGGGTAGAGGGATGGACGTTCCAGCTCGACCCCCTCGCGGCTGCCAACGGCGAACTACGTGGCGAGAGCAGGGCCTGGGAGAGGGATTTGCGGGTGAACTTGTGGTATAGTGTCCGACGCCTAGGATCTCCTTTACATGATGGTTTAGAGAATAGGTTGGACCAGCTAGTACTTCTTGTCCTCGCTCACGGCATTTACGTACCATTGGTGCCCGGTAGCGAGGTCGATCCGATTTCCCAAATTGCTCGGGATGCGACCCATTCGGTGAGCGTCATGGCGCTGCGGCTGGTTGGAGTCCCCGGGGCATATGAGCGAGTTGGTCTAGTTCACGCGAAACTGCCCAAACCGTGGGATGGCTTCGACAGGGAGGGCCATGGATGGACGGTCAGAAAGATTTTCATCCGGTAGCGACCCTATCGTTCTGTCATGGATAGTTGAGTTCTTCGGTGATAGCCTCTAGCCTCTATCTCTCCCCCCAAAGGGGGGGGGGGGGGGGCACAGGTTCTATGTGCTGGGATGTGTGTTCGACGTCTGGTTATGATGAGGATGAGCCGTGAGCTTCCCTAAACTTAACCGCATCAAACCAAATAAATGTTCCCATCCTTAGCATCCCCTTTCGTCAACGCCTCCCCAAACATGATTCCATGAACATAACACTCGCCCACCAGCTTCTTCCATTCCTTCTTCCCCTTCCCGCCGTTGTGTCTCACCAAGAACGGCACGGCCACACCGTTTGCGATAAATACTTCATCGCCGATCTTCGCGTCCCCAGGAACCAACCCGGCGTAGCCCTTCTCCGTCGTACAGAAGCTGGCGACGGAAAGCCTCTTCGAGAAGGCTGCCGCGGTGTGCCAGTATTTCCAGACGCTATCCCTCAGATTCTGCGGCTGCTTGAGAAAATTGATGAGGTGCTGGATGGATTTGATGTCTAGCCTGGCACCGGTAGGGTCGAACGTGTCCTCGTCCTCCTCGCCCTGTACCCAGTCGCCGCCTGCATCTTCATTTGACAGCTTTCCATAGCTCTGGTGATTCTTGAGCACCTGAAAGGTCGTCATCGCACCGGCAAGAGGGTCGAGATGCGGTCGGCTTGCCTGGCCTATCGGTAGGGAGAACTTGAGCTCATCAAGGGATTCTCCGGTGGGATAGGAGCCTAGCTTGTCGATTTCCTTGCGGAGGTAGTTGACGTACGCAACCACGTCATGCTCCTCCAACGTGACGTCGCCAACCTTGGCAATACGATCGACAATGGACCCGCGCACAACCAGGAGGCTATCGTTCTTCGAAGACACTTCAGCCGACAGCGTCGAAGCTCCCGAGGCAGAAAAGGACCCTTTGGTGCTGTGCCACGTCGATATCGTCGTTGGAGCCTCGCCTCGGATCCAGTCCGGGACCCAGGAGCAAAATTTAAAAGACTTGGCAGTGCCGGCCCGGTAGAGAAGATCGCGCGCCGCACCGCGCTGAACGAAGACGTTTGCGTAGCGCCGCACGACCTTCTCCCACGAGGACGAGTAGTCTGGCTCGAACTCGGGGTCCTGCCCGTCCGAGGCGAGGAGTAGTAGGGCGAAGATCTTATCTCGTTCGCGGGTCGCGCTGGTGTACGCGAAGAGCTCGAGAAGCTGGAGGAGATTGAATCTCCTGTCGACCGCCTGACCTTGGTGGGTTTGGTGTCTGTAGATCTCGCGGGTGATGCCGAGCGTGTATGCCGCGATGGGTATTTGCTTATTGCGGGACTGCACCTGGGCTTCTAGGTGGCGCGTGTTCTCCTCCGTGCAGATTTTGATGGCTTCGAAGATATCCTCCCAGTCGAACGACCACCGGCCGCAGTGGACGGTGATCTTGGAGGCAAACACTACTTCCTGGAGGATCCACACGCGGCTGAAGAAACCGCGCTCGAGAAGACGGTCGATCTTCTCCCACACATCGTCGTCCTTGTGTGGACACCGCTGACCTTCCCACGAGGGCGGCACCTTGGCCAAGATTTCCGGCCACGTCTTGGGGTTTACAGAGAGTGTTCTGATCTGCAGCAAGGTCGTGATGGCTTGGTCGCTGCCGTCTGCTTCTTCGCCGAGCCAGGCAGAAACACTCTCGGCAGTTTGGAAGATTTCTCCCATCAGACGGAGCTGGAGGACCTTTTCGTAGTCGTTTTCTTGGTCGATGCATATTGCGTCCGCCCACACGACATGTGTTTCTTTTGTATCTCGGAGCTCGCGGAGAGCATTGTACAGCGACCCGGTCAAAGCAATTAGGCCTTCCGATGTCTTGATATGATAGGGCTTGAGGCTAGATCCCCATTCGTAAGAGAGGGCATGGTACCTTCCTGCCAGATCTATCGAAGTGTGCTTCATCCGACCCCGCAAAACTTCGTCCTCCTTTCCAGGGGCGATCTCCACCAGCCTGATGTCACGGAACCCTTTCAGGGGCCTGTATTGGTAATACACCATGGACGACCAGGTACAATCACTGACGCCCAGGCGGCTGCGGCGCCTCCACCAATGCTGACTTCCGTTCACGAGGGGCTTTGACGAGGCACGATGGTCCTTGATCTTGATCCCCATTGAGGTATCGACAAAGCGTAGTTGCTGGCAGGTAATGTCTGTCGTGACAACATGTCCCTTGGCCATCAACCGCCCTAGGTCAACAAAAAGGGTGATTTCGGGATCCTCCTTCGCATTTGAGATACGAGCAAGGATAAAGACGTCATTAGGACATGACGAGTCCTTTCGCCGTACTGCCAATATATGAGCCTAGCAGGGCGAGTGATGTCAGCTCAGAGTGCTATAGAGTTCGAGACAACCACTGGACGTACCTTCATCAAGATCTCACTCGCCAGGAAGAATTGTGAATCATCCAGGGCTCCCTCGCTTGTACTGACTTCGACGTGGAATGTAATCCCACTTTTCCACGTTGACGCTTTCGCATACCCAGCTGAACGAAGAAACTCTACCAAACGGCCATTTTTGTCGCTTATGGTAAAAGTCGTCGGACAACCTATAGTCTTATGACTGTACGTATACGATGGGTGACCTGCCCTGGAGCGCAAGATACTCGTCCAGTCATTCGTCGGCGAGTATGACTCTCCCATATTCATTTCGAGAAATCTCGAAAACTATAGCACCACAAGTTAACATCGTAGACCACGTGTGCATGTAAATGGAAGTTTTACCATGAGTTCCCCAAGAAACGCCACCTCCGGGCTCGTCGGATTCATGGCCGTCTCGAGGATATATACAGTCTCGTCTCCAAGCTGGGAGGGTACATATATGGCCGGGAATACTGGATTAATGCTGGCGTGCCGGTTCTCGAGCATCTTGCGGTAGCCTCCGCCGGTGTGGAAGGACCATTTAGCCCTTCGGTCTGGGGGCCCACAGGCCTTGTTCCTCATTTCCCTGACGGCTTTTCGGGGGAGGAAGACTGCAGCGTTGACCCGGTCAGCTCTACAGGCAGACGATAGCAGCGGGTTGGTATTCATGTCTTTGGAACCCCATTCCTTCTCCATCGTGTTCTGGACAGAAGCAGCGGACTCGATGTCGCGGATGAAGTCGCCCAACGTGTTTGAGCCGTCCTTGTTCATATCCCCCGTTGGTTGCGGCCAGTTTCCGACCTCTGTGTGCTTCGAGGTCTTGGAATAGTCGAGCGGCACTTTCCAAGCTTCATCACCACCCGCTGTATCGTCATCGCTAGACTCAACTGTGATCCCTCGTCGCTCCAGTGTTTCCGTAAGAGCTTTAATGTCAGGGTTCATGAGGATCTGCTGCACAATGGCACTCGTTTCTGAGCCCTGCATGCCACAGAACTTTTGCAATTCCTCGACGAGTTCGAGAGAAGGGCACGGGGACTCAACGTCTTCCTTTGTTAAGTATATTGACAAGCGGGAACTTTCCTGTGTCAGTTTGACTCTTCCTGAATCGACAGCGCCAGTGATAGTCTGTCCATGAGCCCCCTTTACCGTCCACTTGATGACGACCCGATCTGCTTCATATACGTCGACAGATCGGAGCAAAGAGCAGAGAGCCGGCCTCCCAACTCCACCACTCTTAGGTGCCAAGCTGTGTGAATGATGAACAAAAAGTCAGCGAATCACGACCATTATATCAGCGCCTTCTAGAAGCTTGGACGGCGAGATTATACATACCTCGCCAAGAGGTATGCTTTTGACCTCAGGTTATTCGTGTACTTTGGGTGCAAAGAAGAGCTCCCTTCAACTAACGCAAGGCCAGACGCCACGGACGACAAAAGCCGATAATTCATGGTGAACTGAGCGAAAAGATCAGACATGAGGCCTATGTCCTTTGGGTCGAAAGCTAGAAGGCTGACTCGTCCCCCAAAACATTTCCTCAGGTGCGGCCGATCGGCAATTAGCCAAAAGTCCTTGGAACCGGCCGACTGCAGACTATCAAAGCTATTTATGTCACCTCTGGAGTCCACGGGGAAGATTCTGACCGTGCTGAGCCTCTTCACGTCTGAAAGGGCACTTCCGGTCAGTCCGCTACGGATGGATGCAGACAGTGCGATGAGAATGCTTGCAATGTAGGATAAGCTATCCCCAGCCGAGATCATGGACGCTTCAGCTACCAATGTGTCAACACTGCCCTCCTTGAGATTGAGTGTTCGTCGGAAGAAGTGGTGGAGGCCGCTATAGTGTGGTTGGAGGCGTGCGATCTTACGGAGACATGGATGCCCGTCCCAGACACATGCTCCAATGGGGACCCACGTTCCACCACCTTGGGTAGAGTAGAAAGGTAAAAATATCAAGGGTTCACTGACGAAACTTGGTCTGCTTACAATTAGCCTTTTCTCAATAACAAGTACTTTCGAGTTGCAGAAAACCGAGGAAAGAGAATATTGACTGACAATATCATGGAGCCATCGGATGCCGCGCGAGATTGAAGCTCGGTATAGATGCTACGGACCTTGGCGAAATCGACATGTTGCCGGCGCCGCATATTGCGCAGTTGCCGCAATAATACACCGGTTCCCAGCGTAACTGTGACGCCAAAGATCCGTAAGACCTTCCAGTCTTCTGAGTCCGGATCTTCCAAGTCGAGGAGAAGAAGTTCACGGCCGTAAGCATCAATAATCTCGCGCAGGGGCAGAGTCGTGTCCTTCAACGACGCATAGCCCCCTCCTTGACACCGCACTTTCATTTGGCTCAGCTCTTCGACCACGCTTGCGATTGAGGTCATCCACTCGCTGCTCGTGTTTCGCGCCCTTTTCTTGTCGATCCATTGCTCGTAGTCCCTCCATTCATGGCGCAGGAGTTCGAGGATCTGGATGGAAGGCGCTGCGCGGATAAGTAGTCGGAACTCATCGCTTAGGCAGAAGCCCCGGGCGCCCACCTTTGCGATACGGGGGCATGTATTCAGGCGGAAGGTTGAGGTGAGCCAGCTGATGAAGGCTTGCCGATCCACCGAGCCCCAAGGGAATTCCGAGAAGTAGTCATCATGCAGGAAGCGAATGCGGCCCTTCAGTGGCGCCCACTTTGAGGCGCTGAATAGGCCTTCAGACTCTACATACAATTCCGGACCCGTGGAAGAGGTGCCGTTGTCGGCAACGAAATATATGTTCCGGCGACTTGGATCGCTCCAGTTATGACGATAGAGATAGGTTGCGTGTGCCACTAGATCCTTCAAATGTAGATCCTGAGGGCGGAACGTCTCGCTCGAGTGAGCCTTCACAATCTCCTCGCAGACCTGCCTCACGGTGAGACGGCTTGCACCAAGGTGGACAAGAAGCTGGCGGCGATCAGAGTCCTTAGAAGCGTCGGGGTGTACTTCCAGAACGCCAACACCGGGTGGGATAATGATGCCGGCATCTCTGCTCGGTAGGACCAGGGAGCCGGTCTTTGCGGACACCCATCGACCATCTCTGAGTGGCACGATATTCATTCTCGAGATAACTGCTCTGTGAGACTCACCAGTCGCATCTCCGAGAATGAGAGAAGTCAGAGCTTGAGATAAAGCGGAGTGCCATGGTCCTGGCTTCTGCCGGAAACTCATGGTATGCTTCTCGAGAAGAACTCCGAGGTGCTCAATGAACTCCTTGCTAGACAGCCGTCGCACGCCAAGGCGACTGAAAAGTGGCCAGTCCTCTTCGGAATACCCTGCCGAGAGGTACTTGTTATCGATGCTCTCGCAAGCCGTGAAAGGCACGCCATCCCAGCTTAGAAACTGAGGAGGGACTTTGACCAGCTCTCTAGGCTGATGCCATTGGCCTGAAACTGCTTGGAGAATGGGACGAGTGGACAGGAGCGTAGCAATCTCGTCCTCGAGTGTCGCAAAGAAGTCCCTCAATTGAGGGCGCACTTGAAAGAACCGAGGCCAAGTGTACCGCATTGGCCCCCTGTTGAACTGGTTGACGGCTTCTAGAATGGCATTGGGGAGCGCGCCTCGGAGATACCGGTTCCAGCGGCAGTAATCATCGATGTCTTCTCGACTGGCAATAAGAAGAAAGTCCCCCTGGATCAGAAACTAGAGCGCAGCACATTAGTAGCGATTCGAAAAGAGCCCAAGCCATGGAGCCAGCGTCTCATACCTTGAATCCATAATCACGAATAGGCAAGAAAGCATGCACATACTGGGGCGTCAGTACTGGTGTCTCGCTCTCTGAGACAGGGAACCCAAGCATGAGTTCCGACTCGGTCACGCCAGGCCGTTTGTCGTCTGGGGGGAGGTGGGTTGCCGTGTACCGAAAGATGATGTATCTCATGCTCGAATTTCCCAACTGCAATGTGATCCGACTTCCCCCAGCTTCGTCGTGCTTCGCAATGGCCATTGACCAATTGGTGCCATCCTCACTGCAGACGGCCAAGTCTAGCCTCTTGAGCTGACGCAGAAAGATCAAGAGGCGAGCATCGAAAGACTTGATCTCCGTAATTAGTTCGCTCACATCATAATCCTGCGACAGCTGAAGGTAGATGGTGGTGGTAGTGTTTCCTCCTAGATACTGCTGGGCGGTGGCAGGAAGATCTGCCCAAATGGGAGCGATCATTCCCAAGTCCCTCGATTTCTCGAACTTAAATGAATAATGGCCCGACTTAATCCACACGACGTCGGACACCTTGAAAACGGATTTGAAACCAATTCCCTTCTCCCCGATATATCTCGTCGCCTTATCCACGCCTGCCTTTGTGCTCCGCCCAACCCTGCAGATGGCCTCGACATTATTCCTGGAGAAGCCGCGCTCGTTACAAGAGATTAGCAGGTGCCGGTTCTCGTACTGCAAAGCTAGACTGGGCGAGCTTCCGGGCGGGTAGAAGTTATCGTCGGCATTCTGAACTAGTTCCAGGAGAAAGTGCGTCGACTTTTGGTACAACTGCTCCGAGAGGATTTTCAGCGCAGACTCGAGGTCGGATGTGTTGTTTGCTGGGCCGTCCAGGCCTTTTTCGCGCCGGATCGTTTTGATATGTTCCTTCGCATCCTCCACGCTCCGCGGATATTGATCGTCCATGCCGAAGGAAAAAGTTGTAAACGACGCCTCAAAGAGTTCTTTAAAATAGAAGTAAAATAGAAGTAAAAATATAAGCGAGAGACACAGCGATGATCTTAAGCAACATCTCTTGAAATGGTGTTGAGAGGCGGCCAGGCTGAGGCTGAGCTCGAATCGAGCTCAGCCTCCCTTGGTGCCCAACAGATTAGCGATCTATTGACATACGACCCTTTTTCCACTTCTCAACGCTCACCGCAAGGCTGAGGATGTGCTACTGCTCCGTACGTAGGCCCTTGTCGCGCACTAGCCAAATTCGAGACGCTGCGAGATGCAATAATTGGAAAAACGAGCCACTCGGCCCATGCTAGGAATGATTCTTTCCGTTACGAAATCGCATCGAAAGTTGTTAGCGCTTCCTTGCCGCAAACAAATTCGGTTTGCACAGTTAGAGCCATCCCAACCTGGGGAATTAGCCTTTTGCTTGAGGGTTGTGAAAGAATTGTGTGCAACAATAGTGCATCGTAGCATAGTGAGGCGATTCCTCCCTTTGCCTGCGTGGCTGGCTCTGGCCAATGGGCACCAGTGCTCCAGCCAGATCACATCGTCCCTGTCTGTTCAAGAGCACGCGCCATGCCTCGGCATTCGATCCAACTGCGGAGGAGAGTTCATGAACACTCCTCTTCTATTTGGTGACGGCCCGCAGATCTCGAACTTAGGGGTCATCGCTTCTTCGTCTGGGAGAGACCTGCGAATCGGGTATTTCCGTCCCTACATGCAGATCGGATGGTTGCGAGGGAGTCTTTGCTCTTGGCTGGATCTCGTCTCCACGACACGAGGACCTGTTCCGGCCCCTCAGATTCCGGTGTCGCGGGCAGCAGGTAGCGGTAAGTTGCGTTGCGTTTGCATGTCTAAAGCGAGAAGCTTAGGATAGAGAGGTACTGAGGTAAAGAGGTTTCTTATCGTGAACAATCGACCTCGCGGTCGAGCTGCTGCGGTAGGCGGGGCCAGGCCCAAGTGACTCGAAGCTACGAAGTATTAGACTCAGTGTACCTCGGTCGGGGGCCCTCGATGGTTGGAGCGGGTGGATCTGCTCAGGAGAACCACGCTCAGCTGCAAGACAGCTTCTAAATAATTAAAACCCGTGATCGACTACATACACTAATCGGCTTTCAGTTGAGGGAACATTCAAAATACTCTTGTTAGTTAAGGTAGGCATTTTCTATCAGAAGTACGAAGTACGCAGGTCGTAGATTAATAAAAGATCATGACTGGGAAGGAAGAGATAATGTGGGCCTCCTCAAATTGAAGTTGATTGGTCATCCACGGGTAAACTCTTTGATTATATATGCCTCAGTACGCCACCAACTGTGGCGCAAGGTCAGAGTTGTTTCCCCATCTCAAACATCATCTCAACCTCCAGCCTCGTCGCCTCGTGTAACAAAATCGCACCCTCATCAAAAGATATTTTGCATTCCCTCCAATAACTCCATCACGAACGAGCACAACAATCATCCACAATGGCCAATTTCCTCGCTTCCATTTTCGGAACCGAGCTCGACAAAGTCAACTGCTCTTTCTACTTCGTAAGTTTCTCTTCGCCTCCCTTCTTCCTCCCTCATCTCAAGTCGCCTCCTTGAAACCAAGCAAGAAGTGTTCAAAAATGCTAACAGAATTGCCCCAGAAAATCGGCGCGTGCCGCCATGGCGACCGCTGCTCCAGGAAACACGTCAAGCCCTCCTACAGCCAGACCATCCTCATGCCCAACCTCTACCAAAACCCCGCCTACGATCCCAAGAACCGCATGAACCCCGCCCAGCTCCAAAACCACTTCGACGCCTTCTACGAGGACGTGTGGTGCGAGCTGTGCAAGTACGGCGAGTTAGAAGAGCTGGTAGTATGCGACAACAATAACGACCGTAAGTTTCCATAACCCCCAGCCCCCAAGCCCCCCAGCAGCTTGAAAGCCTCAAACCCGTTACTAACCTTTTCTTTTCTCCAGACCTAATTGGCAACGTCTACGCCCGCTTCAAATACGAAGACAGCGCCCAAAAAGCCTGCGACGACCTAAACTCCCGCTGGTACGCCGGCCGCCCCATCTACTGCGAGCTCTCCCCCGTCACCGACTTCCGCGAAGCCTGCTGCCGCCTTAACTCGGGGGAGGGCTGCGTCCGTGGCGGCTTCTGCAACTTCATCCACCGCAAGAACCCCAGCGACGAGCTCGACCGCGAGCTCGTCCTCAGCACAAAGAAGTGGCTGAAGATGTCCGGGAAGGATGAAAAGACTCCTTCGCGGTCGCCTACGCCTGAACCTACCAGGAGGAGGTATTAATGGAAGGGAAGGGATTCTGTTTGGTGGCGATTCACGTCGAATGGGATGTTAGCGTGGGCAGTTTATTATTCTCGTCCCTTTCGTTACCGTGTCGATGTGCCCCCTTTGCCGGGGTTCGGCTCTCGGGACGGAATTGGACATGGTGGGAACCATTGTCCAGGCCCTTCAGGATGAATGAAGGGGGCCCACGTCACGTTCACAAGAAAGGTTTTCATGAGCCCAAAAAGGTCTATCTACGGGCCAGGCGTTGCCGGGTTTCAATTCAAATTGGCTGGTTGTATAATAGTATTCAGTATCTGGCGTTAGGAGCATCACATTGAATTCTGCAGAGAACATTGCGCGTCATATCTATTGGGGAAAAGGATATCACAAAAATACATTGAATCTGAGACTTTAGATTATGTTGCCCCATTCGTGAGTGAAAAAGGTATTACATGCCCCCCTCTAAAAACCAGGTATCCATCCCATCTGTATCCTAAACCCACCGCCGCCTTGCCCTACCATGCTTCAGCCCAGACGAAAGAGGTCGCCAACTGTTGAAAAGACATACCGCCCTCTGCGCCCTCAAATGAGGCCTGTGGCCGACACATAGGCCGCAGTCGCCTTAAATGCAAGTTATGCATGCGTACCACTTATATGAAACGTATATACCGCCTTTAACTCCCTGGTCCCGTTTTGGCCGGCCTCTTCACCACTTCTGAGTGAATGTCTATTCGATCGCCCCTTAACGCACTCGCTATACAGCTGGTCACGGTGTATCCGCGCCGCCCGTGACGGTTCCATTGACACCTTCAACGGCTTCTCAGTCAAGCCCAAAGTCGATCAAATCACCCTCCTCGGCCGCTGGAGGTGCACGTTTCACCGTATTATTTGGTACGTCGCCGTCTGGGGACCGAACATCGGGAGTATGCGGGGGAATTGCGTTGGAGGAGTCTGGTTTCTGGCCGTCAATAATGGGGTATATTGCCATGATTTGTTCAGATATCCTCTCTGGAGACTGGTGGTGGTCACTACAACGAAAGGGTTAGTAACTCATATTGGGTTCGGGGGTCATTTCGCGTTTGGGGGGTCGCGCAGGTGTTGGAACGAACATGTGCGCATTGATAATCCACTCCAGATCTTCTTCTCCCTCCTCGCTACCGCCCGGACCGCCGCGCACTCTCCTAAAGAGCCTTGGTGTCCACTCGACACCATCAGCCGCCCTCAAAGCAGCCTCTTGCCTCTGGCGATCCTCGACTAGAGTCTTTTCGTCCGTTGCAACTTCATGGTCTCGGTCCTTCACAGCCTGCACGACCTTTTGCCAGAGTCTTTGGGACTCCCGCTCTTCCTGATCCGCAATCGGCCGTACGAGGGGGGGAGTCGATTTCGATTTACGTCCGTTAAAGAACATATCTTGTTGGCCGGTCTAGGGAAAGGGGGGAAGGTTGTCAGTTCACGGACACAAGAGAGGCCCAGATACAGAATAGCACGTAAAACGTACCCGCACATCCGTGATGTACATCTCCTCGTTCCATAAGCCAGAGAGCTCATAGAGTATCTCGCCTGTGCTGTCCTGTTTGATCACACCTCCGATAGCATTGTACGTCCCGCTAACCCATCCTTTGGTCTTGAAGTCAATCTCAGCTACGAGGTCGAGTTCAGGGCAGCGGACGAAGCTCTGATCGCCGAGCTCATACTTCATCTTTCCGAATAGGATGCCGCGCGCGTACATGTTTGGTTGTGTGAGAAGGCTTCGGAACATCCCATGTAAGTAACCGAACAGCAAAACGAAGGGAATGGCAAAGAGATTGGGTTATCGCCGGAAAGGAAACTGGCACGTACTATCTCTCGCCCTTGGCTGGGTCCTTGCCACGATTCAGCAAGGTCAAGAATGCTATTCCCTCCATCATACTGGCAGCCGAGTTCCCTAAGAATCTACTCCTGGGTTTCAAAGTTCCGTCAACACGGATATTGTGGTCGGGGGCCATGTAGAAGTAGGACGACTTGGGCGGATGATGCGACGTTTGCTCGGATACGTAGTAAGCTCTCTTGCCGTCGGGAAGGTTCCAATAACAGGTAAAAATCTCGCCGAGAATGGGATTTAACGGTTTCTTGACGCCACTGTCGAAAAGAAAAAAACAAAAAAGAAAAAAAAACGTCAGTCCTGAAGCTGTCGACCTGGGGCGAATGCCTGAGAGCAAGAGGTGTAGCTTACGGAGGACGAATATGCCATCCGCTCAGGTAGAACTTGACGACAGCAACAAATCTCTCGACCGGGTCCTCGATCTCGGGAATGGGCAGAAGCATCTCGGGATGGCACATAAAGCTGTAAACGGCAGAAAAAAAAAGTAGGCGCATTGTTAGCTTCTGCGATCTCTTTTCGTCGTCTTAACAACACCCCGCGGCGCATCGGAAAACTAGAAATATACACGACATGGAGAGAAAAGGTTGGAGAATAATATTTACTTTGTAATTCTCTCAAGCATGCTCCGGGGTTCGAGGATAAAGGTTGGCAGCACGACCCGGCTCAAATCGGCGCCGGGCCGGAGGTGGGCAATTATATGCGAGAGCACTGAAAGACGAGCGCAGCTTGTTAGCGCAAAGCTCCAGGTCCAAGCACACCCGGAAATGCCGGGAGCCAACAGCATCTCCTCGGGAGGCTTGTCTAATAGGCCCTTACCATTTCCCTGATCAGGGTCGACTTCTTCAGTGTTGTCCTCATTGGAGGTGTCGCTTCGAGTATCGTCGGAGGGTTTAGGTTCTGGCGCGGGGGCCGGAGCAGACCACCACGAAGTCAGCATGATTGAAATGTTGAAGCGTGTTGAGGAGCCGAAGGGGAAAAAAAAGAAAAATAGCGATAAGGAAGGTGGGATGCTAAGATCTGTAGGCGATGACGTGGGGGCGGGGTGGTCCAAGTCGGAGTTAAGAATGGAGGGGTTCCTTCCCAAGTCAAGAGCACGGATGAGGGGGGAATTGGCGGGAGGAAGGTGCAGTTCAGTAGAGAGCCAGCTTGGCTTTGGAGATGAGGAAAAGATGAGTTGACCGGGAGGGGATTTGAAAGTGAGGCTAAACTTGGAAGCTGTGGGGAAAAGTCCGGGGCAACCTGAGAAGAATCAAATTCTCTCTCTTTTTCCTCTTTTCTTTTTCCCTTGGCCTGGATATTAGCGTGGAGTGCATGCGCGAGTCAAGACACCCATGTGCAAGTTGCAAAGCGAGAACGACCATGCGGCGAGTGCGTGCAGCACTAGTGTAGTGTCAAGTGCAGATTCCAAGGCGGATTCCAAGGCGGATTAAGGATGGGTTGGGTTCGGTGCGGTGCGGTGCAAGCCAAGGTCAGGTAGGGTAGTGGTGGGAGAAGTCTGAGTGGAGAGCTCGACAGCTCTACTTGTATGAAGTAAATGTTGAGCTCCAGGAAAGCTAGACAAAACAAGAAACAAGAAACACCTTCCCCAGTCACCAATACATATCAATGGTGCGTGTTTGATGTCATGACTGTCCAACAAACATTGGAATAGGCCAGCCGGCACGGAAATTTCGGGGAGGTGTCAGAGGGAGAGACAATGTGTCAGTGGACAAACTGAAAGACTGCTCACCTTCATAGGAATCCTTTGATTTCCACCTGAAGTGACCAGGTAGACCAGGCAGACCTGGCAGACTTGGCAGACGGGAGTGGGATAGACGCATTTCTGGTGTTACCAGGACACTCAGAACCCAAGATCCAAATTCGCCAGGCGACACACACAGCAGGATCACAACCCCAACTAGTGTGCGAGGAAAAGAAACTCGATGTCCCGAGATTATATGAAAACGAGCGGGTGGACAACCGGGGTTCGGTTCGGCGTCCGAGCTTCTATGAGCTTCTAGATTCAGGGCACGTTCTGCAGCCGATGGATCTCGAGCGCCCAAGGGTCGGGACCAGCTAATATGGATGGTTCTGCCTGCATACGAGTTGGGCGGTGGAATGAGGGGTCGATGCGAGGCTAACCAAAAGGTCGAAGTCGATACAGAGCACTTCGAACAACAGTACGGGTATCTTGGAGGTCGCTGAAGCTGTTCAACTTGTTCGTCACTGGAGGGAAGAGGAAGAGGAAAAGTTCGGCGGGACCGGAGTGTGTAAGTCCGCAGGAATTGCCAGGCTTCAAAACGCAGAGAATCTGCTCGTAAGACCCGTTATTACGCCGTGGGAGTCTATCAACTAGAAGACTGAGACCGAGAATGTGTCCGAGTCGGTGGATCGGAGGAATTGTTCAAGGGAGTTAATGGAAGAGAAAAGAGAGAGCATCCGCAGGGAGGACAGAGGAAGATCAGATTTTAGCTTCGATGCAAGTTCCAAGGTTGTCTTCAGCCGCCGACTTCGTACGACTTTATTTACAGCTCGAGGTGGAAACCCGGTTCCTTAATTACTAAAAGCTTTTGTGGCAACATCAACAAGACCCTTGGGTTCGGGTAGCAAACAGGCAAAGTGAGGTGAATGATATCAGCAGATGCAGGCTCTGGATGCACCCATCGCCGATCATGGTTGGTGTGGGAGTGACGGAATACGTCAATGGCGGGTTCTATGTCGGTCCCCGACATCCCAGATAGGCAAAGGTAACCAACCCTTGATTGATCAAGTTAGTCCAGCCTAGGGCACCAGGGCCTGGCTCCCATAGAACGTGCGGATACCTCAATACTTGGTCTACAAAAGGTGTACTGAGGTATCATGCTGGCGGATAATTGATGGTGGGAGCCAGCACTTGAGGTGGTCTTGTTTGGTGTGTTTGGTGGGGTCTTAATATTCGAACTTGAACTTGAACTCTTTATTATTCCGGCCCTTCCGTGTCGGCCGCCCATTTCAATTGCTGGATCTAGCGAGGCGGGGCTGCTGCTCTAGCGTAGCTATAGCAGCTATAGCCTATGTAGGTACGGAGAACATACAAAGGAAGAGATTCAGCACTTGGCCCGATCAATGCTAATCTACGAAGTCCACTGATGGCAACACGGAACCGAGGCACCGGACTCCGGACTAGACATGAACCCGCGACACTGGAGACCTCACCTCATCAATTGATCCACTTGTACACTATCATTAGCGTACCGATGGTGCCTGACGCCAGATGCCAGCATAAGTGTGTCGTTCGCAGTCTTTTGTGCTGGATGATTTCCCGACGTGGCATCACTCAACCCCTACGGAAATTTGAGTCCTCAGATGTTCCAACCAGCCAGCACAAAGACATGCTCGGGAAGGCACCTCACCGCTTGCTAGCAGTCACGAAAGATGATCCACCCGTTTCCTGCTACTTCGTACTTCTCGAGCGTTGGGAGCGACTACAACGAGGAGGTGGATGAAGCGAGACTTCAGTAGCAACGGATGGCCGGGCCATTCGCCAAACTATACGGAAATGGGGCCTCTCATTTTGCAGCCAGGCCGTGAGCTTCCAGCTAATAGGCCATTCAGGCCCTTGTCGAAGAGGTCTCGAGAGGAGCGGAGTAGACGTCCTTGACCAGTCTGTGGAAGAAGAGCCTACTTTCCAAGTTCCGCTGGATGTCAGGGAAGATTATTTCACGCGGTGAAAACTCTCTATATATAGTATCCTCTCAAACCGTTGAAGGCGAGAGAGCCTGTCCAAGGTAAGGTGATCGAATCGGCTCTCAGGCCACCGAATTCGCCCGGATCCGCTTAGGTCGGATGCCGAGCGCTCGGCATGGGTGCCGGCGTAGACGACCCCCCTTAATTCATCTAAGAAGAAGAAAAAAAGCTGCACTGCCTTCTAGCGATATGGGTTAACCTGCGATGAAAATTAAGGGCAACTCTAGTTCTGGTATATAGTTTATGAGGGATCTATACTCATGTAGACTATCCCCTAGTCTATCCTCGAACCCATTTTCATCCCCGGCTCAAACCCGCACCACGCGTGCTCCCCACGCCTCAGAAGGCCGAAGGCACTACTATCCCGAGCTTGAGGTTCTGAAGGGTCTATTCCAAATCTTCACCATAAATACATGCTAGCGCTACACGCGATGACGTCGTGGCCTAGCCAGTCGCTAAATTTGGCCAACACTGGTATTTGATTAGGATAACGTCAATCAACACTTCTCTGACCAGCTGGTTCCATTAAGCTTCCATGTTCCTCATCGTTCTAGAACTCCCTGTCTAGAGCTTCGTCCCCCTTGGTCTGGCCAGTCTGCGAATGCGACAACTATCGATGGGCTCTCCTCTTCATGCACCTAGTGATAGACCGTGGATTAAGTCAATAATAGCCTTGCCTTCAAGCGCTTTACCCATTTTGACATTGCACTATCCCTTCGCTCTACGAACCTGAGGAAACCGTCAAGATAAACCCGAAGGCCAGTAGCCCCAAGAGAAGCTCTCCACCACTCAAGAAAGAGGGCGGGCTGGCTGGTCGGTCTTCTCATTCTCCTATTCTCCGAGACGCTCGAACCCAGGGTACCCTAGGGGGCTAGGTTTTGGATATATATACCTCTATTCCTCCCCACACTTGTCGTTTCATCTTCTCCCTCTTCCCATACACATTTGTCCACTCGTTCCAGAATATCTCCCTGTATTTATTCATGGTAATACCCATAGCGAAGCGTGTCTTGTACGCTTCCAGCCATACGTATGTATCTTCGTCCCTCGCCCATCTGCCTCCCCGCGCCTTATGCACACCCGACCTCCTCCTCCGCGTTGGAAACACTCAACCGTCAAGCAAGTAATCGTCAGGGGTATCTTCGTAGCGGCATTCATGCGGCAAACGCTCAACAACAAACAGCAACAACACATTTACATAGCTGATTCGTCAAACGTCATGAACCGTCACACTGTAGCATAGCTAGTGCCGTCTCTTTTCTTTGTCTCTCCCCACCCTCCTCGCTCTCGTGCTCCGTGTAGTCTCTGGTTGTCGTAATTATCATTATTTTGTAGGCTTTCATTTTATCCTGGAGAGTCGAGAGGCTCCCTTTACAGGTGATGGAAGAAGTTGACAGAGCGTATCTCGATCTGAATACATCATTAGCAGCGGTCGAATTACTTCATAATAAGGGGGTTCCCGCGAAGCCGTGACTTACCTGCTTCGGATTCAAAGGTGATTGAGATGTCGTCGTGCTCACCCGGTATCTCAGGCAAGTCCAAACATACAAAGGCAACATCATTGGATTCTACCCCAGCCCCACCGCGACCTTCGTCCACACGTGGCAACGGGAACTTGGCGTCCACAATCTTTAGGCCCGCCTTGCTACTTCGGCCAAAGACCTCGAAGACGTCCGTCCCCTTTAGCACAAACCCCATGCAATGCCCGTGGTGAAAGTCCTCGAAGAATACTAGCATTTGCATGATCTTGTCTTGCTGCACAACCTGGATTCGGGTTCGCCCGGCCTCCCATTTCTTATGGATTGGCACTACCATGCGCCGCCGCGCGATGGCGAAGGATGTGGCCACGGCGTCGAACAGGACTTTGAAGCCAGTCATGCCTTCTTGGAACATATGAAGATCCTCGAGAGTATGGAACGTGTATGATCGCACCGATTGTGTTTTCGACAAGACCTGCCAGCCCTGGTGAACGGATGCGCACGCGTCCTTCGACACATGGGACTCCGATAGCGCAACTGTCAAGTCTTGTTGAGGCTGCCTTAGGATGTGCAAGACCTTGGGGTTTCCTACTTCGAGTCGCAACTTGAATTCCCCTGGCGCCATATTGACCCTGTCCGTTAGCGTCCCGACATTGAAATCCATCCATACTCTCATGCGATCTGAAAGGACAGTACGTGGGTCGTCTCCCTCATTCTCCTCGTTGATGATCTTGGCCGTAGCCCACGGACACTTCTCAAGGCCAGCTAAGCCTTCGGCCTCACCAAGTTTCTGAGTAATCTTGAAGCCCGCTATAGGTACCTTCGCAACTACAAGTTCGTCATTGGCAACGCGTGCACCTGTGAAGATCATATGGAACTCCAATCTTTCTTTCTCGTCGCGAAACGAAAGCACCATGTGACCCTTTTGCCTTCCATTATCAAATCGCATATGTAACGCCGGCAAGCCGCTGTTTCCACGGAGAAAGGTGAACTGGATAGGTTGAGTCGGGGCGTATGCGTGGTTAACACCACTTAGTGTCCTGGTCTGTGGGCCAGTCACAACGGCAAGACGGCATCCCCGGTGCAAGCAGCGCGTGCCGCCGGCGACCGACTCCTTGTAGACCTTCTCGAAGAGCGCCACTTCACAGTTCATTTGGGCATCTTTAGGGAAGGATCGGGATTGGGGGTCCGCATCGAGATATTCAAACGCCGGCAGCGTAGATCGGAAGGTCACTAGCTCATCAGAGCGCGGGTATAACGTCGCCTGGACCTTTCGCCCAAAGTCGTACATGCTCCACAGCATGGTGAAGTCTTGTCGAGAGCAGTGAATGTCGAGTTTGAAACCGCGCGGAAGCCTCACATCAAGGACATTGGCCTCGGGAACCCAACGAACATCGTCCCATGTTGGGCCCAAACTCTTGTTACTCTGGATTCTTAGTTGGACCTGACCACTCTGACTCGACAGGATAAAGGATAGGCTTGACTGATTCTGAGGACGAATGGTGGAGAGAAGACATGGTAGAGTCACGCGTTGCGACTCCATCCCTTGCTCCATGAGGTACGCATCAACAGCGATACGGCTATAGTTGAAGTATTCCCCAACATCTCCAAGGGGCAGGGACTCGATAATCGATATCTGGGGTCCGGTGCGCTGCGTCATTGTCATTCCAGAGCCGGCCGCGCCTGTTAAGAGAGCCACGACATCCTGACTGAGTGCTGGATATTCGACCCATATGGACTTGTCAATTGTCTGAGGAAGAAACGCCTCTTCCGGTGGCAGAAGGTTATTCCTCTTCATCGAGATAGTGAGCTTCCTGAGGTTCGAAAGAAGCGCCTGACGGGCCTCCTCCTCGTCAGCGCCGAGACGAAGATTTCGAGCCTCGAGGAGCTCGGGTATGGCCAATTCAGAAATCCAATATCCCTTGGCAAGGTTAGCGTATGCCTGCTGGCGGTCCATCTCGAGCTGCATCTGAGACTGTGGGGGAACGTCGCGGCTTCGGATAACCATTTCAAGACCCATTCTTCCCTTGATGAACCACCAGAGAGAGGCACGCGAAAACTGATCCGGTGCCGACGAAGAAATTGGCCTCACAGCCTCGGCATGAAGTCGGAAGAGTTCGAATAAATGCCTAACTCGAGCGACGAAGGTGTTGAGGGCGTCCTCTGCCGCAGCTTGGACGACATCATGCATCCTCACCGATTGCGAACGGTGAGCACCGCCGAACGGGTCCTGCTGATTAAGAACACTAGCCTGTCTCGAGAGCGAAAAGACATTTGGGGAGGCCGGCGGCTGCACAGGCATCATGGGTGTAACAAGACTGCCCTGACGCGAGACACCTGCCGGGGGAATGGAGGAAGGTTGGCTGTAAACGCTAGAGCCCGCCGAGTTGAGTGAGGTTGGGCTTTGGGTTCCTCCGTGCTGGGACGGATAGTACTGGTCACGGCCGGCGTCGGTAGTGGGTTGAGCGCTTCGGAACCTAGGCGATTCGTGTCGCTTCTGGGGACTCTGCTCGTCCTGCCGGGATGACTCGTCCCAGCTTCGCTCACTAGTCGCGGAGCCTGATCTAGCGGCCTCTGCGAATGCCCTCCCTTCAGCCTGTCTCATTTCGGCCTGCTGGATCTCGATAAAGGATCGGCGGTTCTCATCCTTCGATCGAGAGGTATCCAGATACCTAGAGGATGCCGCATTTCCGGGGGTAAGGATGTTACGTTGCTCTCCCGACGAGCCAGAGGGTAAAGGTGAACCTGGCTGCAGATGCTGAGATGACAGAGGGGCCAGTGAGTCCGTGGATCGGCCCTTATCACTGAGGTCAGACTGAGACTGGGCTAATCTGGCGGGATTACGAGGTGAGGGGGGCGGCGGAGGCGCATTGTTTCTCTTCGATTTTCGGCGGGAAACCTCGATTGTAGGGTCTGGGCATTCATCTCCACCTTCGCCGATAATATCGGGCCATGAGTCTACAAATCGCACCAACTGGCCCTTCCTATTTGGTACTGGCCGGCGATTGGAGACAAGACCGGGGCTGTGAGGCGGTGGGCGTATGGGGAGGCCCTGGTTAGGTTGGTCTAGGGCCAAGGCTTGGGGATATCGTGAGGCGTTAGAGATGTTTAGTTTAGGAAGAATTCGACTCGAGGGAGCTGGAGGAGGGGGGACGGGATGGGTGACGTCGAGAGTATCGGAGGAGGAAGTATGGAGGAAGTCGTCGAGGTCGGTCTGTTGGGTGCCGTCGGGTTTCGAGTCTTTGCCATGGAAGAACTTCTTCATTAGGCGGTTGCGCCTAGAGGAGTCGTTCTCCATAGTGAAGGTTGGATTTGTTCGTCGAGAGGTTTAAAGTTGAGGCAAGACGTCATGTGTGCGCATTCCCTAAACAGTACAAACTCGAGGGGAGGTGATTAGCAAGGCCATGGGCATGCAGCACGAAGGAGCAGCTAGTGAGCCACCAACAAAATTGGCCTTGTCCGTCTGCACCTGTACGAACAAGAGATGTGGCATGCTCACCGGAATCAAGGTATCCAAGCAAGAAAGAAAGAAGACAATGAAAAGGGAGGCCAGGGAAAGGGATTAGAGGAGATTGGAGGAGAGGAAGAACAAGAATAAGAAGAAGAAAAAGAAGTGGATTCGTCCAGGGTTCAACGGAGCCGGACGTTGAAGGGTACACTGCATCAACTGCAGATTTGGAGTGGGAGGGTGATTGATGGTTGTCCGTGGTTGCGGCAGGTGGTGCGGGGATGTGGGCAGGCGACTAAACGACTAAACGGCGGGGGGGCAGTACTGCTCCACTGATGCTGCGGCTTGTGCTCGCGCTGGCGTTGCTGGCTGCTTTTGCCGGGCTGGTGTCGTTGCCAGGATTTGCGTCAGACAGTTGAGGCCAGACGCTGGCTGAGCTGTGCCTGGACAAGTTGAAATCAGATTTGGCTGCGAATTGATATATTGGTGTGGGAGCAGTACTTCATACAGTTGAATGGTCGCACGGCTTAAAGTGGAACGTTATGATGGATCGATTGATGGAGAAGGGAAGGAGAATTAATTAGAAGGGTGTGTGACCCTCCCTCCTCTGCAATGATGCAGCCAGGCAAAGTTCCTGGCTTCTGACCTTGACTTGCCCAGGGCAGGGCAGGACAGGACAGAGGTTCGTGTAGGTTCTACGTGCCGCTGGCTAACCTGGAGACAAGAGTATGTTCCGATCCTCGATTAAATTAAATGGAATTGGCGACCGATAGCAGCGCGTGGAAGCGCAAAGAGGAGTTGATGCCGAAGGGTAGGTTCTTGGTGGAACGACAAGTCAAAGAGTGCACTGACGACTGGTCGAACATTCAGACCAACGTCAAGGACTTCGAAGAGAGTTGAAGAAGGGCTCAGAAGAGATGAAATAATTACCCCAAGAGCGAGCAGGGACCTGACAGACGGGGACACAGACACAAGTGGATCGATCAAAATGGGGTCCAATACGGAGAAGTCTTGGGGTCTTTCCCATTCTCCCATTCTCCCTCCGTCCTTCCTAAGATGGAGGAAACTCGTGTCGTGACTTCTGCTTCGTATTATGATTTCGATTCTGCAAATGGAAGGAGCAGGATGCGACAGTGACTGCAACTGCGACTGCGAGTGAGATCACCAAGTAGCAAAGTAGCCTTGTAAAAAGAAGATATTTCAACTCGAGAATAGCTTCAGAGTTCCCACGGCCCCATGCGCGAAAGGCGATTTCCATCAATGTCATGACGGGGTTTCCAAGCATCTCATTGTCCTGATCCACCCCTGTTCCAGATCAGATTAATATTTTAATTACAACGTCCGCTACGGGGCAAGGACAGGCCAGGGGCAGATTGTCTCTCTTGACGTCGATGGACCGCCAGGTGAGCCGTTCTTTTCAAATGCCCTGACAATGTCGAACGGATAGCCCACGAGTCCGAGGTATCTATCAATGGTGAGTAGTCCTTCAAGGAAGCTCCTCTGTGCTACCAACTGATACTCCACGATCGTTAACGAGGATGATGACACACTAAAGATTCGTTTTCAGACAGATTCCCTTAACCCCCGCGTCCCTAGTCACTGGACATCAGTGCTTCATCTTCCTTCGCACACGAATTGACAGGCTTGGGGCTCGGCTTCGCTCCACTAGCGTGGTGCAGTACGAAGTAGTTATGTATTATAGCGCGGCGCAGTGTGTCGTGTCGTCCCAGGTACAGATGGATCGCAGCTGTTGAAACAATTGATACACCTAGATCCTTGTTATATCACAATCCGACGTCGAGAATGTGGTTCGTTCCCGTCGATCCCGCAGGCAAGGAGGTCAGCCCTAGCTGCAAACAGTGAGGACTGACCTCCTGATTGCAGAGTCGCAGTCTCTGTGCGTACGATAAAATAGCAATATTGCTTGCTTCGACCCTCCTGGCTAGCCCTCCCGACGAAGGAAATGCCCAAGAGGGTGGTTGTGCCTAAGAATAGAAATTCTAGTAATAGTGGAAGCAATACGAGCACGAGACGCCAGTGAGCGGAGCGAGGACGGAGCTTGTTTGATTGATCAATGTCATCTGCAGGCTCTATAACAGACCTAACAGACCAATCAGTGGGCCTACCAACCCTTAATATCAAATTGATGCTTAATCTGTCATAGTTGCCAGCATCGGTCAACCGATGTATAAAACTGTGCGGGTTGGCGTGGCACTAACAACCGAGCATAAAAAGGCAGCCCGAGTCAGGACTCGAGCGAAAGCTGAATTCTCGTGTCATCGTGGATAAGTAATCTAATGCTTGTACCGCTTTTCCAGACTGGTGGTGGCGCGTGGTGTCAATGGGAGATCACCGTGGAAAGATGGAACAATGGATGAAGCAGAGGGTGAATAGAGCCGGCCATCCTCAGCGAGCGCTCAACACCTCCGTGTCCACTGCTCGCCTGGTGCACTGCGTCTCCATCATTCTTGATCTGGACAACCCAATCGGGTCTCATAGTCTCGGACGGTATCGATGCTGGTGATCGATCTTCATGAAGCGAATGATTGATGTGATACGGAACATGCCTCTCAGGGAAGCAACGGCCTGAGCGGGAATGTCTGCTATCGCGGATGCCACCCTCCAGCATCTCGCAGGCGTTCAAGAGGGTCTCCGCAGATAAGATCCGTGGAAAACCTGGTTTGCGTCCCGAAATGTCGCGTGCTCAGTCGTTTACCGCCGTCGCCCAGGATCACGAAGTAGCCTTCGATACCTGCAAGCTCAACGAGACAAGCGAACGTTTCCCGCTTATTACATCGAAGCTTCGCATTGCCATATCTAGCTCATCTTCGTATTAACTTGATACAGTAACATCAACATCGAGTCCTAGAATGCGTGTTTGCAATTTCACCCAGTCTACTCCGGTGCGAGAACATCGGAGCCTGGTGCTGGGGCTTCATCAAGACGGAACATTAAAGACTATTTCCATTTTCCCGCCTGCATCATCTGCATCACCCAGCAGATCCCCGCCTCCCTCCCGTTCCTTCCCCTCTCTCCGCCCCATGCCTCTCCCAGCCCAGTCACTTCCTTGGCTCAAGCAGACCACCACCGCAGACTCGACCGGGTGGCTGAATGAGCTGAAGGTATCACCCAAAATTCACTCTTTTTTCTGCACCCTCATCACAGGGCAGGCATTTCTGACTGGTGAACCCAGCTGCTCACTACTTCAAAGACCTGCTCTGGAGACCACATGGCGGCTGCGTCTCCCAATGGGGCAATATTGCAGCTCAGAGAGTGAAGTGTAGAAAAGGAATTTGGGTTGAGTTGTATTAAAGCAAGAAGATGAACCTCTTTCTTCTCTCCCATCCCATTTGATCCATCACAGAAGCTCCTTGCCTTTCCCCTTCCTACAGCATCAAATCACGCATCAGTCCAAAGCTGCCCACAGCATTCCATTCTTAAATCTTTTGAAAGGGCTCACTCCCTCCCATTCAATTCCTTATCTTCGCCAATTCCTATAAATACCCCGATTCAATGTTTCCCCGCAGCAACCGCCCGGGACTCATCAGTCAACAGCAACAGGCAACCAGCAGCGAACAACCGCCCCAACCACCAGCTTCGTCGGCCCGCGAACCGGAGCCTGTTGAAAATCGACCTGTGCCATCTACCCCCGACCGCAATCGAGTGAGAGAATACGGCTACTACGAGAATACGCATTGGTATTGTATGTCTTCTTTTCCTTTTCTCATCCATGTAACAACTCCTCCTCTACCGCGGTTCACAACTTCGTTATGAAAGGGAGTATGAGGCCGACCGAGAACCCTCAGGAGGATAGACTAAAATACATTTCGATGAACGGTTTTAAATGCCCGCTAATGCATCCATCACCTTTTTTTCCCTCGGATCCGTCACAGGCAACTGTAAGCCTCTTACCAAAGCAGTCTTCCGTCACACCAAGAAAGCGGGCCGTAATCAGGACCGTTGCTTCTGGGGTTGCCGTGATATCGAAAACGGCTGCGGGTTCTTTCTTTGGCGCGAAGACGCGGTGGAGAGACAGGCAGCGTTCGTCCCAAACAGCGAGATGTCGGCGAAAAAGCGCGGTCAGGAAAGCCTCCTCAAGTACTTCGAGATCCGTCCCATGAATGGTGAGTCATCGCAGCCGCCGGAGACACCTACTCGACGACCACCCAGTGAAGGCGAAGGCGAAACTGGGGATAGTCTCAACTCGGTGGATAGCCTTGGCGAGCCTGAGGGTGAGGTCGAAGAAGAAGTGCAGCTAGTGGAGAGGCCATCTACGCCACCGCCCCGTGAGAGCCGGCCGCAACCCGAGATGCCGATGACTCCAGTAACGGCGCCGGTCCCCATCACCCCTCACAGCAAGCGGAGACGCGATGAAGCGCTCGAAGACGAAGATTATCTATCGGAGCTATCGCCCGAAGAAGAGAGGGAATTCATCACTCTCGCTGATAGTGCCACTCGCCGATCCAACATGTCACCACCTCCCAGACCGACTACGCCAACCCCCGTTCGAACCCGCCCAGTCGCCAACCCCCCAACCCCCCAGACGAACCACAGACACGCCAAGCCCAGCGCCAGCACGGGCTCCCTAGCGGCAAAGCGCCAGAGGGTCCTCGGAGCCTCGTCAACAACCGCCTCTCGCTCCGGTTTCCAGGAGCCGCCCCGCTTCAATATTCCGACCACACCTACCCGAAGCACCGACGATCCTCTGTCGGCGAACGACGCGACCGAGATCGCGGACCTCATGGCCCTTCTCAAGGCGCACAACTCCCCGCCGGAAGTCTGCCAGGCCGTGCGTGCCTCGCTCAACAGGTTCGCTGCGAGGACCGCCTCCATCAACACCAGTAGGGACTTACTTCGCACGGGACTGGAAAAGAGCCAGGAGAGGATCGCGGAGCTGCAGGCGAGAGTGGCCGATTTGGAGAACACGCGTGCGACTTTGAGGGGACGTCTGCTTGCCGTGGTTAGCGACACGTGAGAACCGAGAGTGTTGAATTGAGTTTGGGCGTGGGACTTTGGTCGTCGCATTTTTCGAGTTTCCTTTTTGTTTGGGACTGTTGGCATATATGTTGGACTCATACCCTAGGAGCGTTTAGGCGTTTAGGACTTTGAATTGTCAAGGTGGTTTTAGTATTCTACAGGGGCGTAGTAAGCCTTCTCTATACGTTTAGAAATAAATAGACACTTGGTCGTCTCTACACTGCATCGCCATTCTGGAAGGATTATCTTGGCGCTTGATGAGCATTCAAAGCAACAGTTAAACACGCCGTTTGCTCTACCGAAATGACAGGAAAGGGCGATATAAGAGCCATTCTAGTTTTCCATTCCCTATAGGCATAATCTACAGTCAAAGAGACGGAGGAAACCCCACGATGAACAAAGCAAATGGATGCAGACTCAAATTTTTGTTCCTATCTTGCCATTACGGGATCTGTTTTATACACGAAAAATCCTCTCCCAATCACACACACCTTCTCTCTCTCTCATCAATCAATGCTTCTCCTCACTGCCGTTCACTTCATTCCCAAGTCTAACATAGTGAAAGGATGACAGAGAAAGGTGTCCATCCTATAAAAAAAAATAAACAGCGAAAACACCTTGAAAATGTGTCTGATAATGCACGCCCTTGCCCTCCAGGTTTCCCAAGACTTTTTTAGATCGAAAAATCCCACCAACAGCTTCCTCTCTTGCACCTCGTCCCCTTTCTCCCCTTTACACGAACTTAGTACACACGCTTGAAGGGAGGGACAGGCTTGCAATCATTCTCATCGAGGGTGTTGGCGATAACATTGCGGTACTTGAGCTCGACGGGGCTGTGGGGGGTCTTCTGGAAGCTGAGGGTGTGCTTCATCCAGTTGACGTCATCACGGTCAGGGTAGTCCTCACGGGCGTGGGCGCCACGGGACTCCTTCCTGGCGAGGGCGGACTCGACGGTTTGGGAACTATAGGTAGGCACAGCTTGGTTAGTATATTCATCCAACTCAATCATGGGGGGGAAAGGATGGGATCTGGGGAAAACACATACGCGCAAGTGAGGAGGTTTCGGAGCTCAAGGGCCTCGGTAAGGTCGGTGTTCCAGATCATGCCACGGTCGCTAATGCCAATCTCGTGGTAGGTCTGGTCAATCTCCCTGACGTTGTTGACACCGTCCTGCAAGCTTTCTTCCGTTCTGAAGACGGAGACATCAGCCTGCATGGCCCTCTGCATGGCCTTGCGGATCTCGGCAGTGGGACGGGGACCGGTGGAGGTCCTGATCTTGTCGAGGTCCTCGATCTGCTTGGAACCGTTGTCGGCGGAGATGGGCTTGAGAGCCTCGCCGGGGGTAGCCTTGTCACGGATGGTGTGGGAGACGGATCGTCCGAAGACGACGAGATCGAGGAGGGAGTTGGCGCCGAGACGGTTAGCACCGTGGACGGACACGCAAGCAGCCTCACCGCAAGCGTAGAGACCGGGGACAATCTTGTCGTTGCCCTCAGCGTCGATGGTGAGGACCTCACCAGTGTACCTCGTGGGGATACCACCCATGTTGTAGTGGACGGTGGGTAGGACAGGGATGGGCTCCTTTCGGACGTCGACACCCTTGAAGTGCCTGGCGGTCTCAGAGATACCGGGGAGACGGGTAGCGAGGATCTCAGGAGGAAGATGGCTGAGCTGGAGGTAGATGTGGTCCTTGAGGGGACCGACACCACGACCCTCACGGATCTCCATGGTCATGGATCGGGAGACGACGTCACGACTGGCAAGATCCTTAGCGGTGGGGGCATATCGCTCCATGAATCGCTCACCCTCCGAGTTCAGGAGGTAACCACCCTCACCACGAGAACCCTCGGTGATGAGGAGACCGGGACCGTAGATACCAGTGGGGTGGAACTGGACGAATTCCATGTCCTGGTTGGGGAGACCAGCACGGGCAACCATGGCCATACCATCGCCGGTACACGAGTGGGCAGAAGTGCAGCTGAAGTAGGTTCGGCCGTAACCACCGGTGGCGAGAACGGTGTGGTTGCTTCGGAACCTATGAAGGGTGCCGTCCTCAAGGCAGTAGGCGAGAACACCACGGCACTCTCCGTCCTCCATAAGAAGATCGACGGCGAAGTACTCAATGAAGTACTTCATGTTGTCGAACTGCAAGCTCTTTCCGAAGAGGGTATCAAGAAGGGCCTTGCCAGTTCGATCGGCGGCGGCGCAAGTTCGGTAGGCCTGGCCACCCTTGCCGTACTTCTGGGACTGACCACCGAAGGCACGCTGGTAGCTAAATGACGCAGAAACCCGTTAGCATCAAAACCAAAACCTCGCCGCTACGCACGCGGGGCGGATGTAGCAAAGCGAAAAGGGGCGGCAGAAAACATACATCTTTCCATGCTCGTCACGGGAGAAGGGGCATCCGTAGTGCTCGAGCTCGATAATGGCATCGGGAGCCTCCTTGGTCATGTAGTGGATGGCGTCCTGGTCACCGAGCCAATCGGAACCCTTGACGGTGTCGTACATGTGCCATCTCCAGTCGTCCTCATGCTGGTTGCCGAGAGCGGCGTTGATACCTCCCTGGGCGGCGGCAGTATGACTACGGGTAGGGAAAAGCTTGGTGAGACACGCCGTGTTGAAACCATCCTCGGCGAGACCGACAGCAGCTCGGAGACCGGCACCACCACCACCGACGACAATGGCATCGTACTCGTGGTCCTAGGAAAGATTGAGTGTGAGTCAATTGAGTTTCAATTGCAACAATACAAAGAGCTGTAAGCATCCCGAGGTATCCCAGTTTGGGTGACTAGCTTGGCCCGCAGGAGAGAAAAATCACATACAATAACCTGGTACTTGCTCGTCAAGTGGGGAGAGGCTTCTTTCGCGCGGAGAGTATCCGTGGCAAGGACGAAACCTACGCAGAAGAGATTATTCAATTAGCACACAGATCGGAGGGCCCAATTGACTGTTTCTGAGAATGAAGCTATATTTACCTGCCGGACGAGTGCTGGTGAAGGACCTCGTGCCAAAGGGCATGGGGCTTCGCGCCAGCCTCCTCAGAGGCATTGACGACCTCGCCAATCGGGCAAGGTTCACTGAGGACATCATTGCCGATGTGTTTCTATTCTTCTCGACTCGGAATTGAAGGTCAAGGGAACCGGCGGAGAGGGGTTTCTATGTCCTTCTCTGGGTCACCGGAGGCTCGGCAAGTGTTCGCGGAAAATCAGGCACACGAGAGTCTGGCCAAAAATAAACCAGGAGACGAGGCCTCGAAGGATTCGCGCAACGACGGAAGGCAATTATGACAGGATTGCGGGCAGCACGCGAGACTCGAGGCTCTTGACCGGCAAGATCATTACACGGTACGGCACCACGGTGAGATCTTGGGGGTGGGATTTTGAGGTGTTCAGGAAGAAAATAGGTCGAAGCGAGGTTTAAAGCAACAATGAAGTGACTTTGGGATGATTTGATTGATTGGCCTCAGGCGGGGAGCTCCTGACAAGTTACATGGCAGCCGAAAAAGACATAATACAATTCAACCTGCCGTGATTGGTCAACCGTGCGCTTGGTTTGCCGAGGATCAAGGCCGTCCGGAGTTTCCCGTGTTCGGCCAAAGGATTAATCGCTTCGCTGCAACTTTTTAGGACTGCGAATTTGCATGAGACAGTGAGACTTGTGCTTAGTCAACAGTGGTGCAACAATTGGATTGTACCATTGTACCTGTGGAGCCGCTCCACTTTTCCTCTGGTCTTTGGCGAATTGATTTGTCCAATTGATAATACGAGGGCCTAGACTTCAACACCTGCAGTTTGCTTTACGTCGTAGAATATGCAATATTGTTCCCAGCATGTGAAACTCGAGGAAATATACATGTTATCGAGGAATACTCAGATCCGGAGCTCCGCATCGGACTCATTGCCTGCCTCATCCAACTGCCTTGTTTCGACTCTCATCTAATATGCTTCTATTCTACTTCCCTCTACTAATTCATAGGGTATGCAGCATCTCTCAAGTCCACGTAGCCTTTCACCTCAAATGCCATTAACCGTACAGTTCCGCATCGCATCATTATCGATCCTCCCCAAGTCCTGTGCCTGTTAACGATTGGTATCTTCGAATACACTGCCCATGTCTCCAATAAATCCCATGCTCTTCAAGTGGCCTCTTTTTTTGTCGACCTCATTCTGCGAGGACATGCCGTAGCATAACGATAAAGTTCTCCTGCATCTTGTGAATCTCCTCAACGTGCGGCTTCGTTGGCTCGCCCGCCCTTCGCCTCAACCGATCCCGCCTCTTGGCCCTACGTCTCCTCTCCGCCTCGATAGGGCCCAACTCGTCATTCTCCTCCGCCTCAGACTCCGTCTCGTATTCTTCATCATCGTCGTACGCAAGATCGTCCAGGTCGCCCTGGTCGAGCCCAAAGTCTGACGAGTTGAAGCTAGAAACGAGGGTGTCGAATCCGGTATCGAATCCGCCACTCGACTCGGCCGCCATCTTCTGCCGCGTCTTGTCGTGATGCCACTTCTTCCTCGCCTCTTGCCACTTGATGAGCTCGTTCACCTCCGCCATGACTTTCTCCTTGTCCACGAGGCCAGCGCTGACCGCACCCTCGAACAAAGCATTAATATTAAGCGTCCCGTTCGTGGGGCCCTTTCGTAGGAAATCGAGAATGTCCTCGATCCAGGCCATCAGCTGCGTGAACAAGCCGTTGTCGTGCGTGTGTACTTCATGGACGAATTTGTAAAAGTTATGCTCGTGCCTCTGACACAGATCAATGAATGCCTGTACTGTCTGGTTGGGATCCGCAGACGCGTCCCGTTCGTGGAACCTCTCCACAACCTAAGTTGTTAATCCAGATTAGTCTCGTGGCCTGCAGTTTAGGACCCTGGAAACGGGGAGGACAAGCCAACGTACCTGAATAACATCATCGATGAACACGGCAAAGTCCGTAACACTGTTGTACACGTTTGCAGATTTGTATACCCTTACGAGAGGCTCGTAGAAAATAGTGAAGAGGTCTCTGAAGAGCTGCAGCGTCACGGGCTCCTCGATAAGGTGCAGCATCATCAGTTTATCACGCTGACGCGTGCTGAGCTTCAACAGTTGCTTGAGGTATGAGAAGAGCTGCGCGCCTTGTTTCAGTTCCTGGTCGACATTCTCTACGGCGCTATTGAAGGCGACGTAGGCGTTGAAGATGCGCTCCATTTGCGCCGGTGTGATCTCGGGGCCAATTGCCTCGCTCTGTATAATAGCAACGACGTGGTCCACACCCAGACGCTCCGCCTCTTGCCGAACCTCTTGCTTGATGGGCTCGGGAGCTTCGACAAATTTGATTATCTTGTCAACGAACACCTTGTCGTTGATCCTCGCGGCGAGGGCATCTATCGACTTTTGGACGCTTCGAATGCCATCGTGCAGGGTCAGGGAGAATATCCGCTGCATAAGCGAGCGAGTGTTGAAGGGTTGGGCAAGGAAAATGTCGAGGATGCCGGACATGACGGCGGCGGGGTTGGTGATGCGGATGACGTTTTTGATGACGGAGTAGGGTATCAAGGAGTGAATTCGCTTCAGTTGTGAAAAGAGCTCGGGAGAGTTGTCCTCGGCGAGGAAGAGATGGTAGATGGTCGCCGCGACTTCGATCCTGAGCCACTCGGCGAACTTTCGGTACTGTATGCTGAGGTCCGGAATGGTCTTTTTCATTCTGATCTCCTCGAAGAGCTTTGTGAGACCATTTCGCTCAACGATCTCGCGTCGGAATCTACGCTACAAGTTAGTCCCAAACACGTCGGGGGAAAAAAAAAAGGTCGGCAGTCTTACTCCTCCATATAGACATCAAGCTCGGCCGCCCTCCGTCGCGCAATCTCATAGAATTGCTTCTGCTCCTCAACGCGACGCTCATCGATGGCCTTTCTGCGGACAATGTCATCCACATCCTCGTCTTTTAGTTGAATACGGTCCTTGGTCAAAAAGTCTTGGATGGCGTTGGTCTGCGCAATTTGGGGACTCTGCAAAAGCGATCTCAAGTAGGCTCTGAGTGAAATCCTCTGGGTCTCTCGGAAAAGAGTAACAGGGTACTAAAAGGTACTAATGTCAGCCAGTGCCAGGGTTGCATAGGAGAAAACCCGCTTACATCCGTCTTTTCCTTCGGCAGCGGCGTTTTCGGTCGCCCGTCGGTTGAAGGGCGAGGCGATGACCTTGCAGAATTAAAGGATTGCTCTCTACGATGGCCTATAGTACCCCGTTAGTTAAAAAATGCACCTTTGTTTCTCAACCGGGATCTATGTGCTGGTCTTACCCCGAACAGCAAGCGTCATCGAAGTTCTGTCCGCCGCCCCATTCGTATGCGGTAGAGCTAGGTCGGCAGATATCGGGGTAGACGACGAAGATATCGAAGACTCTTCGGACTCGGCGACGTCAAACTGAAAGGACGCAAGGCTCGGCGCAGTGGAGTCGGACTTGTTTTTCTTGGGGAGCACAGGAAGGACCTTGCCAGGAAGCTCGAGGCGAAGCCGGTGGTGAAGCCGGTGGAAATCACCATATCGTCTCGCCACAAAGTGCTCGATTTCTCCCTTCCTCTTAACGCGGAGAATAAATTCCTACATCGTACTGCCTGTTAGTCGCTGTGTTCCCTTGTTTTACGGCAGCCGTCACAGCGGGAGCAGTCGTAGACCTACCGCGTGCTTGTGGTACCGGATATTCCGCTTGATCGAGACCATGCGGACACCCGCGACGTTAACATCCCATCCGTTAAAGTAGTTGCCCTCCGGGAGACTGTGCATCACACCGGTATCGATCGCATTACTATCGACGAACTCGATCTCGGAGAACCTGATTCGCTCTTCGAAGCCGGAAGACGTCCGAACTCCGGACACCATCATGAGCTCGACGAGTTTTTGGCATTTTATCGCGAGTTTCCTTCGCTTCGTTTCTTCGAGACGATCCTCTGACGAGGAAATGCTCTTGTTCGCAAAGGATTCCAAAAACTAGAACGACGCAAACCAGCCATCAGCAAATGTGGCTCGCGACCACGAAAGGAACCAAGTGCTCTTCCCCTTCATATAGGTCCCGACTCACCACTTGCAGCTTATCCTGCCAAAATTCCTTTTCCCTCGCCTTGTCAAGGAATGGAAAGTCTCGAACATGGTGGACAAAGATGTATCTAAGGATTGGCAGTTCCGAATCGAGGGGGGAAACCTCGCCGAACTCGGACTTGAAGGGTGCGCCGAATCTTCGTAAGGCCGTTGGGGAGTTCAGCTCGAGGATCTCAGCCTTGACCTGCTCTGAGAGAAGCTCTCTCTTGAGGTCTAGATTACACAAAGCGTTAGGGGAAATGTGCAAAATAAACGGCCAAACAAGCTCATCGGCGCTTCAGCTGTGCCGCGACCATTTCTTCCGAGTCGCAAACAAGAATTACTCGCGATAATACAATTTGGGCACTTACAATGCTCCTGCTTGCCGTTCAGAACCTGGCTGCAGCTAATCGCATCGTGGGCGGCTTGGGCTGGTGGCGCGCGGGGTATGACGTTTTCGTCGGTAGTGGTAACAGTAGTCCTAGTCGTAGTAGAAACTTGAACAGTCGCAACAGTGAAATTTGCAGCGACAACCACGCCGTTGGGCAGGTTGTGTTCTTGGGACGAAACCATGACAGGAAGGCCGCGACCACGGATGTCGATTCTGTTCTTCCTTTCTCTGTATCGGGGGAGATCTAGAAATATTCGGACAAGAGGGACCCTGGGATATGTTTAAGGCGCAGATCGATATTTAAAGAAGAATACTGGGCCAGAGAGACAAGAGACAGGCAGTTCCGGCGGGAACTGTTGAAATCTTGGTAGACAGGAGCAGCAATTATGTAAGGAGAGTAATACCAAGGGCTTAATACTTCCAAGCGCCGAGCAGGATTAGGATTAGGATCAGATTGGGCTTGGCCAGCCAAAAAGAAGGAGCTGGAAAAGTATTGATACGAGTAAGAAACGACCAGAGGAAGGCAGGCAAGGTTTGGTAGAGGTAGAGCTAGGATTAGAGAAAAAGTAGGGAAGCAGGAACAAATGGGATCAAGGATACCCTGCGTGGAGGTACTAGTTGAGAGCGTGTGCTGAATGGATGGTTTATCAAATATAGGTCTGTATGTAAGGCTCCATCAATGCAAGTTCTTTCTTTCAGGCGAAAGAAAGTTCAGGGCAGGCGATGTGATGTGGACATGATCCAGAGATCAAATGTCTTGGAGGGGAGCTATGATGAGGTAGTGGTGGTGTACTTCAGATAGGGTGCATGGAGCATGCATGCCCACTACGGAGTACATTGATCAAATCACTTCTAGCCCAACAGTTGTGCATCGCCTAGCATCGAGATGTGGGGAAATGACAACAGCGGATTGGCTCTAGGAAATCTTGAGGCACAAAACAGTGGCGGATGATGACATTGTCGATGACGAGTGCGATCGGGCTGTGGCAGGGCGGTGTTTAGTGCGCTGGAATGTACTGGAGAGTTGCTGGAGAGTGTTTAAGGTTAGCCCGAAGAGATTCGGTTTAATACTAATACAACTTATTTACGACGAAGGAGGGTGCCAGCTCGGATCAAATGCCGAGCGAGCGGCCAAAGGGAATCTCAGTTTGTACAAGTCGAAAGCTTGGTGGGCGGCAAAAACCATCAGTGATCAGATCACAGATTGATCACAATGCATGGAGACAGTGGCGGGGTATCAAATCCAACGTCGCGTAATTTGAGTATCTTCGGCTTGGGGTCTGCAGCATATTATTTAGGCGAACGATCCTGTTCCTGAGTTGGATCTGCAATCATGCCTGCGCTCTTGCACCATCAGAGGAAGTTCAATGTTGATTCCGAGGCTGCAAGCTCGCATCCGATGAGGTGTTGATGCGACTTGTACGAACTGCACCTGCCTGATCTTTGCCGGAATTGATGCCACCTCAGAATTCAGAACACCACTGATTGATGCGCTGTCATAGCCGTTCTTGGCAACCCTTGAGCGCACCATCAATGCTGCGTAATCCCAGGCGGCTAATGGACCAAATCTCCAAATTGGTCGATGGCCGAATATGGCGAATGGTGGCGCTGGCCGGGGGGGGACCTTGTGATTTGGTTCCAAGACCCGAAATAACACCGCTGCGACGTTGATATCAACGACATGAAAGTGGCACAGTTTGGGGCTTAATCAGCCCTAGAAGAATAGCGCCATGTAGGCATGTACGTAAGAACAGTGACCCGTCGAATGGCGAGCTTGCACCAAGAACCGTTTCGGAAGGTCGAAGCCGAGGCCCAAGAAAAAAATCGATTGTCATCAAGACTATCCTTCGGATTTGCGGTGTAAAAGGCGCCTTGGCAGTTTAGACAATGCTCAAGCTTGAGCTGGTGAGTGATTCCACGCGGCCCCCTCCACAATTCTTCTCTCTTGGCCTACCCTTTGCTACGAGGTAGGACCGCTGCGGGACGCCGAACCAACCAGGACTCAGCCTGCAAAGACGTTTTGAGGCCTTGCGGAAAGATGCCAAGCATGAGCCGGCACGGTGGCTTGCAGCCTGAGCTTCGTCGCCGAACTGATCGGGACCTCATGCATGCAGAACGCGTACTACATAGTAAAATAGGGTGGATATTGGATTAAATCTCCTTGGTATCGTTGTTGAATCGTACATCGTAGTAAACGAAGAGAAAGGTGAGAGTACAAGATGCGTAAAATTCCCCGCTTGGTGTCGCCGTCATAACTCGTCAAATACCCTAAGCCGCTCGTCCTTGCTTCCCATCTCAGGCCGCCTTGTAAGGTTGGGGAGCCGCTTTTCCTCATCATACGTAGTCTCCATCTCTAACGCGGAAGCCTCTGTCGACGACGAGCCGCTCGCCACGGCGTCCGCCACCTCGCCAAGCCCCTTAGCCGTGATATCATCATGACTATCCGGATCAGACGGCTTGACCCCCGAGCTTCCGTACGGTGCGCCAAGATATATCAACACGAGAATGAAGAACACAATGGAAGTGACGGCCCAAAAGGTCTTGAGCCGTCGGCGAGTCCGTTCTTGCCATTCGTTGTCCGCGCGCTCCCACCCTTCGACCCTGCCCTTGACTATGTCGACGCGTTCGCCAAGCGCCGAGATCTTCTTGCGGCTGACTTCGATGCGTTCGCGTAGAGATTCTATACGCTGCTCCTGCTCTTTAAAATTGCCATAACCGCTGAGTTGGCTCTGTACCTCTTTCGTCACCTCTTTCGTGTCCCTGTCAAAGCTTTCCGTCGTCTTCTGTGATTGAAGGGCTAGCTCTTTAAGCCCTAGTATGGTGCTCTGGAGCGTGCCAATCTTTTCTAGTACCGAATAGTATGTCTTGTCTAATCGTTGCGTCGTCTCGTCAGAGACCTCACCGAGGTCTAGGATGCATTGCTTTAGGCCACTAAAAAGGGAAACAGAAACGGGTTAGGATACAGGTATAATATATATACGAGATAAGTGTAGCAGGGTTGGGGAGGAGGTAGAGCATACTTCACGGTCTTCGACATTTGTTGCCAGTCCTTCTGAGATTGGGACTTTCGCTCGTTGCTCGTCTTCCTCATGCCTGGCGCCGAAGCTGGATTGTCTGCTTTCGGAGCCATCGTCGCAGAGGCAGCGCTGTGACTGGTACCCGGCGCGGACTTTGCTGAAAGGGCATCCGATCTCGCAGAAGACGGCAAGTCTGCAGAGGTTCTAGAGGCGTTGGGTAGAGGATTTATTGTCGATTGGCCAGTCTTATCCTCGGACTGCAGCCTCTCCCTCTCCCGCTCCCTCGTGCTCGTGGGTTGCGATGGGTAGAGGTTCGCAGGTGCAGAAGCATCGGAAATGGAACGGTTGAAGTATGCAGGCCGGGCCTTGAGAAGATCCGCAGTGTTGGGACCGGGCGTCGCCTTAGGCTGGCGGGCCTCTGTTGGGTTGATCGACATAGTCGCTAGCTCCTCATTAATCTCGTGAGTTTGGTCATCTGGCCACGGCAATCTGCATCCCAAGTCTGGGCAAGGCAGCTGTAAGGGGAAAGCGGACGAAGTTAATAGTGGAGTGTTTGCCCTGGATGGTGGAGAGGACGTGTAATGCCTTCCGCCATAGGAGTGGTTGAACCCCACATCTATTGGCTCAGACCCTAAAAACAAGTGGGGTCCGTGTCAAGTCGTTAGCAGAAACATTGAAGCCACCCTCTAAGTTCAGTGTGCTAGGGGTAATAGGACGGCCACTATAGGGACAACGTTACAATGTACCTGAAGACCTGAGTGGACAGGCAGCATCCAAGGCTCAATCACATGCTTAACTATCAACGTCAACGCTTACGGACGACTCCAAGAAGAACATCAAATACCTTCTGCAGGAGGAATTGATACAGAGAGCACAGGGCGAAGAAAAGCCATTTCGGCCCTCTGCTTGCTGTACTCAACATAGGAATTGGACTTGTAGATGTTCTATATCTATGGTGGGAGTGATAAAATCGGACAGAGTTAAGTTAATTCCAGATATCCACCCCTACTAATCTCAAGGAAACTCAGACAGCCTTTCTCAGGGCGTCAGAGTCGCTCCATTCATTTTCTGTTTATATGTGAACAGATAGGCGTAATATATAATACTAGGTAGACGGTACAAAATTGCCAATACGAATAAGCTCGCCGCAAGAATGTTACACACGACATGACCCCTCTTGCGCCTGGCAGCTTGAGGCTGGATCTAAGTCGCCTGCGCAAAGGACCTACGCTCGAAGCGAGTAAAACCAGGTGGAATGTTAAGTCTTCAATTATCCGGGAGAAATCAAGCTGGAAATCCCGGATCGGAAGTTCAGCGAGAGGAAATTGACTTCCACCGGGATATAAGTGATATACTGTGAGGGCGCTGAGGCTGGGTTCTATCCTAGGCTCCTCACGGGACGTTTCTGCAGGGTATGTTCTCTTCGCCAGCCCCAAGGGCAAGCTCTCGAGTACCTGGGGAGATCCTTCGCCGGGCAATCTAGGTGGGATATACCCGACGAGGCGGGCTCGGCTAGGGGCATATCCCAGTTCAGAGTAAATCACCGAACAATATAACATCGAATGCGGAAGACGAGAGATGAGAGGCCATATCCATTTTGATCTCGCACTTCCAATCTTCCCCTCAAATGCAGTTACAACCGTGGAGATAACAGTCATCATATACATCTGAATGCCTTGTCGTAGACGATGGTGGATAGTATAATAACACCAAATTCACAGCCTTCTTGAAACCACATCCCCCCGCGCCCTATCCTAGCCGTGGTTCACTTAGAACGTGTAATTCCGTGTACGCCAGTATAGTTGCCTTGAACATGCCGAATATGTTCAGGACGGTAGCTAGACAGGTGTTAAAAGCCCGGTCTGCAATGTTCGGGCTGCTCTACTACCACCCGTTGGCTGTACCCTAAAGAACTTCTAGGAACCCGCCGTTTGTCTTCCGTCCGAGAGTCTGCTGCGGTAAGTTTTAACCGACTGAACCAGCACGCAGATACATTGGCATACTGGTCCCCGAGAATAAAGATGCTGATAATTGAGGAGAGGAGGATGCCGACCATGCTAGTCTTCAACCATGGTCCCCTAAAGCGGACCCGGGGACCGATATACTGACGATGAGGAGGGAAGATAAAATCGGCCCCCTCACCTACGAGATGAAAAGAATTCAAGCCGGGGGATATTTCCGGGCCTCCCCTGCGGTCCCTCTTTCAATCTCCCTTGTTTCTACTCTCTCCCCGATAACGGCCCGGAAAGCTCCCATCTCCCGACATTTCCAAGGCACATAGGGATGGACCCGACCGAATTTCCGATCGACTGAGAGTACGCTGTCGAAAACGCGGCGGGACGGGGGATGGTGGGATTTTACGTAGGTGTAGAGCTGAATCTAGGCAGCTGAACTTTTCTTCTAGGATGGACATATTGGACACTCGGGTGCCGTGGGGGCATATTTACCGTCTCCGGAGGCTAGGCCTGGGTATACTCACGAAACCTGGCAAGACGCTTCGGAACGATGCAGTAGTTGTATATTCTCAAATAGGCATTCCTCCCGTATATATCGCCAAAACCATAACGTCCTAAACGCCGTATACTCCAAACGCTGATGCACATACAGTCGGGTGCGTCGAGGCAAAAGAAATCCGAACCCAGAAATGCTAACCCCCGCCTCACGAGTTGAGCATCTTGTTCCTCTTCTCCCTCCTCTTCAACCTCTCGACCCTCTTCTTGTGCATCTTGGCCTGCAGCATCTCGTATCGTTCCCTCTCCTCCTTCGCGGCTCGCTTGTCCCGAATGGCCTGGATTCTTCTCTATTGGAGTGAAAGACGTATTAGTCTTCCGAACCGCGCTGCGGATTTAGGGCAGGGAGGGTGGGTTTCTGTTACCTGACGCTCCGCCTCCTTCTCGTCTTTCATCTCCTTTTCCTTCGCCTTCACCGCCGCCATCTCCACCCTCTGTTTCGCCCTCTTCTCGTACGAAGTCACACCTGAACCGGGTCGGAACGCCTTCTTGGTCTCGTGCCATTGCTTGCCTAGCAGTCCGACTTTCGTTAGACAGAAGGGAAAAAAAAAAAAAGTCGATAAAACGGGGGGGGGGCAAGAGGTGAGCGGCGCAAGGGTTAAGGGGAAGATAACTGCCATACCATTCTTTCGCATGCCGAGAGGCTTCGCGGGGACGGCAGTGGCCGCGGGAGCCTCAGTTGTAGACATCGTTTTGCCACGGAATTTCTCAAAGTTGGGTCGTTTCGAATAGCTTGGTGCGATATATGGTTGCTAATTCTTGGTCTGGGAAAGATGGTTGCGTCCAAGGTGCATGCGCGGGCTCTTCCGCACCTCGAATTAATTTTTGCTGCTTGGACGAAATTTCCAAATTTTGCTGGCGAAAACGCCTCACCGCTTTCGAGGTTGGAGGTTGGGAATGACTAAACCACCCCACCATCGCACCCCGCGTTGCCGAGTCGCTTTGCGATCTTGCGCCGCTTCACTGCTTCGTCCTGTAATTTGCTGAATTAAGATTGATCTTCATGCAACGATGAACTATTTGGGTTATCTTCTATGGCTTCGACCAGTGTACTTGGGTGGTAAGTGAAACTTCGATAGTTGGATGATGCAGCCAAGAGCTTGGAAATACGGACGCCCATACTATCTCTGGCATCGATCAAATACATCTACAAACATCACACATCACAAGGGAAAGAGAACACGAAACTTCTTGAGTAACTTCGCGATATTGTACACGAGTACTTGTCTTCATTACGATTGTCTACGTTGCATTTGATGTTAAGATTTGTCTGCTTCCTCCGTCTAGCATGCCAACAGACTGGCAGCAGAATGATTCGCTTTCTCCATGTTCTTCTCTCTCTCCCTCCTTTCTTCCCATTCTTCGTACAGAGAACCCGATAAGATGAATATGTCCATGAACCAAAAAAAGAAAAAGAAAACAAGATATGAATGCGAGACAAACCGGGGAACCAAGATTGAGAGACCCTGAACCCGTTTTAACGGAAAACCTTTCTCCCAGTTGTTTCCATAGCATCAATATCTTGGCAAACCAGTTCCAAATAACTTCAAAAATTTGTTGATCGTGCTAAGTCGTAAAAACGCCAAAAAGATTAAAGAAGACCCCATAATTGTGGGCAAGCAAAAAAGCCCGCAGATGAGTGTGTCGTCGACGGCCGTTCCAGGATTGTCGACGACGAGGGTGATGAGAATCCAAACTAGAAGCATCGACTGCTGAATGTCGGATCGAGCCTCGATGTGTTGGGAGAAGGTGTGGATCAGACGTGCCCACTATCGACGCATTGAAGGTCGTGTAAAATGTGTGTAGGGCATAGCGCACAGCTTTAGCTTGTAGACACGTCCTTCCCCTTCCAGAATTGAACGAGTCGGCTCAATCTCTTGGATTTGCTGACCTTGGCCTTCTTCACTTGCTCGTTGTCACACGTCACCTCCATCGAGAGCTTGCTCCTCTCCCCGTGCGAACTGCTAATGAGACGGCTCAAGCTCGCTAGACTAGACCGACGACGTCCAAAAGCAGCGGAAGAGACGGATGCCGGACGCTGACCATTGAGCGACGCAGGGATAATAACGTGAGCGTTGTGCGTGAACGAGCTCTCTTTGGTCATCGTGGAGTTGCTCGAGGTTAGGGAGGGGATGTCATCAACAGAGATGCGGACCTCGGGTCCGGGCTGGCCGAGAAGAAGTGATTGAAAACTCGTCTCCTCATTAAGCGAAGAAGGTGCAGTGGAGATCCTTTGCGCATCGATAGAAACAGGCGAACGCGGTGATGGGAAGGATGAGCTATGACTCATGGAGTAAGGGCTGATCGGGGCGTGGTAAACTGAGGGGAGTTGCAAGGGGCTAATTTCGACAGGAGCAAGATCTCTTGCAGCCAGAACTCTTCGCGGAGAGGGAGTGGCAGAGTTGGCCGGTGACGCGTTTCCTTGAAACAAGTTCGACATGCGAAACTGAACGCTGGAAGTCTCTTCTTGGACGGAACCGTCCTGGAGCGAGTTTGCCGAGGGCTCGGATCGCATGGATCGAGGCGGTTGCATCGAGGCTGTGTCGACCGCAGTCAGCGCCGGGCTAGCATGTTGCGAGACGGGGAGCGAGCTTGGGTGCTTCGTATCAACGTCGTCGTTCTCAAGCTGTGAAGGAGCAGCTGTCGCAGCCGCCACTTGTGGGGTCTCGTCGCCTTCGGTCTTGGTAGGATGTGGAATTCCCTTGTCGCTTCCAGAGTCGCTGGAGCTACTACTCGTCTCCCCATCTTCTTCTTCATCCTCTTCGAACACATCTGCCATCGTCGAGCTGCTTCCGAATCGGTGAAGACTGAACCTCGCGCTCTCGAAAGGAACCATTTCTGGAGCACTCTCTGCTCGTCGATGGTAGTGCATACCAGGACCGCTGAACCCCTTCATACCCTGTGCGCTGTGCAGGCGCCGTTTCGTGTTACCTGCAGCTCTCTGAGCCGCTTCCCACTCTGGGTTGTGCGGTAATGGGGTGTTGAATGGGCCGAGGGCCGCATCCAAATCAATCACCGGGTACGACGAATCTTCATCATACTGCGGTGCTGGGAGCATGACAGTGGGCATTTCATTAGGGGTGAGGGTGATCTCAGGCGTGATGGGAGAAGGCTCGACTTCCTGGTTCACTCGGTTTGCGAGAGAAGAAGGGAAATCTGTGGCGGAGGCGTCGGTGGGCGGAAGATCGTTAAGGACTATGCAAGATCTGGGCCGCGGTTTAGATTTCCGCGTTAGAATAGATCCAGCCCACGTCTTGACCTTCTTGCCCGACTTCTTGCCTTTCCGCTTGGAGCGGGACGTTGCTTTCTCCACCACAACCACATCAGGGGATTCAGGCTGAGCAGCAGCCTCGCCCGACGGTGCAGCCTCCTTGGTAACTAACGGATCCAACCCGAAGAAAGACCATCGCTTTGGCGTTTTTGTGGGACTCGGTTCGGCGGGTTCTGTTGTTATCTCTTGAAGTTGACGGAGGGTAGGGATAGAGTTCCGTCGCCGTGGTGAAATCTCGGTATTATCGACATTGATTGTTGAGGTGGTCCGTTCTAAAATGGCACCGGCTGTGCTAGGTCGAGAGTCCGTAGTATCGCGGGGTGGGCTCAACCCAGACTGAGGCTTAACGTCTTTCTCGACGGGGATGGGAGTGGTGTTGGACATAATGCTGGAAATGCTGCCGGAAACCGAGTGGCCCGGCCGGGCCGTCACAGTACTTGACGTATCACTGGAAATTAGTGATAGAGGGCGGGGAATGAACTCGACCGTTTCAGAGAAGCCTACGCGAGCTCGCGGAACAGCCTTTGTCGGAGATGGTCCTGTTGTCACAATTTCGGCTACCGGTTTTGGCTGTGGTTCAGGTTCAGGTTCCGGCTCATGGGCGGCTGCAGTTTTCAGGGCCGGTTCGGACTCAACCGGCTTCAAAGCATGGCCTGGGCCTGTGATGGAAGCCATTTCTTTTCGCGTGGACTCGAGAGGGCTAGTCGGCGCACTGCTTCCCCGCATCGAGGCACTCACTACGGGAGGTTGCAAGATGATGGATAAGTCATGGCTAGACAGTGCAGCAGAACGGCGATGGGCGTGCCGACCGCGTCGATTCGGTGGAGGTTGCATGTCGTTGATGTTTCCAAACTCTGGTCTTGTAGGACTTGAGTTCATAATGCTGTCCCCGTCACGAATCGAGCCTCCCACATACTCGCTCCCCCCGCGCTTATGACCGTGAGCCCCATTCCTCGATGGCGAGGAGATCGCGGTTGGAGACTGCGGGGAGAGCGGTGGCACAAGAAAGCCATTCTCCTGCGGAGGCAGGGCAGCGCCAGGGTTAAAACTGAAATCGGGAAGGGCATTCGGCCTGGACCGGCGTTCGATTTGATTTGTCGGCTCGGGCACCGTCTTCCCCGTTTCAATGGCAGACCTTGGGCGTCGGCCAGTGGCTCTGGAAAATGATGAAGGCGCAGAAGAGGGGTTTCGGGCGGGGAAGACGAAAGGAGGATTCGGGGGAGGAATGGTTCGCGGTGACATTTGATGGGATGTTGCACTAGCCGGGTCGTCGAGGGAGGGCACGGCAAGGAGCCGGGGGCTTGCAGTCGTCGGACGCGTCATTGGGGACTCAATGATCCTCGCAGCCTCACAAGTAGTCGCCATCTTCAATTGGCCGCGCTGCGGCAGGAGAACAGAAGCGCTACTGATTGATCGTGGAGAGCATAGGAAAAACGTCGCTTTCTCACAAGTGAATCGCGTTCGACCTCGAGATCGGTGGTATCGCAAATCGAAAACTGGCCAAAGGAAAAAGAAGAGAAACGACAACGACTGGAGGAAGGGTTCGGAATCAGGGCAGATTAGATCTAGCAGGCAATTCCTGTTAGTTTCAATTTGGGTCCGCGAAAAATCGCAGACGTTAATAGTCCTAAATACCTTAAGGGCTTCTGGATTGTTGCTCATGAAATCAATCGATCAGTCTCCGGATTGTGAATGGCAATAATGCGTCCACAGCGTCTAGTTGGGCAAGTAGGGTTGGTCAAAAACAGAGAAATTAGAGAAAAAAAAGATAAGAGCGAAAAAGATTAAAAAGAAAAAGGAGTGGACGGCGAAGACCAGCGCAAATCTGACCGAGATCTGCTCCTGGAAATTCACCAAAGACGGTGCTCTGGGATGGAAAGGTGGAATGGATGGCGAGAAGGCAGAAAAATGGAGGAGAGTTCAGCAATTCACCATCCGGGGGAAGGAGGGAGAGGACCGAGAAATGGGATCGAATTTGGGGGGCCTGGAGATGAGATTTTGTTGGATGGAGGCATTGGACGGGTGACCGACGGAAACGGGCACCTGCCAAGCTGAGAGGGGACTTGACCCCTGTCCCGACCCCTGTTCCTGGTGTGTACTCCGTATCCCCTTGTATCCCTTGGGAAAAGTCTGAAGCAAGAGGATGGGCCTTGTAATTTGTACACCGTGCCAAATACAGGTTTAGCGATCGTTCGGAACTGAGGCCGTACGAAGCACAAAGTCCACCCAATTCCGACCAGCTATGAGCGAGTACCTTCGTACTGCCCCAGATACTTAAAAAATGTACCTCAACTCTGCGGTACCTTGATTGAGAAGAGGTACGAAGTAGTGTACGAAGTACTTGGAGTAGTGTACAGTAGCGTACACAACATTCTGCCCTCTACGTCTTTATTGCCCGTCAGAGCCAGCCACAAGCAGGCCAGGAAAAGCCATCCACCTTGAACTAGTAGCTTCCTCTCAATTTCCATGCATCGACGGGTCGAGGATGCTGCAGCCCTTGTTGCATCTCTGAGGACCACTCGGAATACAGAGCCAGTCTCCTCCTCCACTGCGAAGTACTTCCTCTAATAGTGTAATGTCGGCTCAAAAGGGCTCCCGTGAAAGCGCTAATTGCCACGAGGGCAGATTAAAGCCTCCTCACACTTGAATGCGTAATAATTGGGGACCTTTGCTTCTGTGTCTACAACTGATACTTCGTGGAAGCAAGATGTGGTAACCTTGAGTGAGGCATCAATCACTGCAAGAATTCAAGTCCCCAGGAGAGTCAGTGGGACTAGGCTAGCTTAGCCGCCTGTTCCTGTACTCTGCGCGTCGACTGCATGCACAAAATACACTATAAGTAATACTGCATTCTAGGGACATGCACCTGGACTTCAGATACATCAATAGATACATGAATGGATCAACGGAGGGGAATCCTATTAAGCATGTCTGCTTCAACATGTCTGGTCTCCGTCCATAACAGAAGACATACGCCATAAGCGCTTTAGACACGCATCAATTTCTGATTCAATGAGCGGACATCTTGGCGAAGAGATACGATGTAGATGAAAAGACTTGCGGGCAAGACATCAATCATAAATGTAGAAGTGGTAATACCATTTGATAACATCTAAGACGAATCCGGGAAACGAAAGCAGTGAAAGACTGCCTTGAAAATGCAAGTCTCTGACTGTAACAACACTGAAAAGAGGGATTCGAGCCTTAAGGACAAAGCAAATTGTTCAGACGCAACATCAATATCTATGTTCGCAATCCCTCCCATCTCCACGTGGATGCCGGATTAGGTTCCAAGGTTAGATTCTTGGAGCACTCTTTTTTGGAAGGTATTGTTTCGCGGAGTTGTGGGCACAGAAGAGTAATCTCATCAATAAAACACGCTGGAGCAGTGAAATATTAATCAACTCATTTTGATACTTCTTCATAATACCACATTGGGGACAGGGTTGGCCTCGTTCGCGGTCGCGTTGATTCGCGGCCCGGCAAATAACAAATTAAAAACTAGCTGCAATAAAACACTAAATATGGCACTCATTCATCTACTTCACGGGGACTAAGAGCCCAGCAATTATTAACTGTGGGCATCAATTACGGCTCAATTGATATTGTCAATTTGGACGACATGAATACTGCTGGTCTGGGACCTGTCCTCGGCTTTCAGCGTAGTTTCTCGAGCCCCGAGAACCGGGATGCAGCCAGGACGGATAGATGGTGCATTAAACTAATACTTTGCATGTACGCAGTTGTCCTGTGAGGGGGTTGGCCGCCTCGGAACACGGCGGATCGTGGGATTCTTGTCTCGATCGCCTCATCACCACTCATGTTGAAAAAGAATTTGATGGATTCGGGATATTAGCTGCGGTCGCCGCCTCGGGAGTTTGGTAAATTAGACACTTGATAATAGCACAACGCTACTCTAGTCCATTGATGAGCTCTTCGGCCAAAAGAGGAGATTTTTGACGCCATTACCATGCGCACACCCGCTGGTTCCAAGTTCCAATCCTTCATCGTCATATACCGCCTCGGCACCTCGTCCACGTTGCCGTTTAATGCTGATACTACGATACTACCCCCACATTGGGGATGGACTTTGGTTGACACCATCAAATGATTAGATTGCAGAAAAACTGAAATACTGAAATACGGAAATACAGAAACTTATCTTACAGGGTCTAAATGTTTCGTGGCTAATACCACTTCATGACCGACTACGGACATACGAAGTAAATACGCTTCGGGTGCTGATGTTTTCGCGGTGCTCTCATCAATCGGATCATCGCCCTTTCTATCTCCTGCCTGAAACATTTCGGTCCAACAGGGTAATATGTGCCATCGGCCTCGTTACTTTTTTAACTTGATGGGGCTTTTCTTCCCCCTGGACATTTTCGTTTGTTTTTCTCGGGACCACGGGACCTGTGGAAGGACCGAGTCTCCTTCGTAAACTACGAAGGAAGAGAAGTGCGACGTCGTCAAGAATAGAGACAGGACAGGCCCAGTTGTGCTGCGCCTCGTTTGGCGACCTGTTCACCGCGAGAGGCGCCGCTTCTGCTACCTTGCGGGGGTCTGGCTGACTAGGGCATCATCAACTTCCTTCAAGAACGATGTATTTCGCGACGAACACGATAATGTCTGGAGGGATCTCCCTCTCCCACTCAAAAGTTGGGTTATTTACCCGACAACATGCCACCCATTGATACCAGTTTCGAGGCAATGCGTCCGATGCGCGACTGTATGTATGTAGCCCATCTCAGAACACTCCGTCGCACTGCATTCGGAGAACCCTCACGAATTAGATTCTCCGTACGTGTTACTGCACTCATCTCGCAGCACTGAATCCTGTAGCCTGTTGGAGGAGGATGCCCCTGGTCATGAGCTCGTCCCCGCTCCATTGCATTGAGCCCTGGTCAAGGTCGTACTTCTCACCCACACTTCTGCCCCTGGCAGTCTTGGCTTGGCCAGGGTCGAATGGGCCAAAATGGTCCGCACACTGTACGATTTCCGTCGATGAGACTGTACCTCCTACGAAACAGGAAAGAGAAAGTGCGAGGCACTGTATTCGGACTTGTGGCCAATCTACTTGGACGAGGGTGCTCGCCAGGTACCGCTACAGTAGCCTACGAAGTACTCTCCTCATCCATCAATCAATTCAATTCAGTGCTGGACAATGCAGGAGCACATTGATCAAACAGCCTGGCGAATCACAGCACCGGGCCTAACTCCTCTGTAAGGTTGGTACAGGCCAGACGAGATTTCGAACATCAGACGGTTGTCGATCCGGTTCTGGAAAGACCGTAGAACCCCGATGGCACGATGCAGGGAGTTGGTGATGATTCTTTCAATCGCGTCTGGTGTTTAGTACTTCCTTCCACTTCACGAACTAGTCTAGATTCACGTCGAGATGACTTTATGGGGCTTGGTTCATAAGGTCTTGAGAGCATTTCAACGTTCCTTTTGGGCTATCAGTGGATGGTAATGTTACCTCGTTCAACTTCATCAATCAATGTTGCTTGTGCACTACACGACACTACACGACACTACACTACCCACTCCGTACTCTCCACTACCCATGACCCCACGCGCCACGGAGGATTACGAACATAGTGTCCTTGTAGCGTCCTTGTGCAGTATTACGGGGAGGGGGTGGCACCGGTAAAGATCCCCTCCGTAATGACCGTCAGCAAAGCCCTCCACTGTCCCCAGGGCTCTCTGCAGGCTCCATGACCCTCGAAGCTCGCATGACAGGCCCATTGGTCTTCGTATTTCGTCGGCCTTGCCCTATTTGGGTAAACGTCATCGGCTCTCTCCATCCTCAATTGTTTCAGTTAGCTCATTATCTGCGGGACCGTAGTACGCGCTCCGCAGACGGAAATAACTTCAAGAGGATGTACACTTGGCAGCTGCGTTCCCTTACATCACAGCCAACACCACAGAGGACTTGTTAACCCGACGACAGAGCCGCCAGATGATGCCGATCTGTTGTCCTCCGTCCCTTTTCCCCTTGTGCCTTACGTTTGCGTAGCACATCGATCCGTGATACGACATCGATATATCCCTCCCCCAAGAAGGTAACTGCGGGAGCACAATCCACGCATCGACGAATTGGCCCATCCAGTTCTTGCCTCAACCCCACCCTCCTCTTCCACCCTTTACGGTTATCTGCACACGTTCAGGAGAAATCATGCTGGTGGTGTGGACCAGCGCAATAATTCGTCCGAATGCGTGCAAAAGGTTCAAAAGGTGTGGCCGCCCTCTGTTGCGCCTCGTCCCTATCGATCCAATGACAGTGCTGCGAAGGCCTCTCTTGACTTTCGATGGATTGCGCACGGATGAACCAATGCATCTGCGCGGTGGCAAACAGAGCACAGCACCGCGCTGTTGCCGATGGCGTATTTACGCTACTTCTCGGTACACGCAAAAACCGTCTGTTGTGAGGTGTCGGAGCCTTCGTAGTTACCACGTAGTTCGTAGTTATTCCGTCTCCCGTCAGCCCAGGAGACCAACGCTAACCCGGAGACCGTTGGGAGGCGAGCTGTTGCCATGGTCGGGCCTGGTCTGATCGATACAAAAGCAAAACATGCGCCGAGGAATATACCGCGCTTTCCGATATCCTCATCGTCCGGCTAAAAGGCAAGCGCCAGATGTGGACGATCAGCAACTTTTTCCCGCATCCCACGAAGTAACGGACGTCGCAATCCGAATTTTCAGGGCTGCTGGTCCCCTTTTCTTTCTTTTCTCCTTCTTGCATTTCCCCTTTATTTTCGTTTTGGACCTCTCCTGCAGGATCCCTTTACGCGAGCGAGTAACATGTGAAGTGACGTCTGTTCGCCTAAACGGACGAGGAAGGTAGTAGATTGCCCGATAATATCTGACAGCCCGTCGAGCACAGGCAATACTACCCACGATTACCGGGATTCATCCCATCTTTTCGAAAGGGTTGTCCAACCTAATATCTGAAGTTCATATCGCTAAAGACGGATCACCCGCCAGCGCCCGCACCGCTCAGTGTCCGTCCTCTCTTTTAACTTTGATAGTAAAGGAGCCGATCTCCACCTCCTAATAATGCTCCGCGCATACCGTACACCGCAAGTTTATCACGGTCGTATAGGGCCATATTAGTGCCCACCACCACCCAGTTGCTCGAAATAAACCGTTGATAGTAGGGGTTACTATACACTACGCGTCTTTTCTCAGCAACCCGGTCCACGGGGACATGCTCTCGGTGATGTGCTCGCCAGACACCGGCGAACCCGGTCGACGAAGAGATATATGTCGTCAGGCCGAGTTCCATGATGCGACTCGGCTGAAAATCTCCAAGTGTTGCGTCAACATTTATCCAGAACTCCTACCAACGGGAGCTCCAATACCGTCTCATGTGGTCTCACGGCGATGCTACCCAAGAGGTGATACAGCATATGAAAGTCTCATAGACCGAATGCCTATTTCGTAGAAAGGGGCATCTGACCTGAACCCGGGCTCGGCAAATGATTCTTGAAGAATCTTTGACGTTCTCTTTTCTTTTTGTTATTGAAGTCATTCCATTTTTGAGGAGATCCGACTGTCTTATCCAAGCGAGGGATAGTCAGTAGCGGAACCGCCCTTGACGAACTGGGAGTGAAACCGGGATGTGGTCAATGCCTCCATCTCGAGACGGCAATGTCGATCTAAAAATACAAGTACATTCGTACCGTCACCAAATATTAACATCTTGCTTCCCGTTTCTAGTTCCCACAACTTAATACCGGATCCGCTTTCAATATTTCCGGGTTCATCTGATCTTCGATCAAACGGCAAACGCAGGGAGAGGAAAGAAGGAGAAGAAAAAAGAAAAGAAAGAAGAACTAAGAAAAGAACGAGCCTCAGCGACGCATGCTGCAGGTGCATTGAGACTGGGCTGTTACAGAAAGCGAACTGTCTCCTTCGTACTTCGTACAGTAAAACCAATTGCCAGATGGCACCACCGAGATCAGGTCTCACACTGCTGCCTAGCAATATGGGGCGAGATAAACTCTCTTGAGCTGAACGCCTTACTTCGTACTTCTTCGTACGAAGTACCCAGCGAAGTGTCGTCCCGAGAGTTCGTTTCTGGGCGCTGAAGAGAGACCCAGGGGCAGGGTTGAACCAATGTACGACATCCAAGGAACATCAATTTCCTTTTTTGCGTCATTGTGGGCAAAGTATTAACAGGCAGCCGCTGAAGAGCACTTGGGATTGTTTGCTTTGTGGTTTCATTAAACAAAAGAGAGAACAAAGGTGCCGTTCAAAATCAAATAGCGCATGCACTGCCCAAATTATTACTATTAATATTGGTGAACTTTACATGATGAGCTTCAAGAACGCGACCTGCCGACCATTAGCTACTCTCGATGATGGCCAGCGGACATTGGCAATTTCCGAATGTCTTGGACGATTGCCTGGACTCGCATAAAATACGACCGCGATTACTATTGCCTACTCTCCCAACGTCTGCAAGACTAAGCACTAAAGAGCTAGACTTTTTTTTTTCAAGTTCCTTGATCGTGGCCCTGGGGCTAATAGCAGGATGAAGAGACGCCGAGACGAAGTTAAATAGATGTTCAAGGGATGAGAGCCAGGCGGTCAGCGCCAATGAGGCGCTGGCTGGAACCAGGGTCCGCCATGCTTGATGCGTCTTGGAAACGTGGCGATTGACTCGGCTTAATCTTGAGCTTGGGTGTGTTCTTTTCTTTCCTCTGTTTGGCCCCTGTACGAAGTAAATAAAAGACATGGAAGCAGGCCTCTCAAGAGCAGAAGCGGAAGAAACTACTAAGGTCAATCAACCAAATATATTTTGCTGTTCCCCAGTACAAGTAGTAACGAAATTAAAATATTAAAATATTCTGAAATTTAAAGGGAAAAACAAAGGAAAGGATATTATATTGATGGATCCGCAAAGGCCCAGTCTCAAGATTAGCACGCCTTGGCAGATTTCAGCTGATACCAGCTGCTAAACCAACCGTCAAGCCTCGGCTGGTGAGCACAAGTCCGTTTCGCAGTCGCCATTCGTCGGCGCTTGAAGACATGCGCTGCAGCTCCCAAGCTCATGACATAAACTCGTAGCTCAGCTTCTCATCGCGACCGATTTGAGGCTGAATGAAACCCGAAGACCTCAACTCTCTTCAACTCAACGGAACAAGTCGAACCTCTCGTAAGCTTCATTTTAACGTAGCGCGAATAGGGGCCTCAACACCCCCTCAATTTTTCCAATAATCAAAACCCCCATACAGTCATATCTCGCGTCGCGGCCAATCTCAAATGTCTGGCGCGTCCTCGAGAAGTGCTGCCAAGAGGCTCCTGAAGGAACTTGAGAGGTGGGCGGCGGAGTCGAAGGATGAGACCGGTATCGAGCGCCTTGGGCCGCCGAACGATGAGGATCTTCTCACCTGGGAGGCTGTGATAAATGGCAAGGGTGTCGGCGCTGGCTACGACGGTTCGTATACACCCCCTTACATATTCTCACAGGCAGAGACCCCTTCTCTCTCATCTCACGCCTCACACTAACATGACGCAAAACATTTCCCTTCCCAAAGAAGGTCGCTGGCTTCTTACGATAAAGATTCCTGCTTCTTATCCTATTGAGCCCCCCAAGGTCGAGTTCGTCACGCCTATTGTTCACCCGAACATTGCGCTGGCGACGGGCGAGATATGCCTCGACCTGCTCAAGACGGCGTGGACGCCAACCTACACGATCCTCGAGGTCGTGCGCGCCATCCGAATGCTCCTCTCCTGTCCAGAGACCGAGAGCCCTCTCAACGTAGATGTCGCCGCCTTGTTGAGGGGAGGCGATGCCGTCGGCGGCAAGGCACTTGTGGAGCTCTGGTGTAAAGGAGAGGAAGGCAGGTATGATGGCCCTTAGAAGTTGGCCTGGGATGCTTGGGAAGGGTAGGACGGAGGTTTTTTGTGTACGTGCCGAAGGATTTCATTGCATCTGTTGGCGTCAGGGAAAGCTTGGAGTATTACTGTTGCGTCTATATCCAACCCATGAGAATGGTTCATGGAACACACTGCACCATGCGACATAGAAGACGGATCATCGGATTTATCAACTAGGGACACGGCCAGAATGCGGTTCATTTTTTTTTCTCTCTCTTTTTCAACTCGCGGAATATCTAGTTTCAAAATGATCTTACAAAGATGAGCTTCGGGGTGTCAAAAAACTCAACCCACCATGCTGCCATGTCCATAATCTTGCCCCTAGACGCCTTCCTAGGCTCCTCTATCAGAGCGAAAAAGAAAAACGAAAGTGGAAACGAAAAAAAACAATGGATCCTTCTATAATCAAAACCAACGCAGTGTCCATAACCATTTCCCCAGCGAGACCGATGCTGTCCTCCCCTATTGTTTGTTGCCGTTTCGCTACCCGGCTACATCCCCTTTTTGATGGCAAACTTCGTGACTCCTTATCCGTACAGTACGTGTCTCAACGTCGCGGGAAACCTGTTTTTCTTCTTCTCCGACTATAGTCCTCATTCAGCCATGAGGCAGGCCAAGATGGCATTTCTCCCCATGACGGCGGCATGTCTTGACAACGCTTTGTGCGAAAACAAGTATAAGATGAGGAAATTAATCATAGCAAAACCCGGCTCTCAAGACAATAGAGAACACGAGATAAGGGTCGCGTTCTCTGCGAGCGAGCGCTAAAATTGCACGCCGCATAACCGTTACTCGTTGTAATGGTAAACCTGGGTTGTGTTGTTAGATCTTGAAACTATGAGGCAAGAGGAAACAAATCCGAGCACATACCTTGTAGTTTGGTAAACCAGTGGCTTGCCAGCCTAACCGCTTCGCCATCTTGGCGAAACCCTCCGTCTCGATCAAATGGTAGAAAGCAAAGGGTGGGAACATGGCACCGTCTCGGTGGACGTCGGCCTTGACGAGGAGTGTGGTTCCGCCGACGCCATCAATGGGCATTTCGGTGTGAATGTCACCTCCGTCGGACACGAGGGCCATCAGAGTCCGATACGTCGCCATCTCGGCATAACCTTCAAAGAGAACGTCGTCGGGTCCCATGTCCGCCGCGAGCTTCTGGGCGGTTTCACTATCTTGCCAATTGTTGAAGTCATAGCCCCGCTCGTCGGGTTTTCCAGTTTCGGGATTGATGAACCTCTGGAAGCAGTTTGGCGCAATAATGGGCTTATCGTGTAGAGCTAGATCTTGAATGAGAGTGGGAGGCGTCTCGACAATATCGGCATCGAGCCAAAGAACCCATGATGTCGAGGCTCCTAGGGTGGTAAATAGGAGGGAATTTCTCGCTTTTGCCATGACGGCGCGGCGAGCCCTCTGGTGCTCCAGTTTGTGCCTCACACTCTCATCCTGAGAGGCAAGAACAGGATCAAAGTCCTGTCTGAGGATGGTGACGCCTTGGAAACGATCCTTCTCCGGTCCTTTCTGCGTCTTGATGACCTGCTTCTGCAAGGCTGCGGTCGCAGCATTTCCCTCCTTCGTTTTGGGCAGTATAAAACCGAGAGTTATCAGATCGTGGGGATATGAGAGCTTCATAAGATTGTTCCAGTACTCTTGGTAGAATCTCGTCATCGGCGTCAAAATCAGGATGGACTCGCGGTGAGTGACCGGATCGTTTGTGATGGTGACATTATTCAGGTTATAGACGGTGACGGGCGGCGCCTTCGCGGGTATGCCTTTCGACGATCGCTTAGCCGAATTTTGCGTGGACTGGTTGGCGGCTTGGGAGGAGGGCGAGAAGAAGAGGAAGAAAAGGATGAAGATGAAGGCGGCGGCACCGATGATGAGGGTGATTGAATTCGTCCGCTTCAAACGAACGGCTCCTAGAGGTCGAGCCATGCTTCACACCTTCGGTAGCGCAAAGAAATCACCGGGCTGGATCGACGTGTCTCGAGGTCGCTGTTGAGACTCGTTTTGGCTACCTCGACGTAGTAACCACGGTGGCAATCGCAGTCATCGGGAACACGATGTTGGATAGGAGTCCGGCTTGTAGCTGACACGAGGTAGCGAGTAATTTCGCCTGAGGAAAGCACAAGGGGTTCCAAGCCCAGCCGTCGAACTGTGCGATTCGTGAGCAATTCCTCGGATTCGGATGAGCTGGATAATTCACACGTCGTCGAGTACGAAGTATGTAGAGAATGTCGAAAAAGCTAGTGTGTGGTTTTGGGAAAGTGGTGCAGGTAGCTTAAGGGGGGAGATGCCAAGAAAATTGAAAATAGCACCCAAGATCAAGTTCAATGGGGTTTCCGGGGCTGGCAGCACATTAGCACAGCAGCACATGGTACATGTACCGAGCAAGGATCGCATCAATTGAACTTGGAATTGATTGATCGATTCTGAACCCTCGAACCCCGGTAATAATTCAGACTTGCGCTACGGAGTACTCTTAATACCAAGTACGAGGTACAGAGCCGGAGGTATTTTTACGCGTACTTCACGTTCGTTTACTGTCAATATGTACATTGTACTTTCAAATTTCCCCTTATCGTCCCAAAATTTGCCAGCTCGAGTTAAGTCAAAAGTACTTGTGTCTCCTACACTGTTCACAAGCAGTACATATCAATTGATGGGACAGACGATCGCCATCGAGAGTACTTCGTAGATTTCCCGTATCGACACTGGGGGCAGGGGTATCGCCTAGCTGATTGGCTGTGCTCCTAATATTAGCACCTTCCCTGTCAATCTCGAAACTTGCGAGGATGAAGCCGACTTGAATCAAGATTGTTGTGCAGCATGTTAATAAGATTGTCTTCCTTGCCAGGGAGACAAGACCAGCCATTATTGCCACCTCAAGATGTGCTTAAAAACTCACGCAGGGCTGGCGAGTCCGAAGACACAAAGATAACTTTGGCGACTCGAGCATGTGTTTCTCAATGAAGTACTTCGTATCAAGTTGGAACATCTTTTATAATGACAGCTGCTGACACTTGGTAGGAGCAGAAGGTGGGGCTCTGCCAACCGTGGCTCAGGTCCCCCCATTTGCATTTGATCGAGGTCGCAATGTTTCTGTTGCTGCACGACGACGCCCAAACATTTTGCACTAGGACAAGCTAGCAACTCCATTGCAACCAGTGAAACCCACCCACCCTCGATCTATTCATAGCCTGGTCATCATCATTCGGGCCTGACAGGCGTCTCCGACAGCAAGACTCGTCCTTCCGAACCGAAATACTAGACTTCCGAACACCTCTACCCCCATCGACATCGACCGCTCTTTCAACCATGTCTGATAAACTCGATCGCAGCCTTGACGAGCTTCTAGAGGAAAAGGTAAGCGATGGGCGCATCTCCACTGATATTCTCCGAGTGCACACCTCGCCGGTGGTCTGCTAACCTTGAGGTTGGGCAGCCCTCGAATCGAAACAGACGAACTGGCGGCGGCAACAGGCCAGGTCGAAGACAGGATCGAGACCGTCAGGATTCGTATCCTCGCGATGGCGTTAGAAAGGTACGATTCGAATACATCGATGCTCTACGCTTCGCACCCATATTCCAACTACTACCGGAGCCGTGAAACCTCGCACTTCTCTTCGAGCTGCTTTCCAATGGTCTCGTATGCCCAAGTTATGAGTCGATCGGAATACGGGTCTCCTCGAATGTGAACGGCATCCTGGGTTTGAGGAAGGAGGGACTTCGCCAGCTAACAGAACCCTCCGCACTCGACGTAGTCATATAACCGCGACGAGCCTAGGAACATCGATAGGTTAGTTCATAGTTACTCTCGACTTTTAGGCCCAAGCTTCGGTTGTTCTAACATTTGCCAGCGAATGGGTACATGACAAGTTTGAAGAACAAGGTAGACTGCGATCCCCACCACGAATCTCGAATCCATCGACAGCACACGGCGGCTGACTTCGTTTAGAATATCGTCACGCACCCGCTCCTCGTCGCAGACGCGAACCGGCAAATACCGCATCAAGGTATAGAGAGACTCTTGGGGCTTCCTCATTTTTCCCTTTACAATCCGACTAACATGGGATATTGTAGCGATTCACAAGGTGGTGCTAAGCTCCGTGTTGAGAACATCCACTATGACTTAAGTGAAGGCGAGCTCGAGGTACGCCCCAATTCGCGCGAATTCCAGATATTTCGTTCGATATACTCACTGCGCACCAGGATCTCTTCAGCAAGATAGGACCTGTAGCCAGGTTTAATCTTTGCTACGATCGAGCAGGGCGTTCGGAAGGCATCGCTTTTGTGACGTATCAGTACCGAGATGATGCTGTCACGGCGATCCGGGAATATGATGGTGCGAACGCTAATGGTAGGTCGAAGCTTTGGGCTGAGAATATATGTATCCTGCTTCTTCATCGTACTGACTCGAATTCTCCGGCAAGGTCAACCGATCCGTCTGACACTATTACCAAGTGATGCCGGCCGGAGTCGGCGTAATCCTTTCGATACCGCCGTGATGCCTAGTCGTCCTCTTGCCGAGAGAATCACCGCGCCTGGAGACCGGGATCGGGATCGGTCCCTTTCGCCAATTCGCCGTCTCGAGGAGGAAGCCGCCAGGAAAGGCATAGATAGATATGTTCCCGGAGGAAGCGGTAGCCGTTCCAGGAGCCCCATGCGCCCACGACGCGGCGGCGGTGGCCGTAGACCCGGAGCGCGTCGCGACGCCCCTCGTGAACAAGATAACCGCGGCGGTCAACGATCGGGTGGTCGTACCAGGAAAACCCAGGAGGAGCTAGATGCTGAGATGGATGACTATTTCAATGCAGGGCAGACTGCTCAGTCTTCCGCGGCAACTGCTCATACTGAACATGTTGATGATATCGATATGATTGAGTGAACAGGTTCCAAGCTGGGCTCTCGTGGTGGGGAAGCTAGAAAAACAGGGGTATAACACTTGAGGGCAGATAGGAGGCAGTTTGGGGTCACTGGTCGGCCATAAATGTTATGATAGCGTTAAACGATACATTCTTCCACATGTAAAAATACAACAAAAATTCTTCAGCTGTTTGTTGGTTGAGACTTTTTCATGTCATTGATCAGTTGTCTATATATATTTAGTTGGTTGATGGTAAATGTGAAAGAACTTATCAAAGCGCTCTGCCTAGAGCTACACCACCCATCATAGCCTGGCAACAAAGAACAATATATATTATTACAAAGTTAGGTACGAGTACGGACTGTCCACCTTTGTGCGCACCCTTGGCTGATTAGTACCGTGCTCCTCTGAACCAGCCCTGCCCGGCTCGCCCTTTTCCGAAAGAAAGATGTGTTTCCTTGACAGGGCTCCGAAATGGCCCCAAACCCAGGAGGTGGCATCTTCCCCCACATCTACCGGGGCCTGGACACCGTCATGCAGAGAAGACGATGTTCCCAGGACTATAGATCCAGGGAACGAGGCCGGGTTTACGGAGGTTGCGAATTCTCCGACATTCGGTGCCGTGACGAACTGGACGTAGGAGCCGGGCGAGACCACTCCGCGCTGGAGGATAGCTGGGCCCGCATCGTCAGCGGAGTTGAGGATCATGTTGAGGTCGTCCTCGCTCGAGTCTGAGGAGGCCCACTCTGCGTCGAGGGAGAGTCGTCCTCGGCGCTTATCCCAGCCACCGCCACCGCTTGCTGAGAAAAAAGGGGAAAGGTTAGCAACAATGTTGACGACCAAACAGAAGAGATGGCCTGGGGGGATTCTTCTCACTGATTCGATAGAGCCGGAAACCGGACATTAGGAGCTCTGCGGCGGCCTTGGAATTCCTGTAGCCGACTGCCGCTTCCTCCTCGGGCCCATCGAATTTAGCCTGCTCGAAACTCTTCATCGTCTCCAGAAGCGAGGGTGTTAACGAGGCCTCGGGGGTGGATATCAAAGCCCATATATCGACTGGCATCCCGGAGGTGCTGAGGTTATCTGCAGCGGCGCGGCTGTCGTATACTTCCTGAACCTTGGTCTCAAGTTCAGTCGATGCTGGAACGGGGGATCCATCAACCTCTATCTCACTAAGAATGTTTCCCAGACATCCAAGGATCTTGCGAGGGGGCGTCACGGGTATAAGCGGGACTGATAGCCCGGGAGTTGTCGTCGTCAAGGGTGTGGGAAGCACAACCTGATGTTCATTCTTTTCAGCCACGCTGGATAGCTTGAGGGCTCCTTCGCCTTGGGCAGTCCAGCTTGACGCTAAGAGGGTTGACTCGAGGCCATTCTGGAAGATAGTATTGGCAAGAGGTAATGTCACAGAGAGATTTTTCGCTTTGGGAGCAGTGCCAGGAATAGTAAAAGCGAGACTCCCACGCTGCGGTATGCCTCGGCCCCTAGAGAGGAGAGGCTGAGAGCTGAATGCTGGGAGCATCTCCTCTACCGACCCTTGCATGATTGAGAATCCAGCTGCTGGCGCCCCGAACGGACTCGATGGAGGCAAGTCATCCACCACGGCAGCAAGCACTTGAATGTCACGCTGAGCGAAAGAGGACAGGAGAGAGGCCATGAAGGGCTCGTTCGTCAGCCACCGTGCAAACGTCGGCGTGGCGAGAACAACTGCGGAATCGGCCTCGTAGGAGAGTGCTGGCACGTGGATCTTTTGCTCTCTGAGGTGCCATAGCTGCTCGAGCACCGTTTCCTGGGAGTTCTTTAGCCATCATCATCGAGTATATCTCACACTAGGGAGGAACGCACTGCACTTGAGTTCGGGGGAACCCTCAGGGTGAATTTAGATGGGTCATCAGATACAGATATTGTCGACAATGGTCTTAGTTGTATCTTGGGTGTTGATGATATATGGCGGGTGCAGATGCTGCTTCTGAGAGCTCGCCGAATTACTCTGCACGACATGATGGAGGGATCTATGAACTTCTCATCCGGGAGGGAATTGGTGTGAGAAATAGGCACACAAAATGAAACTTAGTTATACATCAATTGGTTCGTTTGAAGAAGAAGAAAAATAAAAAGGAAAGATCATACGAAGGACGAGCGAGAAATGATATGAGCGACGAGCTTCAATCAACAGAGCTTGAGGACAGTCTCGACAATTTTCCGTGCAATTCACACTGTATTCGCACCTCTGGTCCTTGCCGACGCCATCGTCAGAGCCCCTGTTTGAGGAGGGCGCCTGGAGAAGAGCACTGGAGAACTATTCCGACTCCCGGAACGTCCGGGACAACTGAGAAAAGACTGTGAATATTTTATAAAATTATTATTATTTATGTACGCAAACGGGCGATGCCCGAGTGGAGGTCGGTTGCTCTGTTGTGAGGTATGGCTGTTGTTAAGGTATGGAGCATGCTGATGCGAAGGAAATAGGCCGTTATATACACGTATGGTTCTTTGAGATACTAATACAATCGTTGCGAATCGAAATAGGATGGTCTATTTCGCGGAAATAGCTGTAGGAGTGACGAGAAACGAGGAATAATGCCAGCCAAGGTAATCTGTTGCTTATGCTTTTCTAACCACCCAAACCCCCTGAACCCGATGGAAACACACAAATCCCAGAAACGAATAGCTTTAATATCCACATCCATCACTTCTTCTTGTTCGAACCAGAGGCCTTGCGCTCCAGAGCGGGCGTATTATCCGACATCTTGAGGTCCTGAATCTCCTTGGACTCAGCATACCACTGGCTGACCTGCAAGACGAGCACGCCAACCAGCACAAGGGCAAGGATCGTATTGCTAATAGCAAGTAACTTGACGTTATCCTTGCGGCTGACCGTCACGCCGTCCTCCTCCTCGGGCCACTGGCCCCAGCTGACGAGGCGCAGACGCTTGACGATGCTGCGCACCCAGATGGCCCAGCCGATGAAGTAGAGGAGCAGGCCCGCGCCGTCGAAGAGGAAGTTGAGCGCGGCCGGGCGGTACAGCTTTATCGCGAAGCCGAGGAATCCGACGCTCGTGATGATGTTGAGCACGCGGCTGATGAGGGGCGGCGATTGGTGCATCCAGCGGAGGTGGGTTTCGAGGATGTCGTAGTAGCTGTCGGGTACGGGGGCGGCGGACCATAGGAGGGGGAAGTCATAGGGGAAGGAGGCGAAGAGGATTCCTAGGAAAAAACACGTCGCTTGGTGTTGTTAGTTCTGCCAGTGAGATTCTTGAGAGCTGGTGTAGAACCGCCAAATATGAGCACTTACAGCCAAGGATCATAAAGGTCGCAAAGGAACCCGATCCCCGGTAGTCCGGAGAGAGCGGGTTCTTGGACCAATTTATTATCTGGATCATCTCGACCAGTTGAGGAGCGGGTGTTGTGTTGAAGGAGCAAGACGGAAGATGGTTGAGCTGTCACCGTCCGTCGTCCTTGACCTTGATCGCCGGCTCTTTGAACAATGGAGGAATTAAGGTGGAAACCTCATGTTAGATCACGTGATTCTTATGCAACTGCGACTTCCTGCCAAGCTCTCAGCTGCTTGAAACTGTTCTGAAAAGCGAAAGTGCTTGGAAATATTTTAGGTAAGAATACAATTGATTTGATAGGCCCGGTGAGCTTGTTCGACTGAAAATCCGAAGGGTGATAGGAAAGGCCTCAACTCCATGCTGTCAAATTGCAATGCGGCAACGGGATACCGGGAGAATGGTTACACGCTAAGGAGCCGCTCTGAAGAATTGCGCACGGGCTGGAGAGCCCTGAATACCTTTCTATAAGCTAATTATTACTGGTCTTCCAGCAACAACTCCCGATGGTCTAGTTGGTTCATGACATCTGACTGTAATGGCAACAGTTCAATCAGAGGGTCACCTGTTCGATTCAGGTTCGGGAGATGAAATTTCCTTTTTGCCTCTTCCTTGTGTCTATTCCGCAAAGCAAAAGCGGATTATGTGCTCTTCTTTTTAATGTTATCATGATATCTTTTCCTCGCCCTTTTTGTATTGGAGTAGAGAATCGCATTTTTGTTCTGGTATGTTTTTCCGCTCCCACTTGAGGCGCGAAATTGGACACCTTGGCTCAAGGCGAAAAGAAAGAGCGCTCAACACTTGGTTGAGAGATGCCGGGTATCATATTATCAGTTCAATATACTCAAAAAATAACACCTAGTCGTGGGTTCGCATCATGTATCCTGTTGTGTTGCCGTTTCCATCTATATATTCAACGTTCGTAAACCTCGTTTCTGAGCCGCCGTTTTAACGGCTCGCTTTATGCTCTCCGAAGCCTTCACCCATGCCTGTTTCCCCTTTGCGCCGGAGTCATCCTCCTGGATTATCCAATCGAGATACTTGATCAGCGAAGTAGCCTTCTCCATATTTCTCTCCTCAACAACGACCTTGGAAAGATACTCTTCAAACATGTGCAGATCATCGTTATGCGGCCCCGAAGTCAACGTCTTGGAATGCCACGCATCAAGCATGTCCTTTACCCCCTGCGCCGATGTGATTCCAGAGTTCCCAAACGACACTTTGGGTGGAGGCGCGGGAAACGTGAGCTTCGTCTGTCCATTGCGGGCCGCATTTTCCGATTCTCCATTTGCTCGTCGGTTGGGCCGGCTGATATTCAAGCCGGACTTGCGAGCGAGCCGTTGCCGGCGATGGTCCTCGAGAACTTCTCGCCGAACGTCCTCGGGAAGCTCGGCGAGGATTGTCGGATCCAGCTCCTCGGGCTCGCTCTCCGTTGCGTTTGCCTCGGGGTTGATGTTGCGGCCCAGGAAGTTCGTCTGCATAAGGCCTGCCTGGGCGTCGCGTTGACGCTCTTTGGCCTTTCCCCACATACCTCGAAGACCTTTCTTTGTCGGCGTTGTTGGGTTCCTTACAGGTGATGCCACCCTGCCCGCCTGTGGCGACCGAGATGGCCCCGCAACAGGTTCTTGTCTCCGGTAAGAAAGTAGCACCTCGGCTTTCATATCCTCTGGTAGGGCGTTGAAAACCTCTGGGTCGATTTGGGAAGGGAGTGGTTCGTTCACCTTGGCGGTATTAGTAGCCTGCGACTTTGCCCGAATGCTGGGTGAGCTCTGTTGAGGTGATGATATTGGATTTCTCGTGCCTTGCCCCATAAGACGGCTTCGAATATCCGAGGGAAGTTCGGCAATGACAGCTGGATCGGGGTTGCTTGGTAGAATAAACTGAGTTCCAGAAACATTAAGCGGCGTCTTGGCTTTAGGATCCGATTCATAGTATCTTGCCCGGACAAGAGCCGGATGCATTGAACCCCGCGGCTTTTTAGGGGTCGTGGGGTCGTCGTCAATGGGATCCCGTTCTTTTGTACCCGAGCCTGGTGTAGCGCCCACTGATCTTGGCGGACTCGTTGTGTCTTCTATCGGATCCGGCTTGGCTCTTTTCGCCGGCGATGGTCCAGCAAAGGTGGGGAACTGCAGGCGTTTCTGGCTGCCATCGAGCCCCAAGTTCGGCTTAATGGCATCCAACCTCGTCATCTGTACACCCAGCCCACGCAAATCCCCGGGACTAAACTTGAACGATCGCAGTATCGAGATTGCTTCTCGTCCAATAATTTCTGCGCTGTTGGTCGCAACACCAAACACTGCACTCTTGTTGAAGACGTCGCATTTCCCATGGCCAAGATGCTTCACGGTGTCGAAGGGTGCATCCAATGATCGTCGCATAACCTTGACAGTCAAGTTTTTGCCCTTAACCTGCTCGTTTAGAAGCCGGCGCACCAGTTCCTTGCAGAGATTCATCATGAACTCATCGGCTTCCGCTTGGTTGATAAACCGAATGCCCCAGCTAACCTCGGCAGAGACAGACTTTCGAGGAGGCTGATCACCTACCTCGGACTTGTCTATGCCTCTCGCGTATTCCCAGAGTTTTTCGCCAGTCTTAGGGCCTAAGACGGTGGTGAGGCGTTCTTTGGATTGAGCGCGCAAGTCCTTCACGAACTTGACACCGAGTTCCTCGAGCTTTCCACCAATGCTGTAGGCAACGCCTGGGAGACTGGTTACTTCCAAGTCACCGAGGAGGTCAAGCATTTCTTCTGGTCGAATCTGGTACTGTCCATTGGGTTTTGCCTTTCGCAAGGCCACCTTGGCAAGCAGAATGTTGGCGCCGATGCCGACTGAAACGGCGCAACCAGTCTTCTCTGCCGTCTTAGCACGAAGGTCAGAGGCAATTTTGTTTACGTCTTCTTGTTCCCGCCACAGACTGCCCTCATCAACGCCTATGCCCGTGGACATGGTATCGCGCATGACGATAGCGGTTATATCAACTAACGCTTCGTCGATGCTGACACTCTGGACAACACCCCCGACATCCAAAATGGCTTCGTAAAACTGCCGGCTTGCCTCTTCGTAGGCTGGGAAGTCGTAAGGTAGTACCTTGAGATTCGGACACAATTCCAACGCCCTTTTCATCCACATACCGTTTTTTACACCGAATTTCCTCGCCGGGTAGTTGCAGCTTGCTATTTCGGAGCCTGTTCCAGTACCATGAGCGACCACGGCGGGTTTATCGATATAGTCGGGATGCTTCTTGAGCGAGACGGCACAGAAAAAGCTGTCGAAATCGACATGCATGATATACCTCCTTGAACCGGGTGCCCTCTTTACCGGCTTCGCGGCTGGACCCCTCTCATTTGCCATTTTCTGCATCTTCGATTTAAGCTCGGCTTTCCAGGTAGAGAGGTGATGCAGCCTGCTCTCAGAGTAGAACTGCTTCAAGAATTCGGGGTTGGCAGATGATGCCTTTCGTATATTGGGATCGGTTAAGAGCCACGCATTGTACTCTTCCGAGGTCATATTTTTCAGCCGACTTGCATCCGCATTTCCTGGACCAGGAGGAGCCTTCGGACCAGAGTCGGGAACATTTCTGTGAACTTCAGATTGTGACCGCTCTGGGTCCTGCAAATCCGAATTTAGTGGTACGCTTATAGTCTCTTCCTTCCGTCTCTCGGGAACAGGGCTATTTAGCGACTGCGGCTCCACGGGCTGCTGGGGAGAGTTTGAAGAGCCGGGAGTCCGGGTTGATGATGATTCCCGGCGAGCGCTCTGAGGAGTCCTTGTGAACTGGCTATTATAAAAGCTGTTCTGTGTCTGCTCTTTATAGCCGATTTTTGAGGGGGAAATCGATTGCGACAGAACCTTGCCACTATCAAACTTCAACACCTTTTGCCTCGGGCCCTCATCAATCACACGATATTCTGTCCACGAGAGCAGCCTTCCGGCATTTATAGAGTCGGTAACCCATGCCGGCTTAACAATTCGGTATCGAGCGAATTCGACGGCTTTCTTTGGGGTGACAGAGGAGGCTATAATATGGGTGGCCATGGTTTTGGAATCGAGATATTGGAGGAAGCCGGCGCCATGCTTGACGAGTTCTTTATGCAAGCTGTATTCCGCGAGATTAGACATTTTCAATGAAAAAAAATAGTTCCAAGTAGAATGGCCATCAAGCTTACACATGGAGAGGAGGTTGCGTGTATCCTGAGACATGCGCGACGACACCCTTGAAGATTTGGGGGAAATCAGAAGACGCAGTACGGAGCTCCGCATCCAGGTTCTGGAGCTTGATCTTCTTCCGACGGAAGTAATCGCCGAACCCTCCAAAGTCGCTTGCGCCATACTCTTCGCCTTCCTCATCGTCAAAACTATGGTCCTCGATTCGCTTCCTGACTTGAGAGGAGTTCTTGTCGGCTGGTGTTCCCATGGTGGCGATTTCTTCCCGGGCAGAGACGAGGCTTGAAATAAGTATCAGTATCAAATCGTATCATATAGGTCATCTAGGAACACAGAGGAGGCCATTTTCAATGTTGCGAATTAGCTGAAAAATAGGTTGCAAACAAAGAGTTGGAGAAGAGAAAGATTGACGTGAACTTGGTGATTTGATGTGCTTCGGTCGCGTCAGGTTAGAAGGTGGGGTGGATGGCGTTCAGTGTTTTAACACGCTATCACGTGATTTTCAGCGCATACATCCGTGCTGCTGATTCAAATTGGTGCGCCAGTGCTCTGCTCCATCGCGAAGTCCCACTGATGACTAGTGCTGCCGACTTATTCCTTCCTGGAGGCATTCTCCAGCTGTTCGTTGCAGGAAACATCAGCTTTCGTATATTTTGCCTCCACTCCAGAGAGGCTTGCCCTCATCTTTTCTTTTCTAGCCACAATGAACAACGAGCAGTTTCGAAGATTACTGCTTAGCAAAAGCGCGAAGCCCTCCGATGGGAGCTCCAAGTCCCCATCCTCGGCGAGCCCTGGCGGCTCAAGCAACCTTGGAGCTCGCCAGAGGGCCAATATACCTATGACCCCGTAAGTTCCAACCCGCCGCATAGCTTTCGGCCTTTTCTAATCACACAAATCTGCAGGCGCTCAGTTGGTCTAAATGCCAATGTAGATTTTGCGCGACAAGTCGCCGAGAGAAACCGCGCCATCAACCCACAGAAGAAGTTCCGATCGTCGGCCCCGAAGGGCGCGAAGCTTGCCGCCGGCTACGTTGATCGTACAAAATCGAGACAAGAAGAGGAGGATGAGAAAGAGGCTAGGATAAAAGCACTGGAAGAGGCGCTGAAGAACGAGGAGATCGACCAGGAAACGTTCGAGAAGCTACGGAACCAGATCGCTGGTGGCGACCTTTCTACGACGCACATGGTCAAGGGGCTTGATTTCAAGCTTCTAGAGAGGATAAGACGAGGCGAAGACGTCTATGGCGATAGGAAAACCTCGCCAGAAGCGGCTGAAGAGGCGGAGGAGGAAGAGGAGGAGGAGAATCTTGATGAAGAGCTGGACAAAGTACTAGAGAAGGAAGTTACGGCTGTTGAGAAGGAGAAGCGCGAGAAGAAAGGCCAGTTGTCCACCGTATCACTGGCGCCGGGGAAAAAGCGGACACGAGATCAGATTCTGGCCGAGTTAAAGGCCGCGAGATCAACAACAGTGAAAGAGCCAAAGGAAGAGTTAGGAGGGAGGTTTAAGAAGATCAGTGCAAAACAACAACCGGGCACGCGGATCGAGCGAGACAGCAAAGGAAGAGAGGTCCTTATAATAGTGGACGAGGATGGCCACGAGAAGAGGAAGATACGTAAAATCTACGCCGGGGAGAAGGGTGAGGAGGCGCAAAAGGAGCTCCTACCAATGCCTGACAAGAATGCGAAGCCTCTGGGTATGGAAGTACCAGAGATATATCGGAAAAAGGAAGAACCAGAAGACGACGGGGATATCGATATCTTTGATGATGTTGGAGACGATTACGACCCATTAGCCGGATTGGGTTCTGGTTCAGACGAAGACTCTGATGAAGAGGAGGAAGCCAAGGCGGCGAAGCCCAAATCTACGCAGAAAGAGTCTAGCACAGCACCGTCTCAGCCCTCGGGACCCAGAAACTACTTCAAAGACTCCAGAACGGGCCTCATTTCACAAGAAGAGGTCAAGGCGCCATCCCTGTCTGATCCAACGATCATGGCAGCTCTCAAGAAGGCGGCTAGCCTTCACCCCATAGGGAAGGGCGCAGATGATGGCGAGATTAGTGATGACGAAGAAAAGGCCTGGCTGGAGCGGAGGCGGAAGCTTCTTGAATCTGCAGACCGCGACGCTGAGGATCTCGACATGGGCTTTGGCACGAGCAGATACGAAGACGAGGAAGACTTCGAAGATAGGAACATTAAACTATCGAAATGGGGAGAAGAAGGGGACGACGGGCAAGGCAGGTCCGGAGGTGGCAGATCGAAGAGGAAACGAGGACCGAAGAAGAGAAAGGGAGATGGAAATAACGCTGCGGACGTAATGCGGGTCCTTGAGCAGAGGAGGGCAGCAGGATCATAGGAAACAAAAATATGAATATAATTGCTGTAGCTGAATCTGGAATGCCTCGCCACTGTTGTATCGGACCCGGCTGTCGTCGGTAGAGTTCAGAGCCTGGATTCGACGTTTTTCAAGGTTCAATTCCATCTAAATTCATCATGTGACGTTTTTAGACTGGATCGCAACTGGAAAGCTTCAAAACCGGAATCCCGGGACCCACAGACCATGACCCCGTGGACCAGGAACGTGGATGTGTGAGCGAGATTGATGGGATCGTTGGATTGACCGAAACGTCGCGAAACATGTCAAAGCCGCTTGAGCCGCGATCATCACAGCTAGCTTCACTCCTCCCCCACATCACATAAATCCACCACATTTGCCCTTGAACATAACCCTCCTCCAACCTTGCGGGCCATTTTAGGTTTCATTTGTTTTTATGGATTTTTAAACGTAAAGAAAGAAGAAAAGGGAGTAATCGTTTTTTAGAAATGACATCCTCTAAAACCCCTGTATGGCTGGATTGCGATCCCGGCCACGATGTGAGCAGAACCCCTCATTCCTCTAGACGCTCCAGTATAGATGCTGTGAATCAATGCGCTTTCAAGAGGGGAGTTCCCCTGCTAAAACAACATGTGTACAATAAACAGGACGCCTTTGCTATCTTACTGGCGGCTTACCATCCTAACATGAGGTTGTTGGGTATCTCGACGGTCTTTGGCAATGCGCCGCTCAGGTATTTTACAGCTCACCGCACCCGTCGCGACACAACCCAGAGACGGCGCATATTCTAACCACTACTTACAGCAAGACGACGAACAACGCCTCCTCCGTCCTCACGGCGATAGGCAAAGAAAAGGAGATATCCGTCTACCCCGGCGCCCACAAACCCCTCAAACGCCCACCCATCCAACACGCAACCGACATCCACGGCGAATCCGGCATCGACGGAACCTCCCTCCTACCCAAGGGCGAGGCGCAAGTCAACACAACGACGCCCGCGCTCCGCGCCATGGCCGACGCCCTACTCAACGAGGCGCCCGGAACGGCGTGGCTCGTAGCGACGGGCTCTCTCACCAACGTTGCGGAGCTGCTGCAAGAGTATCCGCAGATCGCGGCGCATCTCGCGGGATTGAGCATCATGGGAGGCGCCATCGGCGGCGGGTTCTCGAGGGCCGTTATGGGCGTTGTGAACGGGGTGGCGCGTATCGGGAATTGGTCTCAGTGGGCCGAGTTTAACATCTTTATCGATCCCGAGGCTGCGGCTTTGATTTTTGGAAATGAGGTGTTGAGTGAGAAGACGACTTTGGTGCCGCTGGATCTGTCGCATCAAGTGCTGGCGACTAAGGACGTGCAGAGGATGCTTCTTTATGGGAAGGCTGCGGATGCGCCGGTGGAGGGCAAGGGGATATCTAAGCTGAGGACGACGCTCGTGGAGCTCCTGTTCTTCTTTGCAAAGACATACGAGTTGAGTTTCGATGGGAGAGGAGATCCTTCTTTAGCTTTTTTCGAACTTCTTCGCTGACAATGCCTGGTGATAGGGATGTATTTGGTATCAAGGAAGGCCCACCCCTTCACGACCCCCTCGCCGTCGCTGCAATCCTAACAGGCAAGGAACATGAAATCCCATTTTATGACTGGGATTCTGACGGCGGCCCGGACAAGAGAGAGCGCTTCGACATATCCATCGTGACCGATGGTGAGTACGAAGATGCGCAGACGGGCAGCGAGCTGGGCCGCACGGTGGCCACCCGTAAAGAGCCAGGAGAACCGGGGGTGAGGATTCCGCGCAGTCTTGACATTGAGGCTTTCTGGGATGAGATTGAGGCTTGCATTGAGAGGGCGGAAAAGGCTCTGGAGAAGAGGTCACAAGCATGAGAGAGTTAAATAGTCGGGCTACGCATGTACGAACAATTTTTCTCGTTTCATTTCAAGCTACAGACTCCAATCTTGTTTCAAAGCCCCAAGATGGGCTATGAGAGATGAAGGAAAAACAAGCAACTGCCGCGTATAACATTAGAGTAAATGCATGGTTTTCCTCTACTCCTTTTGTCTACCTAGCTAGTAGTCCCTTTTCGTGCAGGCAAACGCTGTTAATATACACACATAGGCAGTTAGACGCAACGGGGCATGCTTCCCTCGACCTGGTATCATATCTTACACCACCGACTGCATTCGCTCAAAGTTTTCGCTCAACAGCCTGGTCCAACGCCATAAGGCCGCGCAAGGTGTTCTCGTACACCCACAGAGTCACACCGCTTGCAGGCGCGTGCTTGAGCAGCGTGACAAAGAGGCCCCGGTACATTCCCCTGACACCCTCGGTGGCCAGAATGGCCCTGAGCGCTCCGACGGTACTCGTGTACTCGGGGATGTTCTTGTGGATGTATCGGCCTCGCGTCGGGCCTTGCACCTGCATTCGCTTGCGGACGATGTCGAAGGGGAAGACGGCGGTCTTCGCGATGAAGCTGGAGAGACTACCTGCCAGAAACTTATCGAAGCCCCAGGGCATGCGGGGAATGATGCGCTTCCTCTCGTCCTCGCCTTTCCTGACATCGGGGGGGCGAATTGCTTCGTAGGTGAGGAAGTAAATGCCCATTCCGGGGCCCGCATTCAAGAGAGTGGGAACGATACCACGAAAGAAGCCTTGGAGTCCTTCATCTCTGTAGATCTCTCCGAATGATCGGAAGAATGACGTATATACTCGGTCGTTTCCCTGGGCAGCGAAACGGGTTCGGAGGAGATCGAGCGGATAAGACGCAGTCGTACCTGCCAATCCCGCCGCCGTACCGGCGATCCACGAGATTTGGGACTCTATATGTGGGTTGGTCTTGCTATCACCAAAGTATGGGCGTATCGCTTCGGCGGTGGCGCGGTATGCCGTGAACTGTGCGGCCGAATAAACCATGTACATGATCTCAGCAGGGACATTGCCTTTCCATAGAGCTGTGAAGCCCTCATCTCTAATGATGTCTCGAGCAGTACGGACGAGGCCCTTGTAGACCGGGGAACCGGGAGGAAGCTTCATGAGCGAGAGCGGGTCGGAGAGGGAGTGGGACTGCAGCTGCAGCCGGATCTTGACGACATCAAGCGGTGCGACGACAAATCTGGGAAGGCAAAAGTCAGTTGTGCACACGACCACAGCCACGATTAGGGCCCTGGGGTCGAAGGGAAGGAACGCCATGCATACCTCGATACCAGTCCTGCGGTCGACCCGGCTATTACAGTTTGCCACTTCGAGCCCTGCGGCGCGACAAGAGTCAGATTGTTATGTCGAATTTGTCCTGAAAATGTATCGACCGCATACCTTGTCCTTCAGGTGTTGAGTCATGGCGGCGTTAGAGTGGCCTCCTGGCCATGGATAGCTTCAGAAAGACGGCGACGGTGATCCGGGGATGTGATTGATGGCTATGGGTAGGTTTATCTGAATGTCGGCAGGATAGAGATGAGGTGGAAAAGTAGGATTTGGGTAACCATGATGCGACATAGGGGGATGGAGGCGCGACTTGGTAATTCGGGAGCTTCGAGTATCGTCGCCGCCGGAGAGGAAGCTATAGCCTTGAGTCCTTCGGATCTCAGAGGGGAGGAACGCGGTACAACGCAAGCAAGAAAGCTGGCAGGCAGATGCGTTGTTATCGCAGGTTCATGCTGTGCAGATGGAGCTTCATTGCAGGTTCGATGCTGAATCCATGCTGGTGCTGATAAGGGAAGTTTTGAGAATGCCAAGATTTCTTTAATCCTTTATCGTCAGCTGCACTCAACAAGGTCTGGAAGAAATTGAGTCAATCTTTGGCAACATCTGGCAAAGGTTGGCTTCGGCTCTTGCCGGTCGTTGTGGAGCCATAATTGAAACGTTTGTCTGTGTTTCCAGAACACAATGGAGCGATTCTGCAAAGAGTCTGTTAGAGAAAGATTGTGTTTGCGGACGGTAGATAGTGAGATCGGATGATGGAAGGGCTGAGAGACGCGGAAGTTGATTAATTGAACTTTTGCGTGGCTGGTCGGACCTTACGCGTTGAATCCATGGATCAATTGGCAGATTTCAATTGACGTGGAGAGCTCTTCGCAGAGTTGAGCTTTAGAGGTTGCCGGTCGAGGGAGCACAGGTACATTCGGCTGTTGATATAATGCCAAGTTACAACTGAGCTGTCACAGGCTACCGAGGCGAGTGGGACACAATCGCAATTGATCTCCTCTTCTCTGTAAGTTGTGTGAAGGAAAAACTCCAGCTTCTCGGTTTGATCAATTGAAGCCTAGTTTACTCCAGCCTAGGATCAACTCAGATCGTTCAAGCCAATTGCATCCATACTGCTTTAAACAGATTCAATATGTCTCATTGTTGCTAGTGACTTGATGGTGAAGCGCCTGGCTAAAGTCCTCAAGGTTATCCGATGTTGAGGCTTGTACTTTGTACCATCTGGGCATGCCAGGCCGTGCCAGTCCACAGCTTCTGGATGCCCTCTGGTTAGGGCTGAAGGACCTGCCGCGCTCCGGTATGGACGGACGTGCTAGCAATTGCACAGCAACTCACGAGGGGACGATGCGATGATTCTATTCGCCTCGGCAGAGCAGAACATCAGAGATCCTGGAGCATTCCTTACGTGGAAGGCACCGCGGACATCCCGAGGCCGTACGGCTTATGTTGCAGGTCAACATGTGCAAGGCTGCCCATTGACCTGTAAAGGTGCAGGCTTATACGAGTTATAGAGTATTAGGTTCTGGAAGACATCCTGTTGTGAGACAGCTTCCGAGATGTCGATACCCTGCCCGGCCAAGACGGAATTTCCCGAGTGCGCGACGGCTTGGGAAAGTCACAAGTGTCAAATCGCAATAGTTGACGGAATGTCTAATTCAATATTTGGGAAGTACAAATCTCCTATTGGATGCATTTTTACCCTCCTCGGATCTAACCTCATGCTGCATTCATTTGTACGGAAAGAAATCAAGACAATAAATATGCCGGAATTATTATGAGGCTGGACATAATTTACTGCACTGTTTGCGTTGGCGAATAAAGTACATCGCCAGGCGGGAAGTGAGTTTGAGCCCCGTGTGCCACTATCAAATGACCCCGCGGGGTGCTTGTTGTATCTGCGGCGCTGAGGTCGCGGTGTCTGTACTTCATCCACAGCGGCTCATGTGCACATGGATGTAGGATTACTTCGTACTTTGCAATGTATTATTGCTAGGCCAGGCGTATTTCAGTACAGTGGACTTCTAAACTAAGCTCATTGATAGTGTGGTTATGGTGTTCATGGTAGTTTTATGTCAATGATCAATTGATCCTCCGCGGACCCAAGGTCGCCGCTCTACAAGTACGTCACAACGTCACACCGCGCCAATTCTGAATGGCCCATTTTGCCCCCTTCCTTTTCCCCGAGCCTCCAGTTGGAGCAGTTGGAGACCATGCCAACCCCTGGGATTGGTCCGAAGCTTATTTGGGTAGAGCCCCCGTGCTTTCGCGTTGTTGCTTACCCCAGAAAGCCAGAGCCCGTCTCGACAGGAGAGGAATCGGCTGCCCGCCATCGTGGAACTATTGTGACGCCCCACCCGCCTCGTTGCCTCCCGTGTCTCTGGTTCTTTCGAGGGTGGACACGCTCTAATCTCGGGGGAGGGGAAGCTGTCCGGATCGGCATTCGTCTCCGAGGCCAGACTTGATACTCCATCCCATCTCTCGTGTCTCCAGAAGCTTTTTCTCAAACTTCTCCCTCCTCAAATCTCGCCAATTCAAAAAAAACTCTCCCTTCGAATCCTTCCCCTACCTCGTACCCCAGGTCAACCCCAAACTATCCCTGCCTAGTCGCCCCCAAGCTTCCCATTCACGTACGAGGTAATATTGCTACACCACTCCTGCAGCCTCTCTTCCATTCAGGCGCTAGTCGACTTTCCTCCGCATCCCAATCCTGCGAGTCTCGAACGCTTGCTTGGCAACTGCCTCAATTCTGGCCATTTCATCATAGCTCCAGGTCGAACCAACACCCAATCTCACGCAAAATTTCCAGGCAACAGAACCACGAGAGTTAGCAATCTAGCGAAGAAGAGGGGGAAACGCCAGGCAGAGATAAAACAGGGGTGACCAAACTTCAGCCATCTCCATCATTTCTAGACAATTGTACTCCATACACTCCCAGGACCAACGGCGACCCGGACCGGCATGTGACAGCGTCACGATCCCATTGAATCCCATTGAATCCCATTTGTATCGTCTGTACCCTGTACCCTGTACCCTGTACAGTTACCCTGGGCGTGTCATAGCTCCCAAGTTCCCCGCCCAAGCTTCCTCCCAACCTAGTCTGCGGCACTCAATACTTGGCCTACGTCCTATTTTCCACTTTCTTCTTCTGTTTGTTAATCCCTTTTTCTTCTTTTCTCTTTTTCTTGTATAAAGAGAGCCGGGTTGAGAGTTCCCGCATTTCCCTTCCCTTCTGAATCTCCATCTCAATTGCTCGTTAAACATCGCCAGCACCACGATGGCTGTCTCTAGCATTTCGCCCCCCGACGCCTCCTCACTCCTTGCCCCTCTGTTGCCAGCCCTGCCGGCTGCTGCTATTTCCACCCAGCCAGCGACCGCCGTATTACCACTACTTTCGCCCATTCTTCGCCAGCGAGTCCAAATCTTTTCTTCCTCCAACGGCGAGCCGTGGATTAGGCTGCTGTCCTACGACACTGCCAAGGCCGCGAAACTCAAGGACATCGTCCAGGGCGGCAGCCTAGAGCCTCATCCCGTTTCCGGCGAGGTCGAGGTTGATTGGGATTTAGATTCTCAGACTCGCTTCAAGCGCCTGGATCAGGAAACACTGCAGGCCTTCGTTGCCGTCCCCGGCTTGCAGCTTGGCTTCCAGCTAGTTTACTGCGTTAACGACAAGGATGGCGGCGGCGATGGTTGGAGGGTAGGCGAGGTCACAGTAGTCGATGGGTCATCTCCCCTGACTTCTTTCGGTGGACATGAGAGCATTTCCGCGGCAGAGCAAACGTTCCGAGACAGCAACGTGCGCACCGCTCCTGTCCTTAACGGAACAGCGACTACCAACGGAGGCCCACATCTAGGCGACCTCAGTGACGACGATGATGATGACTACTGGGCGCGATATGATGCTACTCCAGCTCGTACCCCGGCCGCAAAACGCTCTCCTGCTCCGCAGTCTCTCCAATCCTCAAACCCTTACCAAGCCTCGTCGGCCGAGGATGCATATTATGCCCAGTACGACAACGTCCAGCCCGCCATGGATAACCACGACCCCGACGAAGAGCAGAATTTGGAAGCCATCGCCCCTCCCCTAGGTCTCGGCCGTGTCGTGTCTCACCCCACTACTCAGGAATCCCCCGAGCAAACCGAACTGAGCGAGTCTACCGGAGCCTGGACCCTCGCCGAGCCCGAGAGGTCTTCTCCTCCCGTGAACGGAGATCATTTAAATCTAGCCCACCCTCGTCCCTCGTCTAGCGCCAGCTCTTCCAGGGGCAGCAGCACCGTTGCGAAACTAGAGGAACATGCCGAGAGGCAAGTGCAGAACGAGTTTGGCGTGAAGCAGCACGTTTCGCGGAGCATCCGCAGCTTGTTCCTCCTCTCGCGAGCCTCTGGTATCAACCGCGAGGAGTTTGAGAACATGGTCCGGACGGAGCTTGATCTTCTCGGCATGATTGAAGGGGAGGACTAAGTTAACGCTGCGACATTAGTCCAAAAAAATGACCGAGCGTTTGTGTGTACATCAAATTGGAGTATTTCTGGCGCATCCCGTCTCCCCGAGAACCAGGCGTCAGCGGCCGAATTTTTGCATTATGGGATGGAGTTCTTGTCATTGTATACTTTTTGGGTAGCGCGGCGGTTAGGTGTTTCCGGTTCATACTTATTTCGGCACATACTGCACAAAGGCATGCTCTCGTTTGGGGATTTGTTCTACAATATGTAGTCTTACGCTGGCGGGACGTCAATAGCATAGGAATTTGGTAGAAGTTATGACAACATAGTAACCTTGAACATAGGGACTCGAGTCCTAGCACTTTTCACTTGATTGTGTTTAACTGCTGCTTCAGGTACCGCACCGTACTACCCTTCCGGTTACAGTGGGATATCAATATATTCCTAGCCTAGTTATCATACCCAAGCAAGTTAAATACAAACACGAACGCCTCGCGCCTCCGTCGATCATGTACATACTGGCTTCGTAAAGCTAAAAATTCCCCTCACCCAAAGTCATCAAGCGCTCTTTTTTTTTCAAGTAATCGTCAATCTATCCAAAGCCACCCTCGCACATTCGATAATCTTCATACACTGAGGCGTCTCCCCCTTGCACAAGGTCATTGGTTTCGTGATTGGACTAGTCCAGTCCAACTTGTGCCCCGCCGCGACCAAATCATCCAGCTTCTCGTGCCGTAACCTAGACCGTTCCTCCAAATCGCGGACAGCCTGCGCTAAGCCAAAGTGTTCCGGCGAAGGGCTGTCGGCGCTGCAGGACGTCGTCGTCGGGGTTTCGGTGTTGAACCCGTAGATCTCGTAGCGAAGTACAGCGCGCATGGCGAGTCTCCACACGTCTGGGTCGAGGTCGGACTCATTGATGGATATGGAGAGGAGACACTCCCCCCCGTTGGCGGCGGCTAGCCCGTTCCAGACGCCGCCGAGCTGGCGGAAGGAGAAGCGAAGCATGTTGCTCTGGGATTTGGCCTCGGCCGTGGTGAGGTCGATGAGTTCGAGGAGGCGGAAGTAGGCGTTGCTTAGAGAGGCTAGCAGCGTGCTTAGGAGCATCATGTTCTGGAATGATTGCATGGGTGGTGGCGCGAGGGGGAAGTCGACGAGCGGGCGGCTGCAGACGAGGCAGTTGAGGACTTCGTGGGCGGTTTTGGCGGCGGCGCGGGTGGTGTTAATGGCGGTGGGGATGTCGTCGGATACGTTATTGAGGGAGTCGAGGGTTAGGTAGACGCTGGATAGGCAGGGACACGTCACGTTTGGATGTGATTTGAATTGTGATGAACTGGAGGGACTGGGGTCCTGAACGGCCGGGATGACCTGGGGATTGTGGTCATCGTGAGAGGAGACCTGTTGCGCGAAGATGTGTCTTGCGATGGCATGGAAGATTTTGTGAACATTTTCTTTGTTCAACTTGGGTTCAGTTGGGCTGTGTGAATCGAAGTCACTGTTGCCGCCGTTGAGAAGATCCGTTGATGGGGGAGGGCTCTCGTCGTCGAAGCTGAGCAAAGGATTGAATTGCAACATTGGGTCGACGAAAGTAGATGTTGCAAAATCAAAAGACGGTGTGAAGTCGTTTAAAGGCAAGGAGAATTCCGGATCCGTCCGACCATGCATCGGGAAGTACGGGTCCGGTGGGAGTGCGGAGAGTTGCAAGGAGTTATCGAAAGACTCGGCAGTAGCCTCCGGTGTTTGCTCCACTGGTCGCCGGCGCTTCTTTGGGCGGCCCATCGGCTTTTGTGGGGAATAGACACACGCGAGCCCTTCTCGCCGGCATCGTGAACATCCCTCTAGTTCCTTAGAGCATGCGAGTTTCCGCGAGCCTGTGGAGGATGTTATTAGTAATGTGGCCCTCTCTCTCTCGGCGCATTGGTGAGGTTATGAGAACAGATGGGAACACTCACGACATTCGTCACAAGCCCTGCGCTTAACAACACCTTGAGATTTAGCAGGAGACGGAATTGGATCCGCCATGGTGTCGATCCAGAGGGCGCTGGCTACTATTAGGCACTTTACTTCGTAGGTGCTTGAGTCAAGACTAAGAGACTAGCGAGGGTGAGAGATCCTCTTGGCAGAAAGAGATGTGGTACAATAAAATATCAACGGTGGCCTCTAGATATTCAATGTGATTTTAAAGTATTTCACAGAGTGGTGTTGAATCTCGAAGATTTGCTGACGACACCAAATCAGACGCGGAATCGGTTGGTCACCCTGATGGTTGAAGGATTGAGGCAGATGGATGGTGTGGCGCGGTGGCGAACCACACTGTCAACCTCGAAGTTATTAATCTTTCCAGGTACCTGCATAACCCAACAGCTTGTTCGGGGTATTAAGTTACTGAGCGCCGAGAGTACATTTAATACAGTCCCAACTCGGTTCCGGGACTGGGACGGAGGATCAAGGTTCGGAGGGGCAGAGGCCTGTCCTGGCTTGGCCAAAGCAGGCAGCGGAGCAATGTGCCTGAGCTTAGTGGATGGAGTACCTTTGTACTTCGTCCCTGAGCCTTGAACTCGTACCCCACACCAAAATGTAGGCGGTGACGATTTGGGCGGCAGAATTTTGTTAGCGAAGGTGGGAAGAAGGGGAAAAAAAAAAAAAAGTTCAGAAAGCTTCAATCAATGCAAAAAGGCCCCAATGCTACATTTCTCCTTCCACGACTCTCAATTCGACACCAAATCTAGCTCTTGAGGCAGCCCAATTCCGATCGAAGGTCTACACCCTCTCTGATATTTATACCCACCATCCAGATGCCGGCCGCCGACAACCGCCGGAAGCGAAAAATTTCGCTGACGGCGGAAGCCCCCGCCGACGATGGCTTCGGTGACGGCGTTTTCGAGGGCGTTCTTTCGCAGAGCGATGACGACGACTCCGACTTTGTCGGCTCCGGCTCTGAAAATAGCGAGGCCGAGTATGAGGAAGGCGATCTCTCTGATGTGTCGGCAGACGAGAGCGATGCTGAAGAGGTGGAGGGGGACGAATTGGCGAAAGCGAATGGTGACGACCGCGACGAACCCAATTACAGGATAACGACCGATGCCAATGGCGAAGTTCGCTACGAGTATGCAGAGATTGACCCGGTCTACGATTCGGATGATACCGACGCCGGGGAGCAGGCCAACACCATTGGCGACATCCCCCTCTCTTTCTACGACAGCTATCCGCACATTGGTTACACGCTGGATGGAAAGAAAATCATGCGTCCCGCTGCCGGCGATGCTCTAGACTCGCTGTTGGACTCCATTGAAGTCCCCAAGGACTGGACGGGTCTCACGGACCCTGCCACTGGTCTGCCTCTGCGCATCAGCCAGGATGAACTGGAGATTCTGAAGAAGATTCAGCTGAACGAAATTCCCGAAGACGGATATGACCCCTATCCTGTATGATACTGGCTTTTCTTTGAACTAACCCCTACTCCCCCAGGCGTCCATTTTTCTAACATTCTGCAGGATCTCGTTGAATACTTCACTAGTATAGAGGAAAAGATGCCCCTCAGTGCCGCACCCGAGCCCAAGCGACGCTTCGTCCCCTCCAAACACGAGGCCAAGCGGGTAGCCAAGATGGTCCGCCTAATCCGAGAAGGAAAACTCTTGCCATACAAGCCCCCAGAGGAAACGGAGCGGGAAGAGGAGGAAAAGGAAGAGGCTTGGTATGATGTCTGGGCCAACGAAGAGGCCAAGGAGCCCCACGTCATGCACATCCCAGCACCCAAGCTGGCGCCCCCAGAACACGACCTCAGCATCAACCCACCCGAGGAGTATTTGCCTTCAAAGGAGGAAAGGAAAGCCTGGGAGGACGAGGAGCCCGAAGATCGGACCAAGGAGTACCTACCTACCAAGTATGACTCGCTACGGAAGGTCCCGGCTTACATGGACTTTACGAAAGAGCGGTTCGAGAGGTGCCTCGATCTCTATCTTGCGCCCCGTGTTCGTAAGAACAGGCTCAATATCGATCCCATGTCCCTTCTCCCCAAGCTTCCCCGACCCGAAGAACTCAAGCCCTTCCCCACGTTATGTCAAACAACATTTAGGCTCCATGAAGGAAGGGTCCGTAGCATTTCTGTTAGCCCTACTGGTGACTGGGTTGCTTCTGGTGGCGATGATGGTACTGTCTGCGTCTGGGACCTCAACGGGCATCTCGAATATCGGGTCAAGCTCAGCAGTGACGAGCCCGTTGACGTCGTGCGGTGGCGCCCGACCAAGGACACCCTCATCATTGCCGCCGCAGCCGGAGATGATGTCTTCATGATAGTACCAGACATCGGTGTAGACAGCGTCCTCGATAATAGCCGAGACGTGCTGGATGCCGGTTTTGGATATGCTACGAATGGAAAGCAGGCGGGCGCTGGCACGACGGCCGACGGCCAAAGGACAGAGCCGCCGGCAAAATGGGCTAGGCCAGGTTCCAGTCTCGAGGCGCAGGGCGTGCTGCTCAAGGCTACCCTACGATCGACGGTCAAGGTGCTGAGCTGGCACAGGCGAGGCGACTTCTTCTGCACCGTGTCCCCTAACGGCCAGAGGAACGCTATTGCGATACACACCCTTTCAAAACACCTTACGCAGATCCCATTTAGGCGTCTCCGGGGTCTTCCTCAAACGGCCCATTTCCATCCCTCAAAGCCGCTCTTCTTCGTCGCTACGAGGCAGGCTATCCGCTGCTACGATCTACAGCAGCAGCAACTAGTCAAGATCCTCCAGCCCGGCGCAAGGCACATTTCATCCTTCGACATCCACCCTGGAGGCGACAACGTCCTCGTGGGAAGTTACGACAGGAGATTACTGTGGCACGACATGGATCTCTCCGCGCGGCCCTACAAGACGATGCGGTTCCACCCGAGGGCCATCCGCGCCGTCAAGTTCCACAGGGGAGGGTTCCCGCTGTTCGCGGACGCCAGCGACGATGGAACGTTGCAGATCTTCCACGGTAAGGTGGTTAGCGACTTGATGGAAAATGCCACCATCGTGCCCGTGAAAATGTTGAAAGGCCACGAGGTCGTCGCGAGTCTGGGTGTTTTGGACGTGGACTGGCATACTAGCCATCCTTGGTGTGTGAGCGCGGGAGCAGACGGAACTTGTAAATTGTGGTGCTAGAGGAAAAAAGGGCTAAGGGCAAGGGCAAGGGCAAGAAGTACGGGTGTGAAGTGTAAGCGTGCGTTGCTATGGTCAAGGGCACACCGGATCTGCGGTGGGGGAGAGCGGTCAAAGGTGAGGCGGTGTGTAAGTGGGGAAGCAATGGAGGAAAGTTGATGAGTTCTTAGGTTCGTCCGACCCGACCTCGAAGAAACTATAATACCCAGTCGAAGTCTCTCCTTTAGCAAATCCTCTCTCAAGGTCGCCTTTCCTCGGACCCTACAAATACAAGAAAACCATTGTTGGGGCGGGAAATGCGGAATTGCTGCCTGATGAACCAGTGCAACTATAACCAGTGGATGCACAAGCGGGTGGGCAAAATTCCATCTACAACTTCATGTTGCTCATTGGCTTATCTCTCTATTTGCCCTATCCTATGCCTTTTTCTCATGATCTTCCACCAGCCCAAAATGACATCTTCACCCAAAGCTGGATATCGAATGGCTGGTGCTGTTGTCGTCGCCTAGTAAAGAATGGGGCAATGCTCCCCTACCCCCCTCGTCCCTTGTCTGCCTGGCCACGTATCTTACAGGAAACTCGTCATCCTTATTAGTCCCAAAATTCCCTCTTCCCTTCCTTTCCTCCGGATGTACCGTCCCTTCCCTCTCTGCTTTTCTGTTTTAGATGGAACCTAGATGCCGTTCTTGAACTTTTTGAAGAGGGTCAAGTCCACGGCATCCGCCATGGCCTTGTAACCCACAGGACTCAGGTGCAGGTTATCGCCAGAATCGTACTCGGCAGAAAGTTGATCCGGGTTCTCGGGGTCCCTGACGGCTTCGTCAAAGTCGATGACGGCATCGAAGCGTCCTCCGGACCTGATCCACTCGTTAACGCGCTTCCGGGTGGCTTCCATCGCCGGGTCGTTGTACACGGACTGCGAGCCGATGATGGGCGTGATGGTGGCTCCGAAGACGGGGATGTTGAACCTGTGGAGACGGGTGATGATCTGATCAAAGGCGGCGATGAGCCGATCACCGACTTCTTTCTGGGATGCCTCATCCGCCGCGGCGGTGCCGATGTCATTTACACCCTCAAAGACGATGGCATACTTGACTCCGGGCATCGAGATGACGTCGCGATCGATACGGCCCAACAGGTTCGGTCCTAGTCCATCGGCAAGAACACGATTCCCTCCGGCGGCTTGGTTAATAACGGCGATATTTCGCGTCTCGGCTCCTCCATCCTTCATACGAGCAAGGAGCTGATCAGGCCACCTATCGTTCTTATCCGTGGTGGAACCACGCCCATCGGTGATGCTGTCGCCTACGATCACCACCGCCGAAGCGTCCTTGTTCCTCACCTGCCCCTCGATGCTACTAATGAAGTACCAGTGCGCCGCGCTCGAAGCACCATCCCCGAGATCCGCCTCACCGAGCGAATTCCCCTTGACGAACCACGAAGTCGTGCGACTACCCGGATGAGACGTAATATCATTAGTCGTCTGTCCCTTTTCGAGGTACAGATCAACAGCCACGATGGATCGCGCCTTGACGGGGAAGTCGACGGGGTCGGAGAGCACGGAGGCGCCGTTGGGGATGACGAAGCCGGGGAGGCCTCCCGAAAAGGTGAGCTTCTTGACGGTGGTCGGATCGATGGTGCTGAGGCCGGCGTCGTTGGTTGGCAGGAGGGCGATGCTTGCGGCGGTGATGGGGAGGTCGGAGCCGCCGAATACGTTGTTGATTTGGAGGCGGAGGGAGTCAGCGTCGAGGGTGACCATGAGGGATTGGCGGATCGTGGAGTCTTCGAATACGAGGCCGGTTTCGTTCTGGACGGACACGACGTGTTAGCTTGGGGTCTGAAGCTTCCCCCCGCCTCGGTGGATGGAGAGAAAGAGAGAAATGGAAAGACCTACGAATCCTTCTGGAGGGAGGTTATTAGGCTCCGTGAGCTGGGGCATGGTCCCCCAAATCGTCAACCACTTTTTGTCTCCGCGGGTGCACGCCTTGCTCGGCGAGGCATCGGCAGCGCTCGCGAGCACGAGGGCCGCGGTAATAGCGGACTTGAAAGAGAGCCAGAACATGGTTTTACTACCGAGACGAAGAGAGACCGATTACGACGAAGACGATGCGAAGAAGCGAGTGCGAAATCCCGACCAGAGCATGCGAGAAGCCGAGATCAGTTGGGAAACCCTTAGATCTTTCTCAAGAGATTCGAGCATCGTGCCGTGGGATTTGGGGGAACCGATAGGCTTCATATATAACTCTCAGTTATCCCAATTGAGGATGCCAATGGACCCTCTTCCGGGTTGAATTCAGGAATATCGCGTTCTATCTCGTTCTCTCCCCTCTCGTCTCCTCGCCCGATGACACCAAGAGTTGCAACCGCGCCTTCGCATTTTATCCCAATTCCCCGGTTTCTTGGGCCGGCCCCCGCAAAGAGGAGGATTGAGGATTTAAATTATCTTCAATACAGGCTAAAACATATTCAACCCACCGGAACGGATCCCACGAGACACAGAGACAAGGGGGAAAGAGAGGGGAGTGTTTCATTCGAGGGGTGTGAAATTGGGAAACAACGTCTTGTCCCCGGCGCCAGGATTAAGAGGACGGGAAAAAAAGCACCGAACCGGGATCCGGGGTTCACGAGATGAAGAGTCGATCTGTTTGTCTGGGTCAGTGCGACATGGGAAGTCTGCGCCGTGCGTCGGGTATATACATGCATATCTTTATCCTCCCTTGCATCTACCAAGTATGTTCGTCCCAACTTTTACCATTATCTGGTTTATGAAACGGTGATTGATGTATTTGAATTCGTGTCCTTCGCCCGTGCTGATATTGAGCCATCACTACACCCGACTGCAACTACATTTGATGTATAGAGTGAGTGACCCCTACTACAGGACAGGACTAACATCAGAATGGTTTCATGAACATCACGACGCAAGGGAGGCGTCACAAAAAGAAAGGGTCCAACGGAAGCAGGCTCCGCGGTGAGCTTTAAAAAACAAAAACGGCCGCCCATTTTTTTTTTTTTTAATATCGAAGCAATGAGACCAAACATGCCAACGAGAGATACCGGGACCCAGGCAAGACAAAGACAAGACACGATCTATCCAAAACAGTAGCACAACGAACCGGTCCGGACGAAGGAGACAAAAAAAAAAAGAAGAAGAGAGAGAGGGGAGGGGAAGGTAAGAAAAAACAACAGAAAAAAAAAGGAGAAAGAGAGAGAGAGATGAAACGAAATCCCAATGTCGGAAACACATGATATGCCCAATGCATAAAGAGAACAAGGAAGAAAAGGGAATTTGCGCCGTCGATGATGATGCGTATCATAAATCCCTCTTGTCTATCCTGGCTCTATTGTTTTTCCTCCCCCATTTCTTTTTCCTTTCCGGGTTTCCATACTATTTTCCTCCTGAATCCTCCTCTTGATATGAACAACTTTTCAAACGCTATACCATATAAAGAAAAAAAAAAGAAAGAAACACACACACACACACACACACACACACACAGTGACAAAGGAAAGAACGAAAAGAGAGAGAGGAAAAGGGAAAAAAGAAAGGTAGAGGGAGGAGGCAAGTCTATAAACGAAAGAGTTCTGATACGCGTTAATCGGTCATACATTAACACATGATAGAGACAGGACAGATTCAACATTAGAGCGGAACCTGGACCGGAAAGACAAAGGGAAATCGGGTAAGTAAATACCCCAAGAGAAGGTCAAGACATTAACAATAGATGTCGATGTGCAAAGGGGAGGAGGTGGATAGGAAAAAGAGGGCAAGAGAGAGTGAGGGAGATGGCAAGACTGGGACCGAGAGCGAAGAGAGTTCGGCCCCGGTGGTGGGGACGGGAAGCTTTCGACAAAAGAAGGCTATATCTGGCCTGTCGGCCCACTTCTCATACCTACTCCCACCCGTTCTCCACATCAAGATCTATTTCAAAATAAGATGGGTATGGGCTGGGCGAACTTCCGACATCAGGGACGACCTCGTCAAAGGGCGCGGGAGGGAAGTGAGGGCCTCCGCCTCGGCATGTGGGAACTGTGGCATATTGCTGGTCGTCACTGTGATCCCCCGTGTCAATATTGACGATCATGGAGTCGCCTAGTTCCCGGTCGGAGCTTTTGCAGAGATCGGACGGCCAACCTCCTCCGACGGGCCGGATGAGTGGATCGACGGGGGATGCACAGCTCATATCTAGGATGCAACCTATGTCGCAGAGAGCCCTATCACTCGTCGTCCATCCGCCGAGCGGCAGCTCCTCTTGGGCCACTTGGGCCACTTGGGCCACTTGGGCGACGATGGATGTATAAGACATATCTAAGAGGTCATTCGTGGCCTTGTCGTTGGTATTGGTGGATATGTTATCGGATATCCCGCCGACTGCCCCGTCGCTAGTGAACAATATGTCGAACGGCTGCAGAAAGCCGGAGTCGGTCGGGGAATCGTTCAGACCAGCAGACTTGTCGAACTGGTCTTCAGGGATGACGCTCTTCTGGTGCAGTTGGTATTGGCCTTCGTGTGGCACATCTAGCAAGAACGACTTGCTCGACTCGTCTCCAGGGTGGATGTTCTCGTCGAGAGGTTCAGGTCGATCTTCGCGCTGTGCCTCTGGAACGAGCGACTTGTCACCCTTCCGCTTCGTTGTGCCGGAGGGCATGTTGGGCTTTCGGTTAGACATGGTGGTGGGTTACGGGGATTGAGGGAGCGCGAAAGCGGTGGACGAAATTGTGGAGAACCGAAGGATGATGGATGGCTTCGTAGGAAGATAATAATAACAGAGGGGAGAGATGGGAGAGGATGTGTTGGTGAAGGGTTATCAAGACGGCGCAGGCTGGCAGCATATGATAAACCGACGAAATGGGGAAACGATGGATGGCAAGACAAATATTTTTTGTCTTGGGTTGCAAGGCGAGATTGATTGATTGATGATGACGTGTATACGCTATGAGGGTGAGTGGGATGCGTCTGCGTAAGGAACATGCGAGGCAAGCCAGTCAGGTCCCCTCAAAGGAAGTGTTTTGGCGAAGATGCGGTCAAGAGGTGGAAAGGTCGTGAAGCAGTGTAGGGAACTGAGGAACCTTGGGGAAGCTGGTGAAGTTATCATTCATCGATGGTGGAGCGGGGGGACCATTAATATAATAAGTCAATATTGATGAGACTGTTGGTTGAACCCGCATGAAGAGGAGGAGAGCCCAGTTGAGGAGCAAGCACCTAAGACATAGTGTTCCTGGCGTAGCCCAGCCCCGTTCCGCCCTCTCCCCTCCAGGCCGATTCGAACGTCGCATGGGACCTGAAATCCGATCCTGCATGTTGAGACGGCCAGTACGAAGTACGTACCTTCGTTTTTGCAGCCAAAATATGCCACTTTCTTTACTTTTGCTTTTCTTTGCCTTTTTTTTTTTTTTTTTCTCTCCCTCCTTTTCCCCCTTCTAGAGACGCATTTCTAGAAATACAGAATTGGGGGGGGTGGACGGAGCGGACAGGATCACGAAGCACTGAGCAGAGGATGAAGCTTTGCAGGGGTCAAGGAAGCAAGGGAGGACTGTTCGAATGCCAGGCGGGTCAGGCGGGTGTTGGGACTAGTGCAAGTTGATGAAGTTGATGAGGGAATGATATTGTACGGGGGAGTATGTTGGGAATCCCAAGCACGAAGCCAGGCATGTATTGATCAATGCATCTCTTGGCATGACGAAAGTTGCAGCAGCAGAGAGGGAGAGAGGGAGAGAGAGTGTGTGCGTGTGAACAGGGGGAGAGAGAGCAAGAATCGGATTCTGGGAACGGACGGCGGCGGCCCTTGGGAGTTGATGCCTTTCCTCGCGTCTTCTTTCTCCCTTGCAGCATCCGTAAATTGATAGTTTGATAGCTATTGTTCATAGTTCATATTTTGGATCCATTGATTGTTCTCACCAGGCCAGCAATAGATTCTCGCCAGTGTCGGAAACAAAGCAGGTCAGAGCTGTAAGGTCAACAGGTCAACCCTTCATCAGCGATACCCAGCCCAGTACTGGTACGAAGTACAAAGCCCAGGTACTTCGTACATAGTATTAAGTACGATAGAGATGCTGTGTTTTACTGAAAAAGAAGAGGGTGTATTACGAAGTTAAGGCGATCCGGTAGCAGGGGTTGGGGGCGTGGGTCGGATCCCATGTCCGGAGAACTTGGAGGTGTGAACTCTTCACCTTTCTTCGCGCTGAAAGACGAAATTGTCGAGACATCAATAACTGTGATCGTTCGGTGACTCCACTTCTTCGACGGAGCTGTTCCTGTGCCGCCGCTGTCCTGGAGCTGGTGGAAGCCGGTGGAGCTGGTGCTGGGCTTGCCCGTCATAGTTTACGCAGGCAGGGTCAAAGCTCGTGAGCATGAGCACCCACAGACAGGAAATGCAGGTCTCCTCTGCATTCTACCTGTAGAACCCAAGCTAGGAAGCGCAAGACACTCCTCTTCCTAGTCTACTTCGTAGTCTTCCATGCATCCGGAGAAAAAAAAAGCAAAAGAAAAAGAAAAAGAATAAAAGGCAGATGGAGATGGACATTTGGGTCTTACACACACACACACACACTCACACCACC
>PGIR01000066.1:0-191609 GCA_002812735.1 Scedosporium dehoogii | reverse complement strand
TTTTTTTTCTCTCCCTTTTTAAGGAATAAAAAAAGGAAGAGAAGAACAAATAGGAAATAATCACAGAAAGCAGCCCTACAGGTGGGACTTGGAGAGGCCACCTCGGAGCTCGTAAATGGCATATCAGGGAGCTAAAGGGTGGACAGACAACCAGGAGCTTTCGTCAAATTAGCAGGGCGAGAGCTAGACCCATCTCCTCATACACTATCCAAGTGGCTTGGTTTCCAAGAGCGAGCCCACGTATCAATCGCCAATTGATGCTGCTGAGTGCAGCACGACCACATCAATTCATATGCTGACGGGCCATTCGGGCGATTCTTGAGCTGCACTGTTACTCCATTACTTCATACTCCGCATGTTGGAAGCAAATGCGTCTTCGAGGTCTGCCGTGTTTGCATCAACGTGTTGCGACTTGGGAGTTCTCGGTGCCAACTCTAGCTGTTTGGCGTGCTGTTTTAATCCCACGCCCCCCAAAGCCCCACGGCAATTTTTCCCTCCCTTGTCCTTTTCCCCCCGTCATTCATTCCGCTCTTGTTGAGTCTTTGATTCTTGTTGCCACTGAAACGCTTGGACCCTTGCTGCACATCATTTTGCATTCCCTGGCAGAGGAGGGAGGGATGGACTCTGCCAAGGGAGACCAGGACCAACTCTTATTTTGTTTCCACCTTTTCAATAATTTTATTAAAATTTTGGGGGGGAATTGAAAGCCTGCTGCTGTCTCCTATTCCCCCCTAGGAAAATCTAACCCGTGCTTCTTATCTTTCCTAGGCTCTTTACCTGTTTTGGCGAGACCTCGAGGAGTGGCAACCCTGGATGGCCCTAAGAAAAAAAAAGTGTGAAGAACCCTGACGGGGATCATATCGTGGGGAAGAACCTAGTTGGGATTGGTCTCGTTTCAGCCCATATTAGGTATCTCGTAAGTACCCTGGTTTCGGCTCCTTGGCGATGTCATCATGTCATGGCAACTGAAAAGGGTAGAGCTGAGTGGTTGAGCTAATGTTACTTGGCCTGCAATGCTGAGGTACCCTGAGATGGTGTACCTTGGCAGTACTTTGGCGCCATTTTCCAAGGCCCGATCAAGATTAGGGGTGTCTACGAAGTAAGAAACAAGGGAAGAAAAAAAAAGGCAAGGAAGAAAAAGAAAAGAAAAGAAAAATCTCAACTCTGGGGGATCGACATGCCAGAAAACTGGGAATACTGCATCTGGGCTTATTAGGGGGAGACGGTCGCATGGCGGGTCTTTCGGATAAGTGGGCTCGCTCGCTCAGTTGGACGTTTCTGTCGAAACCTCATTGTCCTGTCCGCCTGAATTTTGGAAGATCTGGGGGGACCTGACTAAGTCCGGCCGAGACAGCTGGAAGCTCCGAAGACTCCGAGAGGTAGTTTAGTATCACGGTATTACTGCCTTACTAGCAAGATGATATTGCGCGACGGGAGAAGAGAGTGAAAGGTTATCGGACCGGGCGGGAAGTGGGAAATACCATGTCCCGTGATAATAATATCATTATCCAAGGGACTTTTTTTCGCTACTTTGTATAGCTGAGCGGGAGGGAGATGCCCAAAATAGCCCGAGTATCAGATAGAGTGAAGTTAGGATGGTGGACGTTGGAATGAGCTGAGATCTATGTTAGCTCAGCTCAACCCCTTCTGCTGATCGATCGATCGATCGCTGAACCTCATGTTGGGTTGCTCTGTACTACTGGTCGCAATAGGCATCAATTGATCTAATGCTGCCCACTTTCTCCTGCTATATCACTCCACTTTGCGTCCCAAGGGTCCAACACCTCCCGAATTTTGTTACCCACTTCTTTGCTGACCAGGTCTTAGTTGCTTGTCCAAGTGGTTGAAACCAGCGGTCTTCAAAAACAACACCCTACCGATGGAGTGGCTTAGTGTCGTGATCCTCGCGTTTGTTCGCGACGCGCGAGAGGAGACCGCTCGTGTTAGTGCTAGGCCCAAGAGAAGGTGGGGGGAGCGGCCTGGCCTAGACCCCTCTGCCAGGATCGCATACCTCGTACATCTTTAGTGCTCGTTTCTCTGCCCCTATTTTTGGCTTTTGCCAAGTCCTGAGATTATTAGCATGCGGCACTATTCTTCTTAGGCCAACCCTTTCCAAATTTGCTTCATCGTGAAAGCTGCTAGAGGGCAAGTCCCTGTTGTTAAGCAATTCCCCGTCAGGGAGTGCCCTGTCTTATGCTTAAAACCTTCAAACAGTTCTGGGCTGATGCGGAAGCTTCATCAGTGCCATATGCTCCGACTGCCCTACTCGTACTTCGTATGCATACATGCTCCAGAGGATTAGATCGGTTGGTTGGGGGGGATGTCCTGCCAGTATCAATCAGTGTGAGTTCGCAAAAATGGCGTCAATGTGGTCATGGGAGAGAATATTACTGGGTACTTCGGGGTACATGAACCCCTGGTATTCTCCGGGTTGAGCAAGTTGGCGCACATTGCGAATACGCGAATACGTTATGGTATTTACGAAGTACTTATCTACGGCGTGACCAGTCACAGATTTCCCCCAAGAGCCGAACCGTCCGTGAACACGCAGTCAGTTCGGAGGAATTTTGGTTTAGTGGGAGTGGTTCTTTCTAGAATCCTTCGAAAAACCCAGAGTGGTGGGAGCAAGGTTCTGGTGCAATCCTTGCCCTGTCCAACAGGGCAGAGGCCTTGTTGGCTCGCAGATCCCAGATCCCAGCTCTCCAACACGCCCCTCCCCCCCAGGAACAGCACCGCCATGAATTATCCCAGCTCGCGCCCTAGACGCACCGAACAGAGAATGCTTAACATTGATGAGTCTGAGCGCCAGCTGTGCTCGCAAGATTAGCATCAAATACTGACATGGTTGACACGGCCAATACTGCATGAAAGAGTAATATGCACAACACCCCGTAATATGCTGGGACACTACGAAGCACGCTCCAGAGGCCGTCCGTGGTGGGCTCCTCCCTGTCTGCGTCAAGCATCACGAGACGGTAACGTCGACGGCGGGGGAACAACACAGCAAAACCTCATATACCAGCCACTGCGCAGCTTCTATTTCCATCAACCCGCGTAGACGACGCCTATTTTCTGCACCATCTCTCGGAATCCCTCTTCGGATCCTTACATTTCCTGTGCCGACCGGATTGGAGGAGGCAGATGCAGGGAACCCCACACTCATCCGGCAGCATGCCATGTATGATGTAAAAAAACCAATATCGGGCCTTTCCCGAGGGCTAAAGGGCTTCATAAGCCACGGAGCATGAGTCGTCTGGTTCCGCCTCACTTGCGCCTTGCCTTGCCTTGCCGACAATAAATCTCACTGGTTAAGAAGCTGTGTTGCTGCAGCTCGTCCCTTTCGTGGGGTTGGCTCGATGCTCGGTTCTCGCATCTGGCCCTGTATTATAGGGTGTTTCGGTTTCTCCCCATGGCTTGGATTTTCATTACCATCGGGTTTTCGGCTTCACGTACCAATGGTCTTGAGTCTTGGCCATTACTCCACGGCGCAGCTTTTGGGTGATTTCCTCCTCCTCCATCATCTCAATATACCGACCCCCCCTTTTCTGAGGGACAGGTGCTTCGGCAAGTGGAGCTACACGGTGGGTAGGCGAAGTAAACCTTGGCATATCCCGGATTGAGCGGGATGGGGCTTGGGCTTAGGAGAATAGTGGGAGGAGAGAACCGGAACGGAAACTCAAGGAAAGGGCAACGAGCTCAGCTGTGTGGTATTCGAAGATCGAAAGTTCCCCATTTGGCAGTGGGGTGATTTTCATACAAGGTACCTCCGTGAGAGAATCCGTGTGTCACAAGTTCCTTCCTCCGCTTCCTTCCATCGAGGATGCCGAGCTCGACGATGGGCGTCGGATTGGGGAAGGAACAACCCGTTGGCACAGCTGCTTGCCTTGCGGCTACCTACCAGCAGGAGTCTCTACTGGTCCTAGTCCCTTCTAAGGGAGGAGCACCGGTGTGGGCTTCCCTCTCTTCACGGAGGACGGTGCCTTCCGTACCTACCTTTTCCCGGCCGCATGACTGGGTGGCACTAGATTACCTAACTTTCACGAATTCCTGAACGACATGTGGCAGCTCAATCTCCAGACGCAAGGTTGCGTCCTGGCTGTTTCTCTGCCCAAACTCCAGATGTTTCGATTCGTCTGCGAAAGCGGCTGGCGAGAGGACTCGGCGTCCTCAGCTTCCTATCCCCAGGGCTCCTATTTGCGCAAACATTATTCGACGATCGATTGGCAGCGTACCGTGCAGGTGCAGAGGTGGCGTGGAAGGGGATATGCGCCTCCTCTGAACCAGCGCCGCCGCAGCATGAGAAAGACGGTTGACGTCGAAACGAGATCTGACAGAATACCAATGTGAAGGCCAGGATTGATGTGGGTGTGATGAGAATCCCGTGGCTCAGCTGTCGAAAACCAAATCGTCTCCGTCGTGCTTCATTTGCCCCTTTTAGCTTTCTACATGTTTCCTTGGCGATGACATGCTCCCGTGCACGAATTGCTCTCACCGCTCACACACACTGAATCGGACACCGTGCTTTTCGAGGCACATACATATATGACCCGTCACTAACTTGGGATTACAAACAAGAGATTATTGGCCGAGATGGGTCTGGAGTCATTGAGCGTGGCTGCCAGCTTCTTGCTTGGGACTCGGGAGCCAGCCCTACATTCGATCTCCGAGAGATGGGGTGTGCTGCCGGGAGCACATCCCCGGCCGCAGGAGAACTGGGGCTCGGAATAACTACCACATGCATGTACGGGTACTTGCCAGATTACGGATTGAAGTCCTCGTGACTCCTCATGGAGAAGCCGCTGGTCCCGGTCAGGGAAGGGGGAACTTTGCGATGGCGCAACGGAGATTGCGTGGTTCTCAGTCCGAAGGATGCATTAATCGCATTTCTCCGTGTTTATGACCTTCACGGCCTATCAAAGCGGGGGAGGCGAAGCCCCCACGATTTCCTCATACAAACTAAATGTTATCACGATTTACTCCGACGGGGAACCTCTGGCGATGCTGAGGAACATAACTCCAATCTTGACATCGCCCATCTCACAATGTAAGTTTGTGGTACGAGGCTAACTTTGCCAAGATGGCTTTTGGGTCTGGATCTTTGCCCTAGACTGACCGGTTGAAACCCTCGCGGAGGCCTCAGGATCCTTGGTAGCGGATTGAGGAGTTTTAGTCGCTGGCGGCCATACAGAGGCTTCTCCCTGCAGGTATCTGTACCCCACCTGCAACAACGCCTCGTCTCTGACATGACGCCGAGCCTATTTCACTTATGTCCAGCTTGGTAAACAGTTGCATGAGGTGCGAGAAGGGTCGTTTACGTGTAACCACATGGTTTCGTCCATATGCCCAGGTACCATGGGTCCGTTTGGGGGCTAGAAGCTAGAAGGATGGTCTCACAGCTTGATACAGCAGCTTTGGAGTGTTTGCAAGCCAATACCTCCTCCGCCGAGCCAACCACCGGCGCGCAATATAACGTGGGCAACGGATTATTGTCAAAACCTCGGAGGCGGCTGGATCGAGCTGTTCGGTTTCCGCATTTGGCTCTCAAGCCACCCTCGACTTTTCTGATTGAAAGTACCTGTTTGCCGAAGTGAGTGCTCCGTGGCCAAGAAACCTGGTCATGCATCAAGGATCCCACGTACCGTCATGCAGTGACGATGTTGCAGGGCAGCCGACAGACGCAGTTGCTTTGTAATGAGCTAAGTATAGCTATTTGGTGGCGATAGCTTTCCATGGATTCTTATCTAAAGCTGACATGCAGGAGCCCTATGGAGTGCCTTGGCGATATTGAATTGTGAGGGTGGATGGAATTATGACGCCTGCTACGTGTTGCGGCGTGAACCTTCCCCTCCAAGGAGGAGGTGCGCCGCAGTCCGCCGTCAATTGGGTTGCTTTGAGGTTACACGAAACTCCAAAGTCAGCTGGTTCGGGACACCGATTCCAAAGGGCGCCGACGTCGATTTCCTTTCCCTCCATTAAATCTTTGACAGCGAACTCGGTCCGAAAAAGGGCGAGAGGAAACGGGAAGGACATAGTCTTTGGAGCGGGTTCCATCGGTTGGATGAAGGGCGGGAGGGATTGTTCCCGATGGTGGGAATGAAGTGGTGGGAGACATTTTCGCGGTTGCATCTGGCGAACCTTGATTGTGAGCTCGGATTGCATGGCAGCGAATACAAGATGCAGCATGTGTCCATTCCATTGAGCGAGTGCGGCGGCATGCAGCCGTGGATCCAGGGCGAAGCCAGCAAGCCACTCCCCGCAACATTGTTTGATCACAGGCCGAGGCATACGTCCGCTGCAACGAGACAAGATGGCGGGATAGTAGGATAATGTTCGCCATTAACCTCGGATTTCGATAAGGGTAAGGCCGGTAAGCAATACTCCAACCAAGTTGATGGCGAATTTGATGTCATCGGTGTACCCTTATGGACATGTCTCACCGAACCACGCGCGTAGACCTAGACTTGTGTAACCTGATTAATTCAAGCTTGCAGGGTGCTCTGCCACGCTGGCGTCGACTAGCCAAGCGTTTGTATGTATGCTGTTGCGTGTCAGAGTGGGAAACATGCCATCGGCTTTCTTCTGTTTGCTCACCAGGAATCTGACTCGCAGGTGAGAATAGTCGACTGTGCCAGGGGTGAGAACTTCATTTCCTTGGCAGGGCATGCAATAACTAAAACACAGCGTCGGAATTGGCGGTCAACCCAACCCTCTCTTCGCTGCCTACTGCGTGGCATGACGACGATGCTGACACCTCTGAGAGGTTTAAGACATGAAAGAATATGATGCAGCGAGATCCTTGGCTCGTCGAATATGACGAGCTGCATGGCGAGCTGCACCTGCAATTCCTTGGTTTCTGCCACAAGGCTAGGGACGAAAAAGAGAAACATCGTGACTTCGGGTGACTTGGTGGGGCTTGGCCAGAAGTATTTGCCATGTCTCTTCGTTTCCGAGACAGTAAGACCCCTTGGCCTTCTCTCGCTGCAGCCTAGGATCATCGTGGAATGTGGTGAGGGCGTGTGCCTGTGCAGCCAAGACACGCCCTGAGTTCTGGTCTCCCAGCTCGTGGTAGGCCACAGACGGGAAATACACACTGTCAGACGCAAATTGCGGATCATGATTTATTACAGCGAGCTTTCCAAGCCCACAGTGACGATGCTGACGGGGCTTGGGCCCGAGGGCGAGAACGAAAGGAAAGTGATGAACGCGTTATCGTTCTTAATTGCGATAAGCCCGAGCATCCCGTCTGGCGGGGGATTGGCATGCCAGGGTCAACAAGCGGCTCAACAGCATTCGAGGTGGGCAGTGTAAGTGCCTCAGGGAGCCAACGCGGCTTGCCTGGGCTTCCCTGCTCATTCTTTGCTGCGCAGAAATGAAGCTCACGGGGACCTCGTCTGCCATGAGCTATGTTTTATTCTTTATTTTTATTGGAATATTTCCATTATTTCTCACCTTATTTATTTTTGGGGAGGTGTTTCGCACTCTTTTTTGTGGTGGATGGGTGGGCGAGCTTATGGCCGACGGAGGCGATGATGTGCTCCGGGGTTGATGGGACAGCGAAGGGAATTCATGGCTGGAGAAGAGGATCATCGAGTGCTTGGACCGGCGGCTCACGATGTGGCTATCGACCTCCAAGGTCTGCTCTGGCTACACCCGTGTTTCATCATGGACCCGGTTGAGAAATGCTTGGTTTGATGCAGTGAGCAACAATTTGTTACGTCGCCTGGCCTTGGGACTGGGTCCGCGGGCAGAAAATACTGAGCATGCCTGTGGCTTCGTTGACTCCTCATGCAACTGCCCTTCTTCTTGTGAGGATCTTGAACCAAAGATGGCTTCAGCTAAGACCCTGAGGTTTCTAGGACGGCCATGCCATATCTCGGGGACATGGTCGACTATCAAGGATGCTCGATCTGTCTATCGATCTATATTCTCCCAAAGTTGCTTCTCCGACCGATAACCAACGTCTGATCTTGACGTAGATACACAATCTTTCTACATTAGACCCCACTTGGTCTTCACTTTGAGAGGATGCTCCCAGGGCTGGTCCCCCCCACTTATCTCTTGCAGGAGAGCCGTCAGAATAAGGCGAAGAAAAATGGAGATGTGAACCATTGCCCAGACGTCATCGTGATTTTTGGGGGAATTTCTTTTGGTCCAGGTTCGTGGCTGCTGAGATCCTGGACCACTGAGTCGGCGAATCCCTGCAGTCCCGTAGTGTTGCTGTTACGGCCGGAGCGGCAGTCGCGGATTGTCCAGAATTCTCTCTCATTCTCCACCGAAACTGGATCCCGGACTCTCGGTGGCCCGTCAACGCCTCCGAGGAAGCTTCCAACTCCGTTTCTCTACGAAAACGGAACTAAACCAACCCTCTCACCGACGAAGCAAAAGAGGCTAGGTTATTTTTTTTGTCCCTCTTCTTCTCCTTTGGTCTCGCTAAACACCAGGCACTCCAAGACTGGTATTCGATGCGCAGACGAGCCCATCCATTGTACATCCTCATCATGTTCTCGGTTGGAACATGCCGAACGACGTGTCGTTTGGACTAGCTTTCCCAAGACTCCAACACCAATTTCTGGAATAAAATGCACAAAATTATCATCCGCCAATGCGAAAAACCATGATCCTTGCTTCCCATGCCCCCCTCCCCCGAAATCATCAAAAGAGGAACCGACAGTCTGGACACCCTGGGTGTGACAAGGGAAAGGAAACAGGAACAAGGATATCTCCCCCCCAAGTACCTGTACGATGATATCGTGAAGAACCTCGTATCTGGTGTATTTCACGTCCCCCCTTCCCCCCAAAATATCATTCGCCTTTTCCACTTATTTCTGACTTGCATCTCGCAGTAATAGAATAGGCAGAGATAGAAATGATGGTTGATAATCCTTCAATGTCGTATCATTACGAAATGGAACCGCCCCCTCCACGAACACGCTGCCACGTCACGAACATGGCATGAAGCAGGAAAAGGTCCCCCCAAAAAATGAGAGGGTCAGACGAAAAAATAAGAAAAAGCTACGAAAATATGGGGAAAAGGGACCCTGTTCGGCCATCTCTTTTTCGCCCCTCTTACTTTGTAGGCTATCCCTGCGCTCGGGACGTGAACAAAGAAGGATCCTCGTCCTAAGACGGCATCGCAGGGCGGAGCCGGCAGGCAGACTTCATGTAAGCGCGTCCGGAAAGGGTTAAGAAGACATGGTGAACGTGGTGGACGTGAGTTGGCTCTTTGGCCGGAGGGGGGTGTGGTGAGCTTTTGGACTCTCTTCTTTCTTGGATGCAGCATTGTCGTAATCATGCTTGGTCGCAGCGTCCTATTACCCCCAACTTATGGCCCCCTGTAAATATCGATATTTTAACCCATTTATTTGATGGGCGGGTTATTTTCTATTCGGGAACCCCATGTCTTACATACATCTGGGGGAAAGAGAGGAGGGAATCAACTTGCATTACATGCATCCTCTTGAGAGGAAGCTTCGATCGATCGCCATACTTGTGGGACAGCAGATGCAGTAACACGCAAGTTTATGTGGGGAGCGAGGGTGCCATTGGCTCGCCAGGACAGATACCTGGAGAGCGGAGGAGGTGGAGGAGGGTGAGAGCAACAGTTGCGGTCGTCCTTGTTGGGAGCTCTATCTCTGTGCCGTGTGGTCGCCAATGCCTGCTTTCTTGGGCGAGCAAGGCAAAGTCTCCTTGGCCCAAATTGGCCGACTAGAAGCCGGGTCCTGGTTTCCTGACCCGTCTGAAGGAAATAAAGCTGGAAACAACCGGAATCATCATAACTCACAAAGTAAACCGGTCTGTTTCTGGTTGATGGTGGCTTGGTGACCCGTCTCTGGGATCGGCGGGGTTATGGAACTCCTTGGCTCCATCGGCAGGAAAAATAGAAATATTGGACACGTGCGACCAATATCCGTTTGTCAGTGTATATCAAAGTTGTGACTTTACTATCTCGTCCTCGTCCGTTTGGTGGAGGATTGCCTCGTTGAGAGACGTGCAGAGAGCTTGGACCGGGGGCAAGTGCAAGGGTTAGGTGGGGGAGAGAGCGAAAGGAGAAGCCTGCCTGCCCATCAGAACGGAACGGGAGATATCGCCAGCTTGGAGGGCCGTCCCTCGCTCCCGCTTCGCGGAAATATGCACACTGAAAGGCCAGGTGGAGTTGCAATTGCCATTTTAAATATAACCACTTTTGGCTCGCAGATGTCCGGTTCGTCAGGCAAGACCGCACCCCCCCTTGTCCCCTCTTCTCTTTCTCTGCTCCTGACTCGACCGGTGCTCGCCGATTAGAACTTGGCTGTGTTCTATATCCAGTTCATTTTCAGCAGACGCCTTCCCTTTTCAAACGAGCCATATATTTCAGACTCGTCATTCCGGACGGGTGCAGGCCGAGTTATCCTAATGGGGATAAGCGAAGACAGTGCCAACGTTTGTCGAAAGCGGGCTGGCCTTGGAAAGGACCTTGCTCGTGATTCGTTGAAAACAGCTGGGCTGAGGGACAGTGTCTTACTTTCTCCCTCTACTCAATGGCAGAGGGAGGATGCCCTTGGGGACGCATGAGCGGGTTACGGCAAGCGTTTGTCTTTCCACTATTAATATTAGCATTCCTATTATTGATAAGTGGCGTTGAACCGCACTTACCCTCCGAAAATATAACAGGCCTTGTTGTACGAAGGTAAAGGGCTCTAGTCTACTCAGCCCGCTCCTGTCGTGGCTGCTAGAGGCTTGTGGAGAGTATGACACGGCATGCGGAATATCTTGTGACCTCTTTCTGCAGCGCGAGTTCATGCAAGGTAAAGGTGGGGAGGTGAGAAAGGTGTCAGTCCAAAGTAGGTTGACACAATAAGCTTGGAAGGAGTGCGCCACGGAGGATCTTGCCGACATCAGTGCCGGCCGTATGGTTGGACTAGAGGCGAATGAGAACGGTCGATACGGAGCTAACGGGAACTGGATGAGACAGGCTGGTTTTCCGTCCACTTTCCGTGGGATATCGGCAAGGAGGTAAATGAGCGGGTGGCGGCTTATGTAGACAAAGAGGCTTACGCATGGGACACTAGACACGTTTCTAGCCCATTCTCGTGGTGCTAGGGGAGACCACGGGGCCAAACGCGGAGTGCGACGGAGAAAACGACAGAGTAGATGATGGGGGTCGCTGCTATCGACACGGATGGCACTGGCATTACCCCCCATCTAACTTGTTGTAGGTGGAGAGCGCGTGGAGCCTTGGTGCTGGGAAGCAGGACTGAGGCTCGAAGACCGGCAAGGGGCTGTCCTTGTTAAGTTCACCGTTCAGAATAGACTCCTAGACGAGCATCCTGAGGAAGCCCTTGATGGCCGATGCTGGATGTATCTAGCTAAGGCCCGCATGGTCAAATATGTCGTTGTGTAACCTTGGGCAGCTGTGAATGTAAATCGAGCCGAATTGAGGCCTGTCGGGATCCAGACACAGGTTGTCGCAGTCAACGGAGTCGAAACAAGGAAGGAATCAAATAACTGTTTGAGAGCGACCTGGCAGGCAAACAGGAGAAGCGTTCGGTGTCCGGAAGGCACTATAATTAGCAGGTTTCGTCGCGTTAGTAGGACTCCTTATTAAATACCTTTCATCACGTTTTCTGGAGACTGGCACGTTGATATGTTGATATATAGTAGTTCGAGATAATGCTCTAACTCTCGGAGAACCTCTTGACAAGGAGATGCCTTGGACATATATGACAGCTACTTGTTGTATCTCTTCCGTGTAAGGCGTTATGCCGGTTCCAGACGGAACGCTCCGAAGTCAAACGAAATGGCCGCTCGTTTGTAAGTATCCGACTGTCAGGGGAGGAAATGAGGAGTCCAAGGCCGCACACGGATCACCGAACATGCTGTTCTAACAGACAGCAACGAGACGAGGACTTGAGAAACACTTGAGCAGGCCGACATCGAAGTAGGCCATGATACCTTCCCTCATTTCATAGGAAAGCTGCTGTTTCTGGTATCTCCTTCCAAAGCTGACACAGGAGTCGAAATTGGAGCCAACAGAGGGAAGGAGCCAAGGAGAGAAGAACAAAGAAAATAAAAAGGGAAAGTGCTTCACAGCATCCCTAAAATCCCCCAGGAATGGGGAAAGAGCAGAGGACTTTGGACTGCCATCAGAGAGAATCACCTTTATGCCCTCACCCACTTACACTTGATACTGCTCACTCTCACACTTATACGCAGAGGGCAGAGAACATCTTCATGCCCTCAACCACAGCATCGAGGTCTCTCAGATTTTCTCACCTACAAGATTCCTAGCCAACTCCTGCTCCTTCCTTTACTCCCTTGCTACTCCACTTGCTCCCCTCTCCCACAAAGCTTTTTCCTACTTCACTTCGAGTTGCGGCTTTTTTTCTCTCTCTCCTCTCTAACCTCGTCTCTCGGATCCGAATCACTCTCCTCTCAACCCTTTCCAAGATATCCTTGCCAGCCCCGTAGCCCAAGGACAAGCGAAGGTACTACAAACTACACTTTAGACGTTTCTATCACACTATACGCGCTCCGTACTGACGCTCTGCTTGAAAATCTAGTACCCTGGATAAGAATTACCATGGCGCCCAAGTTCGGCGAGCAGCGCGAACAGCACGCGGCTTGCGAGGAGTGCCACAAGGCATTCCCTACATGCGACGCCTTGGCTGCGCATAAATTGGAAATGATGGACTCCGGCAAGGGCCACAATCACTGCGCCGAGTGTGGCCGAATGTTCTCGAACCCAGATACTGTTCTCCTGCATCAGTTTCAGGTACGTGAGGAAGCTTTCCCTTCCGGTATCGTTTACTCTAATCCGGAGAGCCCTCATTTAACTCCTTGATTAAATAGTATCATGCAAAGCCCCAGGACTTGCCGTGTCCTGGATGTGGCGTTACCTTCATCCGAGTTGGAGGCCTTATCGCTCATATTGAGTCCGGCCAGTGCAGGAGGATCTCTAAGGAAGCGTTGGATGCAAGCCGCATCCAGAAGCTTCAAATGGGTAAGGGCCTCGAGGATGCTGGTGATCCGAACCACCCCAATAAGGGCTACTATGCCCAGTACATTGTAAAGAACCTTCCACCCGCTCTCATAAAGCCCCCCGTCCCCTACAAGCTGCCCGTCCTCGACAATTCGCCTGTCCTTGCCAAGTCACCCGTCCCCGGCAAGCCCCCCGTACCAGCCAAAGAGGACCTAGTGCCGATTAAGAACGTTGCCCTTCCTAAGCCGCTTGATATCTCAAACAAGGCCGATTTCCCTACCTTGGCCGACGCTGTCGCTGCCTTCAGGGAGGCTGACAAGCGAAGGGCTGCTAAGGCCGTCAAGGGCTCTAAGGATAAGCAACTCAAGGAACCCGAAGCGTCTGATAACAGTTCCGTTACAGACGACGTTCAATCGAGGAAGCAACGCGAGGTCCTCATTAATACTGGCTCTGTCAAGGAGCCTTCTACTGTCTCCGGAGGCACGGTCAAGAAGCGGAAGCCTATGCTAAGCGATGGTCTCAGACAGATTAGATTCACTCGCACGGGCGTTTACTTGGAAAAGCTCAAGTCAGATGATGGCGTCGAGGAGCCGCACTCGGAAGGCGGTATTGAAAATTCCAGCTCGGAAGGTGTTACCAAGACCCCTAAGGATGGAGGTGTTGTTGCTGTTGATAAGAAGAGCTATGATGAGGCCGCAGATGGAAGCGATGCTGCCGGAGTTCCTAAGCCGGACAATGTTTCCGCCAAAGCCGTGGCCGATTTGCCCGCCCAGATCCAGAACACCGGATCTGAGGAATACGTTCCTCCCCACCTCCGAGGCAAGAAAGGCAAGCAGCCTATTTATCCCTCTAGAGAACAGCAGACCCGTGATGACAGCAGCATTGGTCAGTCATCTTCCCATTCTCGAACTGCTAGTGGCACGAGCCAGATGGGCTCCAGTGATGGAGAGCTTCCCAAGAAAGCCACTGCTCAGAATACGGGGGCCCCCAAGAAGGCTGATTCTCATACCGGCGCTTCTACATGGATTGGCGAGAGTTGGGATGCGCCTCACAACCCCCAGGTTAAGTGGGATAATGGCGAACTTTTGAACGGTGGAGTCGGCGAGTCGCTTGATATCAGCGACCCTCGCCACAAGGACTTTAATCTGGCGCACCACTACCGCGAGTGGAGCAAGAAATTCCATTGTCCTAAGGCTGACTGCAAGTAAGTATTGTTATGTTGCCTATTGTCTTGATAGGGGAGCCTCGTCGGAGAGGGGAAAATAAAATCAGGGTCGGGTCACTAACAAGAATGAAACTGATGTATAGGAAGAGCTTTACTCTGGGCCACGCCCTCGTTGACCATCTGGCCTCTGGCGCCCACACCTACGACCGCCGAAAGCTGCAGTGCCCCCATTGCCTCCGCTACTTCGGCTCCGCCACGGCTCTGACACAGCACTCTGAATCTCAGAGCACCCGCTGCGGCATTCGCATGACGGAGGACTTCCGGCCCTTCCTCGACCAGCTCACCGCTGGCATCGCCGATGTCTCCGGCACCCTTGAGGACTACACCAACCGCTATATCGTCACTGAAGAGTCTATCCGCAAGTTTGGCGATCAGGGAGAGCGTGGTATCAAAGTCATCAAGGCCCTGGATAAGTTTGCCGAGGAGAAGGAGAGGGAACGCAGCGAGTACTGGGCTGAGAAGCAGAGGGAGATGTCTTGGTAAAAGGGTGGTACTAAGTGCCCGAATACCTAGCCATTCTCCAGGCAGCTTCGATTTCATTCCCCCTCTTTTTTGATCTTGTTCTTTCCTTCGCGAATCTGAAAGTACTTGCCAGTCTGCCAGATATCGTTTGGAGGGGAGATTGAGGATACGGCACTGATATGCACTTAAGTTTCGCAAGTCTATGCGTCAAGTCACCCAGAATTCCGGGGACATAAATAAACCATTTGACTCTTTCATTCGTTAGTAGGTCTATTTGTGTGTCATTCGTTCGTCGTGACCCCAAACTATTTTCTTTTGCTTTTTTCTTTTTAATCATCATAGATATACTCGACCCCGTCGTCATCATCAAGGTAAGAATACGGGTCATCATAGCGCTCATTCTGTCCCTCCTCATCGTAGTCCTCCTCTCCGTCTTCCTCCTCAACCTCATCCATGTCTTCTTCATCTCCAACTTCCATTTCATCATAGACATCATCAATCCTCGAGGGCCCTGCTTCAGAGACGCCCTCCTTCCGCTGCTCACGTGGTCTCGTGCTATCACCATCCACGGGCTCTTCACCGGCCCTAGCCTGGCCAGGTGGACTAGTTGCGCTGGAAACAACGGGTCGCCCTCCCGCCTCTTTGCTCCGCGTGGCGGATGGACCGCCCACCTTAGCCTGCGTCGCGAAACCGGTAGACGGCCGATTAGGCCTCCGACTCAGCTGCACGGACATGAACTTCTTCTTCTCCGTCTTGCGCCTACCCGTGGAGCGGATTCTCCTGCCCTTCAGGAACCGCACTTCTTCGTTCGTGAGCTGCAGGTCGGGTAGACGGAGAGAGACGATGGCGCCGGGGGGTGGGGTGAGGGAGGTGGAGCGCTGGTACTGTAGCGTTTGCTGTTCGTCACCGTCTTCGCCGCCGCCGGGGACGCTTTGCTCGACCTCGTACGTGGAGGCACCGTGTAAGAGGTGGTCAAAGGCGTCGGGGGCTAGCGTGCGGTTGAAGAGCACGGCGACGAGCTTGCATTTCATGACGGCTTTGGCTTTACCCCAGAGGCCCTGGTGGTACCAGCCGCTGCTCTCGACGTCGCAGGTCGGACGGATGCTAGCTTCGGCGAACATGCGGGCGAGTGTGGGGTCCGTAATGTCGCATACCTGCCAGACTTTCCCGTTGGAGTAGTAGGTGTCTCCGTTAAAGATGTGGCTCTCGGCGGTATCCTCTTCGAACTTGTAAGGGTCGGCGTCTCGGGCGCGGCGGAAATTCTTCCAGGATTTCTTCTTGGCGTTCTTGTTGCTCGTGACGTTCTTGATAGAGGGAAGCTTGAAGGATAGGGTCTGGTAGATGCGATATTTCGGGTCGGAGCGGGGGTCCAGGCCATAGGGCATCAGGGCGTCGCGCCAAGGCCCGCCCTTGAACTGGTACGCCGCGTAGCCCAGGAAGCGTTTCAGGGGCCCCCAGTTCTTGAGGCGGGGGCCCAGGTAGTTGAGGAGGGAGCGGCGGGTCCAGATGGGGCGGAACTCGAAGGCTTCCTCAACGGCGGTGATGACCTCGGCGGTGAGCGGGTCGAGGAGGTTTGGGAGGCGGTTGGGGGCTTGCGGGGTTGGGTCCGTGGCGGCGATGAAGCAGCCGACGAGGGCGGGGGCGGTGGTATTGACGACCTGCTCTTCGCCCTCGTCACCCTTGATGGCGTGGACGAAGGGATTTTGCTCGTAGGCGTAGTTGAAGGGGAGGGTCATGTGGGTGAATTTGGGGGGTGGCATTATGTCGGAGTGGGGGCCTGAATCGATGTCCCTTCCGATCCTAAACTGCTTTATTTTGTTGACTATGGGATCGTATTAGTATATGATGTGGTTTAGTCTGAGCAGGATCAACCACTTACCATCCTTTGAGAGGATCTTGTCGACAAAGTTTGAAGCGAATTCAGATCGACTAAGATCGACTTGGAAGTCCATAAGGCCTACATGAATGATAAGTATGAGCGAGAGATGTGAAAGGAAAAGAAAGGACTGACCTCTATACCGATGCGTATGTTTAATGACGCCGACGGTTTCGACTCGATACGTTTCAACGTTATCCTGGAGTTTCCGGAGTAATGTCTTGGGATGGTCCAATCGCTTCTTAGACGCTACACTCTCATCGCGCTCAACGTTGACCGGTGGTGCTGCGCCGCCACCACCACCCTTTCCCACTTCTTCTGCTTCCTCCCAAGGGCCATCGGTCCCACGCTTTCTCTTCCGTCCCGTCCGTTTCGGGACAGTGACTTTGAGGAGCACGTTATGAGTCGATGCATTATGAGAGAGAATGGATGGACAAAAGGCATTCTCAGGATCCATGTACAGTGGAAGGGAGTTGCGGTTTGGGTCAAGAAACTAAGGCTTCAGTTAGTTCTCTCGAAAGCGGGAACGAAATAGACCAAAATATGCATGCAAGAAAAAGGAACCTACTGGCTTGTACGAAGTAATGTTCCCAAAGGCTTTAGTTGCTCGGTCAACATTGGCGACGATCATGGGAACCTCTACGGCTCCCATGGCGCGAGGAGGCACAACATATCTCGGGGCTCCTTCGTCTTCTTCCTCTTCGAGCGGCTCGCCTTCTTCGGGGTTTTCTTCGGGAACTTCCTGGACGGAGCTGTTGGCTTCGACGTGGTCATCGTCGCTTTCATCGAAGTAATCCTCGGTATGGGATGACCCGTCGTCCATCGGCTCATCTCTGGGGTTCATCTTTACCCTTTCTTTCTTTTGCTCACTTCTGGCTCGGGAGCCGTAGGCAAGGAGCGGGAGATGAGATTGATTGTCGGCTTGGATGGGGTGCTCTCGGCCCTCTGTTTATGTGCCTTGGCCGGAGAAGAATTTAAAGAGACATAATAATAGTCGAAGTGTATAATGCTATGGTTAGTTAAAAAAAAATGTAGATGAAGACTGAAAGTCCGGATGCGAAATATCGCCTCCTTCTCAACTCACTTCAGATCGATGCGTTGAAGTTGAGATGTTGTGAGGCGACGATTGATGGAGAGTTTTGCCAGCCGTCAACAGTGTCAAACACTGTTGCTATTTCAGAGACATGCAGGTACAGTTGCTGTGGAGTTAGCGTCATTTGACCGCCCTCTCGTGTACTTCGTAACTTGTATTACCTGGGTCCGAAGCAGCATTTGAACGTAGAGTGCTAAGTACGGAGTAGGGTCCTGTTACTAAGCAGTCGTGGATAAAGCCTCCTTCGTCCTCGACACAGCACGTGTTTAAGACTGGACAGAGGAATACATGTTTCGTCTAATTTGCGGTTTTCGTCTGAAGACTGCCAATTACCCTCAACCTTTGGTTTGATCGGCCCGCGGTTTTAAGCTCCATTGATGATGCCCTGCGGTGGGTGATGTGGTTTAACAGTACTGAGGAATTGGTTCCCTATTTTGTATCGCACTAACACCGCAGCCCCTCTGTCGCTAGCACTAGGGCTTAGGATCAGTGTATGTAGGCTGAGTCGTGCTGTCAGTTGACTTCAGTTGCGGACTTGGAGAGTCTCTTGACGACAACTGTGTTGCACATATTGCCTCAGTACGGAGTACAACGTCAACGTTGCCTCGCAGGAACAGTGAAGCTGCGAAACACTGTGTCTAACTGCTCGCCTCAATCTGCCATCAATGCAATACAAAGTAACTTGAAGATGTTTGCGATGCTGCTACTCGATTGATGGTGGACCAATTGATCATTCAACTTGGACGGAGTGAGAGAGCACAGGTGTACTGTCAATATGTACACGTAGATGTAGTTTGAGGCATCGTTGGTCTGGAAGACAAGACACTACACAGAGTCACAGTGCGGCTCACAGACGAGCGAGTACTTCGTACTTTTCGCCCTGGCAGCAGCAGAGCAGTGGACAGTGACGAAGTGCGAAGTAAACATTGATCGATCCATGGGCATCAGCAAACTTCCCCTCACCACCACCATCATTGATCCTCATTCTCCAAGTAAACTAGCATCATCTCGAGTCTGCCAAGTTGCCAAGTTACCAAGGGACTCATTTGGTCTGTTTACAAGGTGCGCTTTCGCCAGCAACTCAATAATAAAATCTCCAAGCTATTATATGCAGACTGCAGACCCACGTCGGGCTCTGTCTGGCTTCTATTTCTGCATCTCGAACGCCTCAACAGCCGCCTCGTTCTGTCCACCTTCAAACGTTCTGTCTTTTGCCCCGTTTCTTTAGTCTGTTGTACTGCGTTGTGGCTGACCCCTCAGTGGTCCCTCCGCCTGGCCAGGCTGCTAGTTGCTCCATTCGTACCAGAGTACCATAGCACCCTGCGAATCTGCGACGCTGGGCCAACCGGCCAACCAAACCTCAACCAACTCGAACTAGTTACCCAAGCCACTTCATCACTTCAATCAAATCGATCCAACTGCCAATTTGCCCTCGGCACCCTTCCAAGTTCTGATAGCGGAACAGCCAGCGAATTCCCTTTTCTGGAGCCCAATCGCCGTTTCGCACATCACAAGGTAACACGACCAGCGTTGATCTCCCCTTTTCTGCCTTGAGCGTGAGCTTCGCGGAAAGCCGTTCCCCACGAGTTAATGCCGTCGTGGGATGGGCCCCCTGCATCATCCCCTCGATACTCCGTGTTCTAAGCTCTCCTCTTGTCTCTGTCTCTCAACACCGACACATGTCAAGTTAGTTTCAGGTCAATACGGCCTCAACAATAGCAACAACGAGGCTATTTCTTTCTTTCTGTTTTTAACACCTGTTCTAATTTTGATAGATTTATAGACGCTGCTGCCTTGCTTACGCCTCCCGTGTCATAACGTCTTTGCCGACCCGCGCCGGGGAGAACCCACGATAGAAGCCCGAAACCGCAACACGGTGAACAAAAGCAACTCGATTCGAACAGAGCGTGCCGCGAGGACGAAAAATCATATCTCTTAAGAAATAAAATAATTCGGCCATCTCATCCGATGCGAGCCTGATCGAATTGTTCCTTCTCACGCTGCACGGGGTCAACCATCCTCTTTTGAGCCTACCCACCACCGCGGAAACCAACTCCTCGAGGCCAAGACGAGCCTAGCCTGTTCAATACCGACATTTCGGCGTCGAGATAGAAGAGTAGAGTTGTGAACGCCCCGAGAACCTAAGTGTTGTCGATCTGTTGATTGACCGTCGCCTGGTTTCATTATCGGATATCCTGTTGGAGATAGCATCCCACACCCTCGTCTGTACCTCCTGTTTTTCGCCTCGCCTCGAGTCCCGTCCACGGTACTGCAATCAATTCTACTAGACCCTGGAATATCCACATCCTCCTCAGACGGAAACGCGACTTGCACGTCAAGTGCCCGCCAACCCACCTTTCACCACCCCGGATATTGCATTGCCGGTAATTTCTCCCTGACCCGCCCCCATCACAGACTCACAGACCCTTGTATGTTGGCGACCCAAAGATACTGTCCCGCTGTTTTTCAATCCAATCTCCCATTCCGTTGTCTCACACCGTCTCCCACAATCAGCGTTCATCGAGTTTCGTTTTGATCCTTTTCTTTATTCCTTCTTGATTTTTTTTTTTCTTCTTTTCTTTCTTAGGACTGCTCACTTGTTAGACTTGCTGTTCTTCGACTCGACAGTCTCCATATTTACTTGAGACTGACACTGACCCCTCATCCTCTCTTCTAGAGTACTCGAGATCTGCGCGCTGCGCCGTCGACACCTGGCAGCCCTCCGACCCCCCGAGCCAGCATACCTCCTAGTACAATAACCCCGCTGCTGCTGCTGCTCAGCCGCGCCCCCTAATCACACCAACCTTAATCAAAGAGTGCGACTCGAGAAACACGCCCAAGCTGGCGACCTCTAAGATGAAGCGGTTCAGCCAGAAAGTTGTAAGTGTATGCATTTTGGATTTTATAAGTGCTTCTCAAGAGCTGGCTTGCCTGTTCTTCGCGCCATCCCAGAGCCAGTGTTTTGCTCGACTGCCGTTTCTAACTCTTATCGTTACGCAGCTCTCTCGTGGGAAGGACCCTAATAAGTCCTCCAAGAAGAATAAAGAACCGAAAGATGGAACGGCCTCGCCGGCATCCTCTAGAGACTCGAATCAATCTCCAGTCCAAACACCCTCTTCCTCGACCTCGACACTCAATGATATCCGAAATAAGCCTCTGCCGCCCAGCAACGCCGGCTTCAGAACCGGCGATCACAGCGCTGCGAATCAGCAGGCGCCGCAATTGCCTGCCCTAGGAGTCCAGTCCAGTCCCGATAGACTCGCCGGGTCTGCTGCGACAAATGGCCAGGGTACTCCTTCCCGGCATGGCGCTCTGCCTCCTACCGTCATCGTCAGCCCCTCACCGATGGTAGGTTCTACCTTCCAAAGTTTCCTGGCGTTGCCCCGATTCCCACCCCACCCATTCCTTTCTTTGGTCCCTATTTCCGCTACGTCCTTTGTTCCGCGCTCAATGACTTGTTCTTCTTCATTGTGTCGTTCTTTATTTCCCTTTTCGAATATTTGAGTTTGCTCACACGATTCTCCATTTTAATAGCAACATATCCCTCCCCCCGGCGCAACGGAAACTCTCCCTGGTGATCTAGCCCCTCCCAAGGCCGGCAAATCTCTCATGTTCGACCGAATTCATCAAATGACGCCCAAGGACGTAGTGCCAGAAGGCCTGAGGACTCCCAAGCGACAGCATTCCTCTCGGTTCGAGATCTCGCCCCATCGCGAATTAGAGAAGTTGCCCGGTTTCCACGACGTGCCGCCAAATCGCCGCCAGGAACTGTTCATGCAGAAGATTGAGCAGTGCAATGTCATCTTCGATTTCAACGACGCCAGCGCCGATATGAAATCTAAGGAGATCAAGCGGCTTGCACTTCACGAGCTCCTAGATTACGTGGCCAACAATCGCCAGGTCATCGTCGAGCCCATGTATCCCAAGGTGGTGGAGATGTTTGCTAAGAACCTTTTCCGTCCTATCCCTCCCCCGGTTAACCCCCAGGGCGAGGCGTTTGACCCCGAAGAAGACGAGCCCGTCCTCGAGGTTGCTTGGCCTCACATCCAGGTCGTGTACGAGTTTTTCCTTCGATTCATTGAGAGCCAAGACTTCAACACCAACATCGCCAAGGCCTACATCGACCACAGCTTTGTGTTGCAACTGCTTGAGCTATTCGACTCGGAGGACCCGCGCGAGAGAGATTTCCTCAAGACGACGCTGCACCGCATCTACGGAAAGTTCCTGAACTTGCGGTCCTTTATTCGAAAATCCATCAACAACGTGTTCTTCCAATTTACGTACGAGACGGAGAGATTCAATGGTATCGCCGAGCTGCTCGAGATTCTCGGATCCATTATCAATGGATTCGCCTTGCCGCTGAAGGAGGAGCACAAGACCTTCCTCACCCGTGTTCTCCTCCCTCTCCACAAGGTCAAGAGCCTCAGCATGTACCACCCTCAGCTTGCCTACTGTATTGTGCAGTTCCTTGAGAAGGACGCTTCCCTTACCGAAGAGGTACTTTCTTTTTTCCCCTGCTTCCTTTCACTCCCACCCCCCTTCCAAGTCTTACTTCGGACATGAGACATATGAACTAACCACCTCTTGCGAAGGTCGTTCTTGGACTGCTCCGCTACTGGCCCAAAGTCAATAGTACGAAGGAAGTCATGTTCCTTAATGAGGTTGAGGATATTTTCGAAGTCATGGACCCTGCCGAATTCGCCAAAGTTCAAGAACCTTTGTTCCACCAGTTGGCCAAGTCCGTCGCGAGTCCCCATTTCCAAGTCGCAGAACGCGCCCTTTACTTCTGGAACAACGAGTATTTCTGCAACCTCGTGAGCGACAATGTCGAGATCATACTCCCCATTATGTTCGCTCCGCTGTATGAAAATTCCAAAGGACACTGGAATAGGTGAGTTTATCCTAGGCTCTTTGGGGACGACCCAATCTCTTTTTTCCCCCTTGCCCGTCGACTTCCTCAAGACCCCAACTAACATGTAAACAGGACAATTCATGGAATGGTGTATAACGCTATGAAGCTCTTTATGGAAATCAACCCGCAACTCTTCGATGACTGCTCCCACGAGTACACCGAGCAACAGAACTCTGCGGCAGCTCGCGAAAGCATGAGACAAAGGAAGTGGCAGGCTATTACCGACCAAGCCAACCAGCGGAGGCTGCTCATGAACGGCACGAATGGGCGGGGTCATTCCGGCTCGCTATCCCGAGGCGGTGAAGTCGACCCGGCCACCGAAGACAACCAGAAGCGGCTAGACTCATTGAAGTTGCAGGACGGTGACCGTAGAGAGCGTCTCCCTGCCCTCCACGAGAGGCACCCATCGGCGGGCTCCTCGCGGAGCGGGCGATGATGATGTGACGGAAACAGCGGGGGGAGGGGGAGGGGGAGGTTCTGAATTTTTCTAATAACTGGCGTTTTAACGGGCTTCTTGTGTCACTCGTTTCATCTCTGACAAACGGTGGCGTCCTGCTAAGCTGAGAGAGCTTGACCTCTTTGATTTTTGTCAACGTTTACCCGAGTTCTTGCTTTGTCTCTCAAACACTTCTCTTCGACCACCACCACATTTCCTTTTCATCTCATCTCCACACCCTTTCATCTTCTTCTTCTTCCTGCAGAGAAGTGTTTTGTTTTTAGCTAAAACCTTCTACTCTGTCGTAACACCAACCCCCTTTTTTTTTCCTTCTTCTCGGATGGACACCCTTTTTACACACGCACACACAACGCAAAAATTTTGGAGGGGACTGCCACTGTTTTGTTTTGAGTATGACGCTATGTCGATTAGCTCGCATCAAAATATAATGACTGATGAGGTTTTTCGAAAGTTTTGGTGATTTCGTGAGAGAGGCTGTGAGAGCTGCAGTTTTGAATTTTTGTTTCGTTAGGAAACTGGCTCCATCTTAGCGTGCTTCTGGGGACTCGTAGATTATACGAAACCCGGGGGAGTGCAGGAGGTTGAGCTTTAAAGAGAAAAGAAAGAAAAAGGAGAGAACAAGTATGGATTCGGGCTTCGTTTCGCTTCTTGTCCGTTGTCGTCTCCGTTTGTCGGTTGTTTATTTCGTCCTTTTACACAAGTTCGGTTTCAACACACTATTCCAAGAGATAGAGGTGATCAAGTGCATCGTTGATCCGTTAATTGGATTGGTACCTTTATTCCCACCGCTTTACTAGATATAATAGAAATAAAAGCAGGAAATACATCCTCAAGCCACATCCTCACCATCCTCGTCCCCTCCCTCTCCCTCCATAACCCCCTCGATAACCACCCCGACCATAAGGATACTGACCCTGCGGGCCACCATAGGGCGGACCGGCGCCCCAAGGACCGGGCATGCCAGGAGGCGGCGGGGGCACAGGGACAGGCGGCATCGGCATCGGAATCGGCATATTCCCCCCCATCACCATTGCCGCTGCGGCCGGATTCCAACCGGGCATGTGGCCAGGGGGCGGCGGAGGTGGGGGTGGCCATTGACCGGTATAGTTGGGCGGTGGGGGAGGAGGCGGGACGTGCTGCTGGTTGGGGGGGAATGCCATGAAGCCGCCAGGTGCTTGGGCGCCGTAAGGAGGTGGCGGCGGTGGAGGTGGTGGTTGTTGCTGTTGTTGAGAGAATGCCGGATTCTGGCCGGAACCTAGACCGGGCTTTGCGCGGGGTGGTGAGGGGCTACGTCGGTCTTTGTAGTCGGGCCGTCGGCGATCTGTCCGCGTCCGCGACGGTGACGGGGTCCTCGATCTGGAACGGCGGCGATAGCGATCTCGGCTCGTGCTACGACGGGGAGACCGGCTGCGACTACGACTGCGGGTGGGACTCCGGCTCCGGCTCCGACTGTAGCTGCTACGACTTCGACTTCGGCCCCTATGCTGGCTGGCTTTCCTTTCCCCGCTCCGACTCCTGCTATACGATCGCGATAACCTCCTGCGCTTATGAGCGGGCGTCGAGGAAGGAGATCGATAACTCGAGCGGCTGCTTGACCGCGAGGATCGACGACCTCGATGATCGGTAGCGCCGTTCCCTTCCCGAGCCTTTCTCTGGCGATCCTTCATCTTCTTGCAAAAGTCTCTCGACCATCCATAATACGTCTCGCCTCCGACGACTTCCCCGTTCGACTCGTCGAGAATAACGCGTTCGCCCATCTCGTTGAGGTCTGCGTGGGGATCGTCGTACCATCCTTTGTCCTTTGCAAAGAGTCGATCGACTTTTACGAGGAGGGTCTTGACGGCGTCCACGATGACTTTGTCGGCGGGTCCCGAGGCGAGCTGGAGAGGCCTGATCATGTCTGGCTTCATCGGTTTCGTAGAGTTTGGCGTCAGGTGTGGTAGCCAGTTGGCTGCGGGAAGGTCGAACCAGGCCATGGAAGGGTCGCCGTGCAGTGGAGGGAGTACGAATGGGACCTCTTTTGGCGCCTTGTTAGAGCCGTTCCCATCTGCTGCGCCCTGGGTCACAGCCTCGGTGGTCTGGAGCTGCTCTTTCTCAACAACAGCGGCTTGAACTACATCCTTGAGATTTCGAACGGCATCCCTGTCGAGTAACGTCTTCTCCTCCCAGAACGCCAAGAGATCCTGGATCTTCTCGGTATGTTTGGGCGCGTTTGAGAAGGACGCAACACTGGTGAGCAGCGGCGCAAGGTAATCCTTCACGCTCTTCGCGAAGTCGTCATTTCCAGGGTCCCGAAACTTTGCATGGTATAGAACGTCATGCAGTAGGTACAAGACATGGAGCCTCTTCCTCTTCGCCGAGGGCCTAGGTCGATCGCCACCACCAGTATTATTGTTCCGCTTGTCGTCGAACGAATTAGCCGCGGCGACGAGGTACTTGCCCAGCGCGGCCGAGCGGGCGGGCGAGCGTATTATATTTTGTAGGATCCAGCGTTTGCATTTCTGTAAAAAGAGCAACAAAATATAAAAAAGATGAGAATCAAATATTTAGCCTCCGTTCGGTCCACACAAAAATGCATTCAGTTGCCTCCTTCTGGGGGGAAGGAGGGCAGCCGGGCGCCCGCTTGGAGAGAATAGATGGTGCCAAACCTGAACGTTTTGAGGAGAGCACTGCCGCACGACGTCTTGGAAGAGGGCGTTGAAGGTGTCGACGTCCTCGCGGGTGCAGCTGTTGGGAAGGACGGGGTCTTTGCGCAGGAGGGCGGCGGAGAAGGCCGCCTTGGCGATGGCCAACTCGGGGGAGGCCATTTTTAGTGTTCGGGGGAGGAGGCGTCGAGGGGGAAAAGTGCCTATAAAGGAGGCATTTATTGTTAACAGGTAGGCATTGGTGATGGCTATGGTTTATGATGGAACAAGAGCTGGCCGAAATGGACCATTGGAGCTTGGATTCTGTCCCCAGAGAGAGCTCAGGCAGCGAAGGACACTAATAACGCGAAGGTGAATGTGCTGGTGCGGTTTAAGGATGCCAGCCACTGTGGCTAGTAAGTTGATGACTCAGCATGAGTGCGTTGCCAGAGGCATGGATGGGCACAGACCAGACACTTCGGACAAATGATATCACAAGGCAGATATGACATGTGGAATGAAACATCGATTGTTCTTTCTCTGAGGTTAACTCTTCAACAGCCTCTCGAGAATGTGACCTGTCTCCCAATCTAACTGTTTGTACAATATCTTGCATATTGTGTGGCAACCTGGTGTTGCTCTGCAGGAGCTAGCCTTGCTCGAAGATGTGCACATAGGCTTACCCCGTTGGCAGATGCTGACGCTGACGTCCTTCATGCTTGCATTTAACGTTGTGGCCAAGTTGATTTGAAGTTGAAGATCTCAAGCCTGCATCTTGGTGGGGTCAAACTCTGGACCTGACTAACAGAAAGTACATCTACAAGTACTTAACAGTGGTACACTAGAAAGTAGGGTTGAGATCTAATACGAAGTAAGAACAGCGGGAACAGACGGATAACGGCAGTGGGCGGTAGTGTACAGCCAACAACAATATTCCTTCGTTTTTTACGGCATCTTTGCTTTGTAGAATGAGCAAACACACATGCACGCATGCTCAATCTATCGACGCTCCTTTGAAATGTAGAATAAACCCATGCCCTGCCGTCTGGGCTTGAGCTGTGTGTTTCCGCCTGCATCAATGCATTGTGTCAATGTGGGTTTGCAAACTATTTTGTGGGTTGTGCAGGAACATTGAAACTACCCCGCCTCTAACTTGTCAACTTAGCAGCAGTGAAGTTGAGCGTTGTGTGCCTGGGCTCGTTCACTTGAGTCTCATTCCCTTTGATCAATGTTGGATTATACTTTGTAGATTTCTTTGAGACAGAAAAGGCACAACACTGAATGTGATTGTTGTTGGTGTCTAAGAAGTAACGAAGCACAATCACAGATTGGAATTCCTCAGGAGCTTCAGCGGCAATCGGCAAATCAAAATAGAGTCAAGGCAATCTTGTACCTAATAAGCCAAACTAAGCTTCTGGAACGGGGACGTCTTTTGTCTGCTTACGTTCACTCGTTGGTTCGTTGGTTCCCGGTTGCTGCAAGGGAGCCCAGTTCTCGACGTACTTGATATCGTCTAATTCCCAACTTGCCCCTCCTTCTTTCGTAGAGGTTTCTCTCTCTTCTTCTATTCTCATCTTCTCCTCTTCCCTTTTACTTTTCCTTCTCCAATCCTCCGAGGCTTTGAACGCGGGGCAACTGTACAGGGACGAAACGGCTGGACGGGGGCGCTGACTAGTGCCGACTCCATTCCTCACCTCCTCAGGCACAAAGTAGCTTGGCTCACCGGACTAGAGATTACGCACACCTCCTCTATCATTACGCAGGTGTTTTTGTCCGCAACAGAGGAATGAGCATAATGCCTGCAGAAAAGGCAGCTAGCAACGACGATGCTGCCCCGCAGCTACCCGAGGCCATCGGCCACTTCAAGCAGAAGCTAAGCTTCAAGACGGACTATGCGCCAAGTCGCATCACTCAGTATGTCTCCGAGAGGAGCGGCATGCAAGTCTTCGTGGCCGATCGGAAGGGTCCCAAGGTCGTCGGCAACTTTGCTCTTGCCACCGAAATCTTCGATGACTCCGGGGCCCCTCACACTCTCGAGCATCTCGTCTTCATGGGTTCCAAGAACTACCATTGGAAAGGCCTCCTTGATAAGCTAGCCTCGCGTGCCTATAGTTCCACCAATGCCTGGACGGCTACCGACCACACTGCCTATCTCCTGGATTCGACGGGCTGGGATGGTTTTGCTCAGATTCTGCCCCTGTACCTTGAGCACGTCCTCGCCCCCCTCTTGACCGATGAGGCCTGCACCACTGAAGTATGGCATGTTGATGGCGAGGGCAATGATGCCGGTGTCGTGTACTCGGAGATGCAAGCGGTGCAGTATCGAAGTTCGGAGCTCTCGGACATTGCCGCCCGACGCCTTTTATATCCTGAGAGTGTGGGCTATCGCTACGAGACGGGCGGTATGATGGAAGCTTTGAGAGTTCTTACGCCAGACAGAATCCGAGAGTTCCACCGCGAGATGTACCAACCGCGAAATCTCTGCGTCATCGTGGTTGGTGATGTTGATCATTTCAACCTGCTTGAGATTCTAGAGCAGTTCGAAGAGAGCATCAAGGAGCACATCCCGCCCCTAGATAGCCCCTTCAAGAGGTAAGTTTTGGTACTAATTTAGATCATGCTTCATTTTATCGCGAGCCACTCTACTATGACGCCAGGCAAGCTAACATTATTCTCAGGCCCTGGATCGAGTCGACTCAACCTCCACAACTTACAGAAACCAGGATCGAGACGGTGGAATTCCCCGAGGAGGATCTGTCGATGGGTGAACTTACCATGGCGTACTTCGGTCCCAAGTACATCGACCTTGTAGAATCTACTGCCCTTCAGGTGGTTCTAACCTACCTCTGCGGCTCTTCGGCGTCCATCCTTGAGAACACCATTGTCGAGAAGGAGAAGCTCGCAAGCGTGATCCAATATTACACGGATAACCGCCCTGACGTCGTCATCTGGATTCAAGCCTCCGGTGTCGAGACCGAAAACCTCGAAAAGGTTGAGAAGAGGATCGTTGACCTGTTGGGGGAGGTCGTCTCTAAGCCGCTCGATATGGACTACATGAAGGCATGCTTTGACAGGGAGATTCGCCAAATCAAGTTCCACGCCGAGGAATCCTACAATTTCTTCTCCAGCAGCATTCTAGACGATTACCTCTTTGGCAAAAGGGACGGTTCTACTATCAAGACCATGGAGACCCTAAACGAGTACAAGGTGCTGCGAGAGTGGACCGAGGAGCAGTGGAGGGGCTTCATCAAAAATTGGCTCGTCGACGCCCATCACGTCTCAGTCTTGGGCAAGCCCTCCGAGAAGCTGGCTTTGAGGCTCAAGGAGGAGGAGGCTGCCAGGCTTGCGAAGCGGAAAGAAGAGCTTGGCGAAGAAGGGCTTGCAGAACTTGCGAAGCGACTCGAGGACGCGAAGGCTAAGAATGATGTGCGCATCCCGCCCGAGGTTATCGCCAAATGGGAGGTTCCAAGCACCGAGTCTATTCACTTTATCAAGTCGACAACGGCTCGCGCAGGGAAGGCCCGAGAACTCGAAACATTCGAAAACAAGGCGCAGGCCATTATCGATCAGAGCGAGAAGGCGAAGTTCCCCTTGTTCCTACAGTTTGAGCATGTGCCTAGCAACTTTGTTCATATCACCATGTACAGTGGCACAAAACGCATCCCGATCGAGCTCAAGCCCCTCTTCCCCATCTTCAACGAGGCATTCTTCAATACGCACGCCACGCACAAAGGCAAAGAAATGACATTTGAAGAGGTGGTTGTTGAACTTGAGAAGGAGACCATCAGCTACCATATTGGTTCTTCGCGGCAACTCGGCGACCCCGACGGATCTGGCATCGTCTTTGCCATTGAACCGGAAAAGTACCAGACCGTCATCGAGTGGATAAAGACGCTCATGTTCCATGCCAGTATTGACGAACAGAGGCTCAAAGCCATCATCAGCAAACTCCTCGCTGACGTTCCCGAATCCAAGCGTGAGGGTCAACTCATGGCTAATGAGGTCGTCCTGGCTCACCACTTCGAAGCCGATACGATGACTTTGGCTAAGAGAACCTTGGTCAGAGCCGTGTTCCTCAAGCGCCTTAAGAAGCTTCTCGAGGTGGACCCGCAGAAGGTGGTGGACTGGGTCAATACGGTCTACCGTAGCGTGTTTGTGCCTGGTAATATCCGCATCCTTGTGACAGGTGATGTTGCGAAGATTCCTAACCCTGTTGCGGCGTGGGATGTCATCGGCCAAGAGCTCGCCGCCGGCGGCAGCGAAGGCGCCCGAATGGAACCCATTCCGCCCATGGACACGAGGCTATCGGATGAGGGCAAGAACCCCGGAAACATCGGCGCCGTCATCATTCCTATGGCGACGCTAGACACTTCGTTCAGCGTATCCACAGCCAAGGGCCTATCCTCCCTCCACGACCCTCGTCTCCCCGCTCTTTTCGTTGCCGTCGCCTACCTCGAGACGGTCGAGGGCCCTCTATGGAAGGCCGTCCGCGGCCACGGATTCGCCTACGGCTCCTATTTCGCCCGAGACATCGAGACCGGGCTGATCCACTACAAGGTGTACCGTTCCCCATGCGCAACGAAGGCCATCGCGGCGTCACAGGAGGCCATCCGCGAGATCGCCGAGGGCGACGTGCCGGTCGACCACCACTTCATGGAGGCGGCGGTGTCGCAGATCGTCATGATGTTCGCCGCCGAGCAGAGCACTATGGCGGCGGCGGCGCTGCAGAGTTTCCTGCTCGGCGTCGTCAGGGAGCTGCCGCTTGATTGGACGGAGAAGATCCTCGCGCAGGTGAGGGCCGTTACACCAGAGGAGATGAAGGCGGTTATGAGGGAGGTTATATTGCCTATTTTTGAGCCTGGGAAGAGTAATGTTGTGATTACTTGCGCTCATCTTTTGCAGGATGTGAGTTTTTCCTTTCTCCTTTCCCCCCCTTCTTTTTTTTTCTCTCTTTTCTATAGTCGTCTTATCTGAGGTTTGTGAACGAGATAATGCTGACGGGGATTTTGTTTTTTTAGGACATTGAGAAGGCGTTGGTTGAGGTTGGTTATAAGACGGAGGTCAAGACTTTATCGCATTTCTACGAGGCGTATGGGCTAGAGGGGGGCGATGAGGAAGAAACGGAGGACGAGGATGAAGATGAAGAGGATGAGGGCTCTGAGGATGGCTCAGACGACGAATCCGTGGATGATTAGTGGGAAGTGGAAGTGAAGTGGATGAACATAGCTTTCGTTGGCATCCGGGATCTCTAAAGAGAGAGATGAGGCTCACAATAGATGCAGAGGAAAGGCATATGGATCAATTCCGTTCTCACGTGGCCGTGACCTCTGTTATCGCGTCCGAATGTCGTTACTGAGCTCTCCTAGGTCGATGACATTACTCGGGCGCCTTTTTTTAATATCCTATGTGGTGAAAAGGTCCTTGTTTCTCTACGGAATTATACCGAGTCCCACCCCCGAAATGCACCTTCGTGCGCTTCGTCCAACCACCAGAACAAAACTAACGAAAAAAAAAGAGAGAGAGAAAGAATAAACATAGAAAAGGGAAAAGAGAGAGAGGGGGGAGCGAGTGACCTGGAATTCGTCAGTCCATCAATTTGTAGAAGCCACTGAGGGTTTCAAGCTGCTGCACCCATGACCGAAATTGGAATTCTTTCCCTCAGCCAATTTTTTTTCTTCTTCTTTTTCTTCTGGCATCAATCCTGCATGCATGGGTTTCCCCTCTCGAGGTATTAGAGAAAGAACCGGCCGGGGACCAAAAAACAGGGAGCCTAGGTTCAAGGCACATGGTATGCACCATGTTCGCCTCATGCGCAATAGCGACGTAGGAATTCCGTCATCGGCAAGGGGGGATTCAGTCTCAAGTTTTGAGGAGGTTCGATGTAAAGAGGGATATCTGCCATCCGAAGCAATGAAAAAACAAAGGGGCCTGCGGTCTGCAGCCGATGCTGTGGTGTAAGGCGCTCGTGCATGCTGCGAGGCGAGGCGAGAGGCGAGATCTGATGTATGGCAGCACACACTAAGTCCCTATTGCCCGTTGCCCGTTGCCCGTTGCCCTCGGCCCTTGGAATTCAGGTCCTAAGGTGCGGTGCTTTTATATAGAAAAAGAGATGGCGGGGAAAGCTCTCCGTCGTTGGGTTCTATTAAATCTAGCTTGTTCGAACTGTCCACTTTTTGTACGGCGAGGTTCGTGACTATTGATCCTACGAGTATTCGGTAAACCATTGGAACTGGGAGTGTAATCGGGTATTTACAGCACTTGTCGCCTACGTCGAGGTTGGACAGGACGAGTAGTTCGTTCCCAAGGGGGACACGGGGGACACGGGGGAGGGAGGGGGGGCATGGAGATTTTTCTCTCTCCATGAGCAAGGGCATGAAATGTGTATACATATGTAGAGTCGTAGACTGTTACCTACGAAGCAGGGAGAATTATGACAACTGACAGGAAAGACGCACTACTGCGCAACGGATATTGCGGTCTGGTGAGTCGTCTGTCCGATATTGGTCGTCGGTTGAGAGGAGGAGAGAAGGGAGGAGAGGGGAGAGCAGAGGGAGAGCAGAGGGAGAGCAGAGGGAGAGCAGAGGGAGAGCAGAGGGAGAGCAGAGGGAGAGCAGCAGCTTCCTGCCGCTTCCCCGTCCGAATCGGCGCTCGCTAAACTACACTATACTATGAAGTATGCAACTACCCTAGACCGCTTCACGATCTGGATCCGGGACATGGCATGGACAGACACCAAGGACACAGTTACTTGGGAGTTTTGATGTTAGAGCTTGGGTCTAAATGTCCATGGTACGAGGAGAGGTGATGGCATCTTGTATCGTGTGGTGTGCCATCTGTTGCCAACTAGCGAGCCCTAATACCTACCAAAGTAATAAATTGGTGGCGGTGGAGAGGGGATTGATGCTCCTCCGTTTTCAAAACTAAACCACGAAGTATGAGGATATTGAACTTGGTTCGGAATCCAGGAACGATCAATGGGGTGATTTAGGACGGGGGAAACCAGTCGAAATTATGTTGGGTCCTTGGATGATCTCGGAAAGGGATTTATAGTTTGTTGTGCCTGGGACGACGAAGTAAAGAGTCAGTCGGTGGCGTGGCACGAGCTCCCGGATGGGTTCAATGGTCAAGCTTTTTGAGCTTCCATCGAGGTCTCGGTCCGTTACAGGGAGCCCCGCCATGAACCCTTTGAAGCTACGAAGTACTCCATTGTCCTCGTCTTTGACTATCCATTGACCACTCAACTGTTCCCCTCCATCTCACCCCGCCACGACCAGCCCACTCGGGTGCCCTCTTTCCACGCACTAGCTCAGAAACAGCAACGACATAATTGGCTATTATTAAGACTCGGGGACTTTAGGGACCTCGAATTTGTCTCTTTTATTTCGCTTTTGCCGAGCACAGAGGTGAGGCGAGGCCCTGTCAAATGGGCGGTGACATTGGCGCTGGGTTGATCAATAGTGTGCTTCGTACTTCAGAGGTTCAGATGCTGAATTAGGACTCTTGTTGTCGGTCGCGTTAAACTTAATCCTGCATTTGTCGAAGCTTTGTTACTTTTCTCTGTTGGATTGATGTTTTATTATTTTCTTCATTTCCAAGACCAGCGATGCCTGGATGAAGTAGCGTCCAGTCTGGTGGTTTGTTTCTTCAGGGTGTTCCTTTGTACTTCCGAGTTGTACAGCATCAATTGAGTCGATCAGGGTCGCCAGCTCCTTCTTGACCTGACCTGGTACTTCACTGCTTTGTACGTTTCCACGAAGCAGGTTCCCAATGTTCCCAATCATTGTCATTCTTTCTGTTCCTGCCCCTTGCCAAATTGTCCAATCCGCTTGCTGCAACAGAGGTTCGAACTGATAGTTGAGGTACAAGTACAAACACTTTGTCCATGAACTCGAGGGCTACGCCCCACTTGTACTCCAACTGCTGTATTTGTCGTATTTGTCAGTAAAAACTGCCGGGCTCGACGTAGCAGGACAAGTACCTTGTATCATAATATGTACATGTACCGTAGCCATGCACGCCACTGCAACGGTGTTCTGTTCCTTCCAGATCTTTTGCAGCATGGTGGAGCACAGAATTTCCAAAATAGAAAGTACGAAGAGCGAAAAAAAAAATTGTGAGGGAGGGGCAAAAAACAATAAAAGGCAGCACGACCCACTACACCTCGTCCATCCACCTCCCGCACCTGAGCTTACCGCACTTCACCTCTTCGTATTTCGAATTGTCCAAAACCACACACATTCTCCTCTCTTCAGAAGACATTGCTGTCTTGCCTCCGATCATATCATCTCTCCTGAGATATTTAGAAACAACGCCGACTCTCGGTTTTCTCGCTTTCGACCTGCGGCTTCTCGCACCCTGAATGTCTGCCGACGATCTACGTCTGCCACGATAAATCGACTCGACTCCGCCTTTGGTCGTTCTCAAAGGCGCAACACCCACCACGGCTCTCGAGGCCGTAGACTTCGTCAGTGACCAAGATTTCAGCGTTCGCAAAACCTTCCACATCATCAACTTTCTTCCTCCCCCCACCGATTCTGAAGTCGCCCAATAAGAGTCTCGACATTCCGCTCTTCGAGTCTTCCCCCTTGCAACACCAGTCCCCCTTGTTTCCCAACAACCACCAGCTGCCGCATAGGACGACTCCTGAGGTTCTTCCTCTCACCGAGGAAGAGTCGAGGAGGCCGCGTAAGTTAGCCGAGGGTTCATCTGTTTCCTACCGCTTCCGACCCCCATAACACCTTCCCTCGTTTTGAAGGTTTAAATTTCTATTCCCACGCACACGCATACGCCCACGTGTACGCACACTCAAAACATCCAGAGACCAAGAAGAAACTCTTCTAGAGTAAATCTTGATATCTCTCGAGAGTGCACCTTCCCATCAACTGCTTGATATCCACTGGCAATTCTGTCAAGCACAAAATCGAACAAATCCCCCACCCCCAAAATTAGAGATAGCTTTCCCATCTCTTTTTCCCACGCGTCAAGAACTGCACCGCCAGAAAGCCTAGAGCTTCAAGTCTCCTCTCGACAAGCCAAGAACAGAGAAACTACCGCACTTGCAGCTATTTCGCCGTCGCATCGACGCTATCAATCCTGGGATATGGTTATGGCAACTGCTGTCATCGAGCACTACGCACCAATCAACCATCATGTTCCTATGAAAAATTACGATCTCTCCGATGGTGACCATCATCATCATGGAGTAATGCTACCCAAGCAAATCATTGCCGAGGCCATGCGCCAGCGGATCGATGATATCGACCACGAGCGCTGCGAGCCCGGCGACGAGGACACCTTCTTCGTCGCTGATCTGGGCGACGTCTACCGCCAGTACCAGCGCTGGAAGTTGAATCTCCCCCGCATCCGACCCTTCTATGGTGAGTTTCTTGTTCTCTTCCAAAAGAAACCTTGCCTTGCATTATCATGCATGCGTACGCACTGTATCTAACTCCTCTTCCCGTGTTTAGCCGTCAAATGCAACCCGGATCCCCAAGTCCTCAAGCTCCTCGCTAGCCTTGGAACCGGATTCGACTGCGCCTCCAAGGCCGAAATCGACCAGGTTCTCACTCTCGGTTTGAACCCTGACCGCGTCATCTACGCCCAACCATGCAAGACCGGCTCCTACCTCCGTCATGTCAGGGCCGTCGGCGTCAAGCAGATGACCTTTGACAACGGCGACGAGCTGCGCAAGATTGCCAAGTTCTACCCTCACGCCGAGCTCTACCTGCGTATCATGACCGACGACACGTCGAGCCAGTGTCGCCTGAGCATGAAATTCGGTGCCGCCATGGACACCACCGACAGCCTCCTCGCCCTGGCCCGCGAGCTGGGCCTCAACGTCGTCGGCGTGAGCTTCCACGTCGGCTCTGGCGCCTCCGACCCCATGGCCTTCCTCAAGGCTGTCCGGGATTCCCACATTGTCTTCGAGCAAGCACGCGAGCACGGCTACGACCTGCGCACCCTCGATGTCGGCGGTGGCTTCTGCGGCGAGACTTTCGAGGAGATGGCCGCTGTCCTCACGGCCGCCCTCGACCAGTACTTCCCGCCCTCGCGCGACGTTAACATCATCGCCGAACCGGGCCGCTTCTTCGTATCGTCGGCCTTCACCATCGCCTGCCATGTCATCGCGCGCCGCACCATCGAGGATCCTAGCATGGCCGAGACGGGCTACATGGTCTACGTCAACGATGGCGTCTACGGCAACTTCTCCTGCATCATGTTCGACCACTACAACCCCGTTGCCAAGATCCTACGCGCTGGCGACCGCCTCTGCTACGACAAGCCCGAGGCCTCCGCCTCCGTCACCGGCGAGGGCATCCAGTACTCCATCTGGGGCCCAACCTGCGATGGCATCGACCGCATCACCGAGAGCATCCGTTTCGATCAGATCCTTGATGTCGGTGATTGGATCTACTTTGAGAACATGGGCGCTTATACCAAGTGCTCTGCTACGAGGTTCAATGGCTTTTCCGACAATCATGATGTTGTCTATGTTTGCAGTGAACCTGGCGCGAAGGCCCTCTTGACCATGTGAAAGTGAGGTGGCCCCTCGTTGGAACACGTTTGGAGGAGGCATTGGGGAATAAAGGAGGGAAAAAGGGGGGGTCCAATATTTTTTTTTCTTCAACTTCTGTGTGTTGTTGTTTTTTTCCCTCTGCATAGTAGAGGTAAAGAGATGTGAAAACCCTTAAAAAAAGGAGTGTGGAATTGACCAATTCCTAGATATCAATTGATGATTTTCACTTCCCCCCCTTAAACCTTGAACTAATTATAACAACAATGACACTTTGTTAATTTAGAGTTGAACCTGGCAGATCCGGTCATGTCGTGTAACCCCAAGCAAAGAGGGACAAAAAACCACTGTGCATGGTATTGGGGAAAAGGATCAATTAACACACCTGGTCCTTGTAACTTTAGACTTAGCTGCTCATCTTTCAAGTACAAGTAAACAAAACCGTAATAGCGTTAGCTAGACTGAAGTGAGGCATCAATCTACAGCTTAAACGACAAGGCAAGAGGAGAGAGTTTGTATATTCTTGTTTTCTTTCTTCTTTATTATTGATTCTTGAGCTTGGGGAGCTGGAGTATGGGCTTTGCGCCATCCTTGCCTTTCCATTCCAACCTTGTCCCCGACGAGTCAAGACCCTGGCCCTTTTTGTCAATAAAACTACGAGAGTTTCTGACTAGCTCAGAACTCTGAGGATGTGAGAAGGGAGTCTGAACTACGTCAGTATCAAGGGCATGGAGGCTAACATCCCAAATATGCATCAAGTCATGTCTAATATACGTCGACGGACAGACGGCTGTGCAAGTACAGAATACAGCGCCAATCGAGGGGATGTGGTGCGCTTTGGGAGATGTGAAAATAACCAAGCCAAAGAAACATCGAAGCGGCCGAGAAAATCCCAGGTTTAATGGCCGTTAATAGCCGCCTGAGCCTGCGCCAGCTGCTGATTCTTCTGCGCCTGCTGATGAGGAGGCCTCTCAGGACCAAAAGGCCTGGGGGCGGCCTTGACAGTGGCGGGGTTTTGTTGACCCGTAGCGTTCGTGAGAGGCTTGTCCTCCTCGCTCTCGTCATCCTCGTACTCTTCACTCTCTTCCTCCTCGTCATCTTCGTCGTCCTCATCCTCCTCGTCCTCGGGCTCGTCCTCATTCGAGTACTCGCTCTCGCCGTTACCACCGGATGACGAATAGCTCTCGAGAGCCTCATGAGCACCAGGTGGGATCTTACGACCCTGCTGCTGCATATTGCGGATGATGCTCATGAGCTTATCGCACTTCTTCTCGGCAGCTTCTTGACGCTTCTTAAGGTCTTCGCGCTCCTCGGCCATGCGGAAGATGTTAGCATTCGTGGCATCGTGCTTGCGCTTAAACGTCTCGTTTTCCTTTTCGAGGCGCTTGGTTTTTTTAGACATGTCTTCCATCTCTTTGCGGAAGGAGAGAAAGAGGTCATTGCTGTTGTTGAGCGTGTCTTCGACCTGTTGAGTACGGGTCAGTATACAAGTGAAAAAGGGACAGAGAGGGGAAGGCGACGGGGATGCTCATGGCGGCGGCATACCTGCTTGAACTTATCAACATAGACGTTAAGTTGGCTTCTCAAGTCGGCCTCGGTCTTCGCAAAGGTCTGCACTTGGGATTCCAGGTGTCGTGACTTAACGACTTCGGCCTCGGAGCGCTTCCTTTCCCTCTCATACCTGCTCATGTGGTATTGTACTTCGAGCTCTTTGCTGCGCATTCCGGCCTGGTAGTGGAGATCCCGAAGATCGTACTGCTCGATAAACGTCTTGAAGCGTACGCGGAACCTTTCTTGTGTTAGCTTGCAAAATTTACGGTACCCAAAGATGGGGATGGGGGTGATCTCTCACAGCTCATCCAGTTCGGTATCGACGGAAGCTCGTCCAGGGTTGTCTTTGACGTCTTGGTAGCCGTCAAGTTTCGCAAGGACGGTGGCAAGTTTATCGTCCCAAGCTGCGTCGCTGTGCTTCAACGTATCGCTCAAGGTCTTGTTCTCGTTCTGCAAATTCGGCTTGTCAATACCCTGCTACTTTGCTCCCCATCCTAAATAGCGGCAGTCAGAAGTCCAAGTGTGCCATGTCATACCTTGAGCTTGTTGTTATCCCTCTGCAGTTCACGGCAGAGCTTTTCCAGCTTCTCCTTCAAAGTGACAGTTTTGCTGAGCTCGGTACGGTTGGCATCCTTCTCCTTTTGAAGTGTATCGCCCCGCTTCTTGTTCTTTTGGTTCTCGCGCTCCATCCGTCGCATATCAGCCAGCAGCTCACTCGCCTTGCGCAGCAGAAAATCGATCTTGTCGCTAGGGTCCTGGATCTTGGCCATCTGTTGCATCAGATCGCGATTGGCTCGCTTGACCTCTCTCTCTGTGCGAAGGCCGGGTATGTCAGAAAAAGCAAATTAATACATCATGACGAAAAGTCGGCTGTGTTGAGAGGCGAGCGGGCGAGCAGCCGAATATGAAGGGAACATGGCGAGGAATCGCATACCAATTTCGGCCTCCTGATCCTTCTCTCCAGCAGCATCCTGCTCCAGCTGGGAGATGCGGGCTTGGAGGAGTCGTGTCGTATCATTGTTATCCACCACCTTTCTCTGTTTAACCTTCTTCCCCGGGGCCGATTGAGGCACGACGTCGGATCCGTTTGCCATGGCGTAGTCACAGTGGCCGTTTACTTGGGTAGGCATCCCCGTGGGGGCAAGTGGTCGAGAGGAGAGGGAAAAATCCGTGGAACTTGTGGCTGTCACGCGAGTGAGCAAGCACAGAGGGTCTTGGTGGTCGGAGATGTAGAGTCTAGTGCCTACTACCGTGCTTCGTGGGGCAGTTGAAGCAGTGGTAGGAGACTAGAATGAGAAACAAAGAAAAAGATGGTGGAGGTTTAGCTTGTCAATTGTGACATGTGTCTTTGTCGGCGGATCGATGTGAATCATAGGGTCGTGGGTCAAGAACAGTCGAGAGGCAGAGAGGCAGGAGCGATAGGCGGGGATTATCGGCCTGGGAAAGAACATGAAAAGTCAGCAAGAGAGAAGGAAGGAACAACAAACCAGGGAGGGTCAAGGCAGAAAAGACCAAAAGCTGCACCTCGAGCTTGAGGCAGTCGCAGCCGGCTTGTTGGCGCCAGGATAATCAAGGTGGGAACTACATCATGGTAGGAACTGCTTGAGCCACGAGACCCTTGACAGTATTTCGACTTACCAGAGTTGATAAACGCCCCAATCCCTACCAGCGGCTCTCAAATTACGACCAGATATCTGGGTTGTTCTCCCGGGTCCGCTGGGATCCAGTAGCCACGCCGTTGGGAGGGGCAGGTATGTCGTCGGGGGTCGGGGATCTGGGGCACCAAGGTGTTTTGGTCGTGGATTGGGATTTTTTCATTCGGTCATGTACAGGTGGGAACTAGAGGAAATGGGCTGAAGACAATGGATGGTCTGCAGCGGAGTTTGTCTTGTAAAGTCCACAGATGGACAAGAGCACACGAGGTACGATGTACGAAGTACCTCGAAACAAGTCGGGGTCTGGCTGGATGTGTCGGTATTGATTGCTGCGATGTACTTGGACTTTTCTGCCTGTCGTGTGTGGGTGTTCCTGCTACAGTCTTGGGTCCTGCACCTATCAATTCCAAGGACGAAGCACTTCTTTGAACACTATAAATTCCCTTTGCACAATCAGCCAGTTTGAGGTCCACACAAGGTCCACAGCGCCTGTGTTAGAGTGGCGGTCATTGGCCAGACCTATTGGACCATGGCTTTCCGTGACATGGTCTTGCCAAGACGTTGCGATTTATTGCGCTGATGACTAAACCCTGGGTCTTGCCCCAGATGTGACGCCTCTCAAAAGCCGTGGTCTTGCCGCTCTGGGGACCGACCAACCTTGCTCCTGTTTCTGAGAGAATTTTTCAAGCCACAGCAACACTCGACAACGCAACTTCCCGAATTTGTTTTTTAGTCAGCGAGGTGGGCCAGACTCTGACTCCAAATCGGGTGCAATTGTACTTCGTACTTAAATTCGCAATCTTCGTACTTATATACTTCGGACTTGTATACTTGTAACATCAGAACATCAGACGACGATAACTTCTCCTTGTCACGGAAGGAATTCCATCCTTCTCCAATCCATCTCCGGAGTATCTTGGGCCACAACCTTGTTAGTGTGGCATGCTCCTTTAGGCTTCGGGCATTCTACGCACCACAACAAGATACCGGGTTCCGACCATGTTGCGAACTGCTGCCCGCCAGGCCGGCCATGTCGCCCAGACGGCTGCGCCGGCGGTTACTGATGCGGCGCTGTATCCCAAGATCGGCGAGAAGCTGCACGGCTTCACGCTCATGCGCTCCAAGCATGTTCCTGAGCTCGAGCTGACTGCCCTTCACCTAAAGCACGACAAGACTGGCGCCGACTATCTCCATATTGCTAGGGAAGATAACAACAATGTCTTCTCAGTCGGCTTCAAGACCAATCCTCCGGATGACACGGGCATCCCACATATTCTCGAGCACACGACGCTGTGCGGAAGTGAAAAGTAAATAACACCCCTTTGGTCTCTTAACCGATTGCAACTTGCGCGCGGTGTCTTGCCAACTAACATCACACCCAATTGGCAGGTATCCCATCCGAGACCCATTCTTCAAGATGCTTCCACGCACATTGTCGAACTTCATGAACGCCTTCACTGCCTCCGACCATACCTACTACCCCTTTGCTACCACCAATGCGCAAGACTTCAAGAACCTCATGTCGGTGTACATGGATGCGACCCTGCATCCCCTTCTCAAACGAACCGACTTTCTCCAGGAGGGCTGGCGAATCGGCCCCGAGAACCCGCAGGCTGAAGCCGGTGAGGAGGGCAATAAGCTGGTATTCAAGGGTGTGGTTTACAACGAGATGAAAGGCCAGATGTCTGACGCCGGATACCTGTACTATATCCGATTCCAGGACCACATCTTCCCCGACATCAACAACTCGGGCGGAGATCCCCAGAAGATCACGGACCTTACCTATGAGCAGCTAAAGCAATTCCATTTCGAGAACTACCACCCAAGCAACGCCAAGTTCTTCACCTACGGCGACATGGCTCTCGCGGACCACCTGGAGGAGGTTAATGCGCGCCTGGCCGAATTCCGAGAGACCCATCAGCTGGTGGATCATAGGCGACCTATCGACCTGAGCTCCGGTCCCATGGAGGTGACGGTGACGGGCCCCATCGACCCATTGGTTGACCCCGACAGGCAGTACAAGGCTTCGGTGTCCTGGATTATGGGCGAGACCAAGAATACGCTTGAGTCGTTCTCGCTATCACTCCTGTCAAACCTTTTGTTGGACGGCTACGGCTCGCCGCTTTACAGGGGCCTGATCGAGTCTGGCCTTGGCACCGACTGGAGCCCCAATACCGGCTATGACAGCAGCCCGAGCCACGGCATCTTTTCCATTGGCCTGTCAGGACTCAAGGAGGCAGATGTCCCTAAGCTAAAGGCAGAGGTTAGGCGGATCCTTGAAGAGGCCCGGGCAAAGGGCTTCGACCAAAACAAGATCGACGGTGCTATTCACCAGATTGAGCTCGGCTTGAAGCACAAGACGGCAACCTTTGGTCTCTCGCTGCTTCACCGCTTGAAGTCTAAATGGTTCAGTGGCGTCGATCCGTTCGACTCGCTGGCCTGGAACGAGACCATCTCTGCGTTCCAAGCTGAGCTTGCCAAGGGTGGTTACCTCGAGGGCCTCCTCGATAAGTACCTGCTGAATGACAACACTCTTACCTTCGTCATGGCGCCTTCGCCAACATATGGAGAGGGGATTGCCGAGGAAGAGAAACAGAGGCTTGCGTCCAAGATCGAGCAAGCGGCTTCGCAGCTAGGCGGAGAGGCCGAAGCTCGAAAGGTTTTCGAGACTCAAGAGCAAACGCTGCTCAAGGAGCAGGGCAAGACCAAGACGGAAGACCTGGAATGTCTCCCCAGCGTTCACGTTGCGGACATTCCCCGAGAAGCGAAGCGCTCCGTCTTGCGTCATGACAAGTTGGACGATGTGAGCGTTCAGTGGCGCGAGGCGCCGACAAACGGACTCACATATTTCCGAGCCATCAACACAATTGAGGGCCTTCCCGACGAACTTCGAGAACTCATGCCGCTCTTTGCCGATAGCATCATGCGTCTTGGTACCAAGGACATGACCATGGAGCAGTTGGAGGATCTAATCAAGCTCAAGACTGGTGGCGTTTCTGTTGGCTACCGCGTGGCGTCATCTGCCACCAACTTCCAGGAGGCGACGGAAGGCATTGCCTTTAGCGGTATGGCTTTGGACCGAAACGTGCCAGCCATGTTTGACATTATCAGAAAGCTCGTTGTCGAGACGGACTTTGATAGCGCGGAAGCACCCCTTCGCATCCGGCAACTCCTTCAGACATCTGCCGATGGCCTAGTCAACGATATCGCGTCTTCGGGCCACCAGTTCGCCAGGGGCTATGCGGAATCTGGGCTCACGCGAGCCGCCTGGCTCCAGCAGCAAGTTGGGGGACTTTCTCAGGTTAAGCTCATTACCTCGCTCGCCGGCCGGCCAGCGGCTGATAATCTTAGCGACGTGATTGAGAAGCTGAAGAGGATTCAGAACTTTATCCTTTCAGGCAACAACATGCGCACTGCGATCACCTGCGGATCTGAGAGCGTTCAGGACAACACGAAGGCTTTGGGGCAGTTCCTTACGGCGAGGGCGAAGGCACCTTTTGACTTCGGCTCGTCGACAAGCTCCTCTGCGGGTCTTCCCCAGGATAAGAAGGCATTCTTCCCCCTGCCATATCACGTCTACTACGGCAGTCTTTCCGTCCCGACGACGTCGTATACTGCAGCGGAAGGCGCGCCGCTCCAGGTCCTGGCGCAGCTCCTCACTCACAAACATCTCCACCACGAGATTCGAGAAAAGGGAGGCGCTTACGGCGGCGGTGCTTACTGCTCGGCGCTTGACGGCCTCTTCGGCTACTATTCGTACCGAGACCCCAACCCGCTCAACACGATTTCCATCATGCGGGACACCGGGCGCTGGGCGACAGAAAAGGAGTGGACCGACCGCGACCTCGAGGAAGCCAAGATCTCGGTGTTCCAGCGCATCGACGCGCCGCGGTCCGTCAACGAGGAAGGCATGAACTACTTCCTCTACGGTATCACGGACGAGATGAAGCAGGCGCGCCGAGAGCGACTCTTGGACGTCACCAAAGATCAGGTCCGCGAGGCGGCGCAGAAGTATCTCGTTGAAGGCCTCGAGCAGGGCGCTGAGAGGCTATGCTTCATCGGACAGAAGCAGCCTTGGGTTGACGATTCCTGGACTGTCCACGACATGAACTCGAACGGTTCTCAAAACTAAAACATGTTTGTGAGAAATGGCCAAGTTTATGGGCCCGGGTTGTGTTTTTGGTGTTGTTTTAAACCTGTGATGTATCCCATTCATCAACTGTATACTACTACTAACTGAATAGAAGAATGCCTACTGGGTGGTGTTAGACGATAGAAATATACCCTCTCCAATGATTGTTTGTTTTTACTCGTTTGCCGCCGAGACTCACGTACAGGGAAGCCAACTGGGCTGCTCGCATCTGCGATACAAGCATACAAGCACAAAGACCAAACAAAAAGCCCCAAGTCTTTTGGGCAAACAGCGTTTTTATTTACAATACGTCTTGTGGCCTTTTTCTATTTCTTTCTCCCATGGCCTCGAGATCACTTCAAAACGCAAGAGCAAACGTGGGGAGTGTGGCCGGATGGTTCGGTGGGCTTTCGCGGCCCGTTGAAACCACGGCGTGTTCCCTCTATTCTCACTTTCAGACCCGAGATACCAGGGGTGTGGATCATCGGACTAAGGCTGAGAAGACATGCTGTAGGAAAAAGAGGAAGAGATGTTGATCTGGCGTCGTCACTTGACTTTTGATTTGGACAGCTTCCACCATCACGTGGACTTATCCATGCTCCATGCTGAGGACAAGCTCCAGGCTACCATCCAATCCAATCTATAAAAACGGAAATCTATTATTCCTATTATTTTTATTGGATTTTTAAATTGAATTAAATCCGTATTTTCTACTTCCCCATGTCCAAGTCTCGTGCTCGTGTCTCTCCACGCAGATCTGTAATTGGCTTTTAGGGGTTTGCATTTGATGGGTTTCCCGATCCGGGTCTAGTCTGGCGGTCTCGCCGGTCTCGCCATTTTGAGTTTCGAGATTTGTTTCGAAGACATCGACAAAAACATTTGACCTTGACTTCATTTCTCTCGCTTTTGCCTTTGGTGGCTGTGCCTGCCACAGTGTGTAACGAAGATTCAAGAGCAAGAGGGAGGTCGGCTCACACGAGCACAACTCCCCCAGGGGGTGCAAATGAGATCTTAAGACATTCATCATTTCGCGTAGAAAAAAGGACCGTCGTCAAGTTATTGATGAAATCTCCAGATACGATAAGGGAAGGAGGGAATGGTCACTACCAGCCACGGCAATCTCTCATCTCATCCTCAGTCTCTCGACTTCACCTGTACATATACTCCTCACCCCAACATTCCCGCATTTCATCACGAAGTCGAACTCGGAACCCGAACTCGAACTGACTCGAACTGACACTTGGACCACCAAACATCACGATAAATTGTAATGCAGACGTCTGAACAATGCATGGATCCGCCACCGCTCACAGAACCCCAACTCCACGCCCTCTTAAACATCCTAACCCACGCAGAGACCTACTCCGAAATAGAGGCCTTTAAACACCCCCACACCATCTCCCAGTATGGCTACCCCTTCGCGCCGGCTCCACCCGTGAGCACGGATAACGACGACGATGAGAAGAAGAAGCCGGCGGCCTCGGCGACGTCACCGCTCCTCCAGACCCTCCTCGTCAAGTTCGTCCTACCGCTCCCGGGCATCCGGGACCTACCGCCAGAGTTCTGGAATGTGAGGGTTCAGGGCCTGCTGGCGAAGTTGGCGGAGGAGGATTTGAGCGAGAGCTACGACAAGGCGGCCATTGGGACTAGGAAGACTTTGGCTACTGGGGCGTCGGCGCTTATTGAGATGTTGGCGAGAGGTTGTTTGGGGGGGTATGAGTGTTCGGAAACGTTCTCCGATGCGAGGAATGGGGACGAGGATGCGGAGGTGAGCGTGAACGGTGAGGAGGGCGAGGGGTCGGAGAAGAGCCTGGAGGATTCGTGGGAGGAGTTTTTACAGGAGCTGATTCATGGGGAGATGATTGAGGAGTTGTGTGAGTGGCTGGAGGAGAGTGAGGATGTGGAGGGGCATTCGGAGCTTGTCAAGGCGGCGGCGGACTATTCTATTATAAAGTGAGTGTGTACACCATGGACATCTTTTGCTATTTTCCCGACTCTTTCCTTTTCTTTTTCTTCTTTTCTTCCTGCTCGGTGTCCTGACTTTGTTTCCTTCCGACAGCTTGGCGAGTCTACTACATCATGTGTTCGCAGTCACGCCCGAGGGCCAGTACGTCCTCAGCCTGTTCCGGAACTCGCACCGCCTTATTCCGTACGGGATGATTCGACAGATTCTCAAGTTTGGAAATGCGGCGACTATGTTGAATTCCCTGCTGAAATTGCTCCTTGCAAAGTTGAGCTTGGGGTCGTTCTCGAATTGGGCTGGGTTGACGTCGAAGGCGGATGAGGGGATGAACTTACTTCAGAGGTGTGTGGTCTATCTCTTATTCACGAGGACTCCCCCTCTCCTTTTTTTTTTATTATTGTCTGTCTGTATTGCCTACTGGACAACGGAGCTAACTCGGGGGTATGTCCGTCCTCTTTAGAATTATATCCGGGGTGATGTACTGGGATTCCTCCGAATTCAAAAAGACCGCCGACAAGATCGAAAAATCCAAAGCGGCACCAAGCTCAAAGCACCTAAAGGCCATCCGAAAACACGCCCAAGGCCCCAGGGAAAAGCGCCTCGAAATCCGACAGCTCAGCATCCAAACCTCCAAATCCATAATCCTATCCATCCTCGACGACGCGCACCCCAATCTGTCTTCCACTCTAACGGAGACGCAACACTACGAATGCCTCCAGTACTACGCGGCGCACCTGTCGACGCGCGACAGAGACGTCATCGTCAACACGTTCTGCCGACAGACGCCTGATCTCCTCACGCAGGCTGTTCGCGATGTGGTGGGCGTATATGAGCCGATGATTCGGAATATACACGACAACATCGACTTGGCGGAACATCTCGACGCGGCGAAGGCGTTCATAGAAGATCTAATCGCCGTGAGCTCGAGCAGGAAGGTGTCCGGAGAGGGAAGGGATACTGCGAGGAACGGTCACCGCGATGACGATGGGTCGTACGAGTTGCCGACGGTGGAAGATTACGTAGATCTGCTCCATCGCCACAAGGGCTCTGTGTATAAGTGGCTGCATCACGTTTCCAACAAGTGTCCCGAGGTTAGGGACATGGTGAAGGAATGGGCACAGGGAGCCGCCGAGGTGTTCCGCGCAGAGGGCCCGTCGGCCAGCACTCGCGGCGCCGCATTCACAGACCGGCTCCAGCGCATGTTTTCCTCCCTCCCCAAGGAGCAGCAGGACGCCATACGCCCCATTCTCGACAAACACTCCGACTACATCGATTTGTTGCACGGAATCACGCACGCTCGCATACAAACCATCATGGACAAGACCGAGTCGAGCACGTCCAGCGGACCAGGCATGTATCTCGCCAGCTGGCAATCTCTCTTGGACGAATGTCTGGTCTCGCCGGGTTTCCAGGGAAATACGCGCAAGGGCAAGGACGTGATCAATAGGATCACGCCGGGCAAGCCGGGGGTTAGCGGCGAGACGGCGTGGGACGGGAGCGTGGATGTTACGCGGGCGATGGAGGAGATTGAGCTGGAGGAACGGCTGCGGCCTGATGGGAAGGTGGTCGTGGATGCTTTGGGGGAGCAGTTTCACGAGTTGCTGAGGGAGGTGGCGAAGGGGGCTGTTCGAGATGCGTGGAGGAGGGAGAGCAGTTGAGCAGTTGAACAGTTGAACAGTTAGACGATATTCTGCTTCTGTGTGTTTCTTTTGTCCCTGGCATTTAGACGGGCTTGAGTTTTGGGCATTCTGGGAAAATAGACTTTTCGACTTTTTTTCCTTCTTTTTTATTTTTATTTTTATTTTTATTATTTTTTCACTTCTTTTACTCTTTCGCTTTAATACTGAATTTTTGTTCCTGTATGATACTCGAGCTGGGTTCGAGGGTGAAGTTGAGGACACGGTGGTTTGGGCGCTGCCACGTAATGAGGCGCGTTTAGGAACAGAGGACGAGGAAGCCTTTAGCGGACGCCTTTAGCGGACGCCTTTAGCACAAGAGCTGGAATCGCCACCAAAACAAAGATTCAAAACAAAGTCAACATCTCCTTCACATCTTCCATTTCTTGCTGAACATAGATACTCGTGCATTTTAAAGGTAGTCAAAAAGATTCGAAATGACACCTCTTGACAATGCGATGAAATCCAAGGTCAGTTGATCCTTAGAATGCCTACACCGGATGCTTGACCGAGACTAACATGCCCATTGATGCCTAGAACCTCCTCTTGAGTATAATGCGCCCTACCCCAATCACTCAATTACTCGAATCCCAGGCACGATTTTCTTTTCTGCTCTTCGTTGGCTAACATTCATTCCATCCAGCCTTCGGAGGAGTCATCACCGCAGTCGCAGCGTGGTCCATCTGGGGAGGCGACATGTTCCCAGCCCAGCCCGACCCGACCGGGAACCCCGAAGCCTGGACGCTCCAGGAGATGAGGAGGTGGCTTAGTGCTGTAAGTCATCAATCCGGACTTCCGCCCTTCTGATCACGGAGAGCTCTTGTTTTACATGAGAAAAGTGGTCCTCTTTCCAGCGATGTGAGGGAGCTAATATGTTGCCCCGATTTATTAGAGAAACTTGATGCCTGCGGCTTCGGCGACGAGGGAGGAGCTTCTGGAGAGGATCAAGGCCAATATGCGGCACCCTAGGACGTGAGCTGCTAAGCTGGCGAAGGAGAAGGCGCGGAGCAGTACGGAGAGAAGGACATAGAGGACATAGTTATTCCCTCATCCCTTATAGATACCTAAAGAAGACTCTACATGCTTGATGAATATCCTACTTCTCGCTCTCGCTTTGTGTCTTCCTTGAGCTCTCCTCACCGAGACTGATCGAAGCCCCTAACTTAGTAGATACTCCATTACCTCGTCCGTTGTACAAAAATCACCAAGCCGGAATCGGTAGCCCATGGAGACGTCACTTGTCTACGAAGAACAAGTCTTAGTTTGGCATCGGGACGCGGGATTCGTTTCGAGGCAGGCCCAAGGCGTACAAATCAATTGCCCGAGAAGGATGTGGTCATTAGGTCGCACACTGCGGACCTATTAGAACTCCCCTGTCCTTTGCTACACAAGCAGCAACTCGTTTAGTGACTCGGCGGTCGACGAGGACAAGGTGGCGCAGCCTCTGGGGTTGTAGGAGGGGTTGAAAAAAGCGAGGCGATGATGAGGCTTTCGCTGTTCAGCGCGAAACCTCGCACTCGGCCGGGGCTTGAGCGGCTGAGGGTAACGAGAGTCAGCACAGCCTGGTCATTCCACGGTCAAATCTCCTCTCTTTAATTCCTTTCGACCCTTTCTGCAGCGCAGCTGTGTCCGTCTACACTCATAAAAGCAGCATTATTCTTGTCATGGAGTGGTGTTAGTTTGGTTGGGCTGAGCCTTGTATACACAATCCAACGAGACCCACGCAATCCTCACTCGGCAGACGGTGCGATGCTAACATTCAGCGATGGAACCGCTCGATATCCTCGCCATTTCGGCCGCAGTAGCGCAGTTCATCGACTTCGGAACGCGCCTCTGCTCCCAAGCATTCCAGCTATACAAATCCCCATCGGGCCTGACGACCGACGAGGCAGACCTCACCACGATCGCGAACGACCTGGCGGGGCTGGGCCGGAAAATTACCTCGCGACGGGCTCTCCTCGGGCAAGGGAAACCCGAAGATGGGAGCTTCGAAGCCCTCCTCGTCGATATATGCGGCGAGTGCTCCGTAGCCGCACAGAATCTCGACGAAGCGATTCGGAAATTTCGACCTGAGCATTTCAGGATGAAGTTCCTTTTTGGTGAACAGGGTGGGAAAGCGGTGAATAGCTTAATGGATGCCTTGCGCTCCGTACGGTTTGATGCGAGCGAATGGCACCGGAGGTTGGCCCGTCTCAGGGAGCGGATGATGGCCATGACGACTCTTGTATTGTGGTAAGTGAAGCCATGTGTGAGCACTATCCCCGTTCGTTGAAGGAGGCTTAGTCTTGCTGATCAAGTTTTTTTGCTGTTCAAGGGAGAAATCGTCATCAGTTATGCACGAGCAACAGCGTCTTTCCAATCGCCAGGCCGAGATACTAGGGACACTCGATAAGTTGGCGGCAGAGGTCACCAGTTTCAAGTACTCCCTCGTCCACATCGTCGACGAGAACCCGTCCAGCTTAGACCATCGCCGTCAGGCCATTGCCGAATCTATCTGGTCTTCAGAAGGCATCTCCCCGCAGCTCCAGCTGTCCTCCACTGGGGCTCATCTCAAGTCGGATGAGGTCTGGAACGGGAACGGGTCTCAGGACATCACTCAACAGGCATCAACCCAGACAGACCGATACGCCTCTCGACTGTTGAAACGCCAGGAGACTGAATCCGAATTCTACGTCAAGGCAATTGTTGACAGTCTTCGCTTCAAGGGCGTGAATCACCGGGAAGATGCCATCCCTGAAGCATATACGAGGACATTCCAGTGGGTTTTCGAGAGGCCCCCACAGTCAAGCCCTCATGGTCCTTGGACAGAATTACCTCGGTGGCTCGAGCAGTCCGTAGACGACGTATACTGGATCACTGGCAAGGCTGGAGCAGGAAAGAGCACGATGATGAAGTTCCTCACTACGCACCCGAAGACGTTGGAGCATCTTCGCAAGTGGAGCTCCGACCAACAACTCATTCTCGCCTCTTTCTATTTCTGGAATGCCGGCAGCTCGGAGCTCCAAAAATCCCAAACGGGGTTGCTGCGGACTCTCTTACTCCAGTGCATCGAGCAAATGCCGAGCCTGGCGCCGAAAATCTGCCCACGTCGTTGGGCCTGGTTCAAGATATTCGGTGCTGGCGATGTAAACCAAGTGCCGCAATGGTCGTGGGGAGAGTTGGTCGAGTGTTTCTCGGCCCTGCTAATGCTCTCCGCAAGGGACAATAAGTTCAAGTTGGCCCTGTTCATCGACGGACTTGATGAATTTACCGGCGATCATCAGAAGCTCATCGACTTCGTCAAACTGTTTCATCGCCGCCAGGGTATCAAGGTTATTATTAGTAGTAGACCATGGAACATGTTCAAGGATGCTTTCAGTGCGACCCCGAGCCTTAGGATGGAGGAATTCACGAGTAGGGACGTCGAGGCGTTCGTCGATGGCGAGTTCAACCAGACTCGGGGGTTCCATGAGCTCCGGCAAGCCTACCCCGTGGAGGCGAAACGGCTCACGCAGGGAATTGTCGACAAGGCCCAGGGCGTTTTTCTCTGGGTGTCGGTCGTCGTTCGGGCGCTCTGCGAAAGTCTGACGGAAGGCGACAACCTGGGCGAGTTGCAGGCGCTGCTTAACATGCTGCCGACCGACTTGTCTCAGCTATACCAGAGGATCTGGAGGAGTATTAAGCCGCAGTACATCGCGCAGACCGCGAAGCTCTTCCAAATACGTATCAACGCGAAAACCCTTCTAGACGTAACCACGCTTCACCTAGCAGACATGGAGTGGGAGAAGGCCCTTGGATACCAGATGGCAGAAATCACGGGAGAGAAACGCGACCACATTATGCGGACCATGAGTAGGAGGCTTGACAGTCGTACGAGAGGTCTCCTTGAAGTAACTAAAGACGGCCAAGTCGACTACCTGCACCGAAGCGTGCGAGACTGGTCAGAAACCAGCTGGCAAGACATGCGCCAAGGCAGACCCCGACTTCGACCCCCATCTCGCCCTCCTGCAAGCGTTCTCGGTGCAGGTTGCCAACCCGAAGATCTGGGAAAACTCAAGCTTGCACCTACCCGTCGAGGCTTTTTGGTCTCGAACATCCATGTGCCTCTTCCACGCCGCTAGCGTCCGCGACGAACCCAGCCGCGTGAATGCGCTCGTGAAGACCATGGACCGACTAGATCATGAGCTCGGGGCCCTGTCGACCTCGTTCGTGGACGGATCCGGATTCGCGCTATACCGAGATCGCACCAACGCGAGTCTCGTGGCGGACTCGGCGGCGGACCTTCCCCACTGGTCGAACACGCAGTATACAATGTCCCCGGGGCAGCCGGTCTGCACCTTCGCCGGCTTGGCCGCCCAGTGGGCCATTTTGCCCTACGTGAGGGCCGCAATGACGACCTCCAACAGGAAACCTAAGCCAAGCGACCAGCAGCAGCTGCCGGTTTTATCCTGTGCCGTCCTTGGATTCGACCATTTTGCGCGGCCGGATGTGTTTGATATTGTTGAGAGATATTGCTGCTTGATAGACCCGGCTATCAGGCTTGAAGCTGTGCGTATAATTTTGGATAAACGGGATGCAGCCGACAAGTGGACGAAGAAGAAGAGGAAAAAGGCCTCTTCTGGCCATGAAAACGACGACGTGCAGAATCTCCTTGACGAGGCTGTTCAGAAGAGGGACTTTTTCAGAAGCATCTCCAACGCAGATGCCAGGGTGCGAACGTATTGGGAGGACGTCGCGGAGCTGCTGGGAGAGTATGTGGCCAAGCAGCATGAGGCGCAGGCCCAACAGCCGTCGAGAGGGAAGAAGACCCGGACGTCTTTCCCGCTACTCTTCCAGGGCCTCGCTAGGTTGGCTCGGAAGGCGTAGTGCAGAAATCCCAACCATTGAAGGCCTAGCATCGGGGTTGGTCCTCTTCCAGCGGGATGAAACCCCCCTCTCCTCACAACCCCCCCAAGCGCTCTACTACACCAGGTAAGCGCCCTTTTTCATACCTTTATACTCATCTCATCTCATCCATTCTGTCCTCCTGGCGGGGATACGCCAAGCCCGAGAGACATTCTCCTACCTTCATCTCCCTTCACAATAGTAACACGTCTGTAGGCGGGATGGGATCGATGGGCTAATAAATTGAGAGAAGACATACGGAGTACGCGACAGGTCGTACAAGTTGATATTGGCGCATTAGCTATTCTCATCATATTTACAGAATCACAGTCCTTTGTAATTTGTTAACCGGAGAGCACAGCACACTTTATACCTGCTAAGATCTTGGATACATAGAATGTCCTCTAGATATCTATCCTCCATACTATGGCTCATAGATCCATCAAACGATATACTCACAGACCTGAGAAAAAAAAAAAAGAGGGAGATCAATGATGGCGGTCTATCTCGTTGAAGCCACCACTGAGAAAGTAGAAAGTTTCCTCCTCCAATAGGAAAACCAACGCTCAAAAAATCTCGGCGAAGCGTAAACACCTCGAGATCGAAAAAAGGAATGGGAATCCGCACTGCAGTACCAACTTGCCAGCATGAGATCTGATGCGCTCAGCTCTATCTAAGTTAATACTGATGTTAAGCTTTTAATCGAAACTTCAGCTCCCTGTTAATAATTTTGGCAATTTAATCCTGTCTAATCTTCTCTTACATTTCTCTTGATCGCGATTCTGGTTATGAAGATGACAGCGTCAACCTCAAAGTGCAATAGTGAGTCTCAGGGACCGATACATGAGTTTGTATGCGGTTCACTTCCCTTCACTCAGAAGCCCCTCCTATAGGAGCTTTCCTAGCAAAGAGAGATAGAAGGGGGTAATGGTCGTGACGCGGGAAGTCCATCTCGGAGTATTCTTTGCTCAGCATCTCCCGAACCCTCGACGATTCCGGATCCATCCTACCACAAAGTTAGAAGAAACACATACTTTAGAGCAGGGAATCGGGGGGATTTGATACAGTTTTCGACACTCTGGTTCTTCTTCTGGCTTAGACCAAATTATGATGGCGGGTCGGGCGATGTCCGTGATGATCTGCTTAACCGGCACGCCCGGCATAATCGACAAGACAACGCTAGTCTCGTCCACTTCTAGAAAGCCCGCGGGGTCTTCCAGCATTTTGACTCCCGATGCCTGGAGGATTTGCTTGTCCTCATCTGAGTATAAAGGGTCCTGTGCGAAACATTCGAGCTCAGTCGTCCCGGTGGAACTAGAAAGTTCATCTCTAATAGCCATGAGCAGCGCATGCTGGGTCACGGATTTACGAGCCAACTCGACGTCACGAGCCATATCACCCAAATCGAATGCAATCACTTTGCTGAGCTTGAACGGAAGTTTCAGGGAAGCCAGGATCTGTTGCAATTCGTTGTGTTGTTTGCTGGAATCCCATTCCGACTTGACATCCTCGAACATCCGTGGCAGGTCCTCTACTCTGCGGGGAGGTGGTAGGCGTTCGTTGTGTAATACCGTCTGATGGCTGAGAAATGTCGTGAGATAAGGCGACATGACGAGATTACGCATTTTATGGCGTCTCATCATGTCTATGGACCAATAAGATATTCCTACTCCCCTATACAAATGTCAGTCTGAAAGACAACAAAATGGGTTGGCAGGTATGCTGTACTTCTTGATGACGCCAGGTTCGTCAGGCCAGGACCTTGGGTCGAACCTTCTCTCCACACTCTTCCCGGTCATGTCGATCAACGTCGCATATCGAAAGTTTTCGGGTCCCGCGTGGTATAGGGCCAGCTGGTTTGCGGCCTGTCGAATAGCATCTTTGGTGAAGAGCGGCACTCCGCTCTCATACATGGATTCGACCTTGTCGGCTATTGCCTTCAAGGCAGCCTCGCTTTTGGGCCCCGACCTTGCAGGACTACGGCGCCGGGTTCGTGGCTCGCGTGAACCTAGCACATTAGAGGACGACACTTGGGGATCCATGATGTAGAAGAAAAAAAGAAGACGATGAAGGTAGAGACAATGCTGCTGGGGACACAACTATATCGGCCTAGTCGGTGTGAGACATGGACGGGCTTTTATAGCTGTCGATGGTAGCTGAAGTCGGTCCATGGAAATTCTCTGGCTTTGAAACGCTGGACACGAAAGGAACTCCAATACCACTGCTCCCAAGCCTAGCGGTCGATGGAGATGGTTGCACCAAGCATCGTGCTGGCGCCCGGCGAGGTGTGGCGATGTCTACGTGCCGCTCGTTCCTTGTTGGCCGGTATGTATCAATGAAGGCCGAGGCCGGGATCAAAGGTGTTCTAGTTTCCCACCGTGCCAGTCTCGAATCAAATATTTGGCTCTTTCTCCGAGTCGGGAGTGAGTTTTGAAAAAACATCGGGTCTTTGATTCAATCGATGCTCCAGCCCAGGTGCTCCGTCCATGATTTCCGAAAACAGAGCAGCTTCGCCTCATCACGCCGTTGGAATGCCTACCCTTGTGATGAGAATACCTTAGGGCATTGATGAAATCTCATCAATAACATCAACCTCAGTCTCTACGATTCCGGCCATCCAGCCACTCAACCCGTTGTCGTCGGTCATGGAGAGCCAACAAATGGCATATCGATATCATTGGCTGACGCCTTCCCTTTGTACTAGATTTCGTTTCTTCATCCCCCATCCAACAATCATCATGGAGCAGAGGCTGCGGGTGGAGAGAAGGGAAGAGGTTCTCGCCTCCATGCCATAAGTGAAAGGGCCATCATCGAGTTCGACCTGGAAGAATGAAAAGAGGAAATGCCCTGGCATTAAGATTTCCATGCCGGCGGCTGTCATCGTACGGCTTCAAGGCCAACACTACCTAGTTCCTCGCCTGCCGTGAATGGGTAGCTGGGAAAAGAAACTGTTCCTAAAGGAAGCGCATGGTGACTGGAGCATTTGGGATGCGATTCCGTCCAGACGTGGATTGACTTAGCTTATTCAGCACAGGTTATGGGTTGGTTGTTACCTTTCCTTTTTTTTCTTTCCTCTGGCGTCACGCCTCGGACAGACCCTGATGAGCTTAAAAGGTTAAATGCTCTTTTAGCGGTAGAAATATGACACTATTTTTAATAAGTAAAATACAATTGAATTGAGGTATATAGAGCAACAGTTTGCAGCCAAACCTGTTGCTCTCATGCCCAAGCTGTTCTTGACGGGGTTGGCAATTTTAGTTCGGCAGAGGCCGATAGCGAATGGTGTGATAAACCTTTCCTGTTCCAAGTTCGAATTCTCAGACCCAAACGCCTAGTCGTATACAGCACTCGAAGTGTTCTCGGTCTTTTCGTTTGTAGCGTAAAAAAAGACTACCCTGTACTACTCTTCTCCCATTTTTAAACTCACAGAAACCCCAACCGTTCGGCTCGGCTAGCTGATAGAAGCCTCGGCTCATATCCCCTATGAGAAGCGGTCCCCTTTGCGGCTCACAAAGGGCTTGTCGCTTTCGTATTTACTCTTCTCGTAGACCCTCTGGTGCTCGTTCTCGGGCGCGTGGCGCGTGGGAGCCGGGTCTTGGCTGCCTTCTTGGGAGGGAGAGCCCACGGCGTCGGTTCGTGGGGCTTCCTTGTGACCGTTCTGAGTAGAGAGGTATTGTTGCTCAGCGAGGGCGGCGTCCCTCATCTTCCTTTGCCTCCGCTCCTCGAGGTTGGCTGCGCGATCGGCGTTGATGGACTTCTTCGCGAAGAAGTAGGCTCCGGCGCCAGCTGTAAAAGTGGTGTTAGCGATGAAACGACGGGGAGCTTCGGTAGGAGGAATTGGGGAGTGGGAGGAGGGTTATGAGGCGCGAGGAATCGTACCGACGCAGAGAGAGCCCCATCCAAACCTAGAGACGAGGTTAGTTGCGCTGGAAAATACGGGTGTTGCGGGTGTCCTGACCAGAAGGAGCGGACCTTTGGAGTCCAAGGTTTCTGTTAGCGGGTGTCGAAAAGAAAAGAAAAAAAAAAGGGACTATTTGGAAACTTACAGTATTCATTGTTGCGACTGGCTGAGAATTGTTTGACTTGAAAATCAAGGAAGGGCGCGTCGTTAGGTTGCGTGTGGGAAGTTTTTGGTAGGAAAGAGGATTAAAAGATTGATGGCCGAGGATGATCTGAGGGAGGATTCGGAAAACTGTCGCACTGAGAAGTTTTTGGTTGGAGCTGTGATGATGGCAATCGCCGAAAAGAGTTCGGCGATGCGGTACGTATCTCCTAGGCTCTGCCTCTTCTGTCCTCATGAGGTTGAGGAAGTGACGTACCTTGGTCCGTTGACGGCGGCGTCGGTTAACCTTCGGGCTGTGAAACTGTACAAATACGAGGTACTTTGGAAGGAATTTGTTCCATTTTTAGCCTCTGGAACTTGCCACCAGCTTCCGTGCTGTGCAAAGAAGGTCGTGTACTTCGTACGAAGAAGTAAACGACTGTGTACGAAGTATTAATAGTCCAGACCTCACATCTTGGCACACGTAGATTACAATCGGTACGTTTCGTGGGGCATCTCGTATCTCTCTGGTCTGCACAAGACCAAGGTCCAGATTTGACCAGACAAGCGTTGATTTTCGAAGCCTCGCAGTGTGGAACACAGCGGCCACCAAAACTAAGATGGGTATTAATGAGACTCATGGCTGGGTACACAGATACCGACGACATATCGATCCAGTTAATGTCACTGTCTCTGTCTTCTGCTGGCGCTTTAATTCAATAGGAGATTTTGTCGCGGTTTCACATGAGACAGGTCGGGCTAGTCTTGGTGCTGCCTGCCAGTGCCAGTGGTGAGGCTCCATCGATGTACTTCGTAATGATTGAGGCAGTTAGGAAAGAGTACCTGTGTACTTCGTACACCCCCTGCACTCCTGCTTCCTGAACTGGATGCGTGCTCTTCTATTAATGTACCTCAGTACCTCAGTATTTGTAGCTGTTGTCATCAACTTTGACGTTGAACGTTGAACTCTTCTCAATGCTCTCACTACCGGGACCCGTTCTGTCGATGCCCGCTAGATTGGTGCCAGAGCCAGCAGCTTAAACGTTTTAGTGTATCGACGTCCCTGTAATATCAATCAGGCACTGCATTGTGGTACCTGCGCAGCCAAAACCGGCCCACAAATATTCGACTGGTACAAACGGCACTGCCATGCCAACGTATCATCCCGGCGGTATTTCCGTGGTGCGGTACTCCCCCCCCTTGTTTCTTCTAGAAACCGCCACAGAACCTCCTTGCTGCTGGCTCTTACTGCTGCTCCTCTCCTTCCCACCAACTCCTCCACCATCGGCCCGCCCCTTCAACAAAACCTCAACCACCCCCGACGACCCCGGACGACACGCAACTCCAAGGCCGATCAGCATTCGTCGCAGTCCTTCTCTACCCGGGCTGCCTCGCGTGTCCCCTTTCTGAGCCGGAGAATCTAACATTTCGCCGGGGCAAAGCATCTAGCCCAACGCCCCGGTTCTCCTTGAGCACTGACTGCCCTTGGATGAAATCGAAATTACCCAGAGTCCCTCGAACGCTCTGTGATCCCTCCTTTCGTCTCATCTCGAACCCTCCGACTCGCCAGGGGTACCGATTATGTTGAGTCCTGTCGAGAGACGCTTTAGCATCACCAACCCCCGCCGACCATCACGCCTACCCGTCAACCTCGCCGCCGTGCCCCTCCAATAACGAGAGGTCTTGTGCTCTGACCCGAAACCTACAGCCTAAGCCGTCCTCGACCTCCGCTACTGGTAGCCGAACTAATGACGGAGAGGCACGGGTTGCGTCTCTAATTCCGTTTTCACCAAACTCTACGAACGACTTCCGTCATCTTTTTCCCCTTGCGCAAGACTTCCACTGGGTGGTAGTATGGGATCTCCCAGCGAGCCATGGACAACAACAACAACAACAATAAGCCTGATGGGCAAGATGCCTCCCACATCGTTAGTCCTTTTCGCACCGAAGCGCCCTCTTCCCACCCTCGGCCGAACCCATCTCTCTTCTAACACTCTGCCTTAGAAACCGGTTTCTTCTCTGCGCTCGCATTTCGAGAGCATGAGCAAAATCAAAGAAGCGAACCCCACCCTCTCAGCGGCCCCTTTTCGCCCAATATCCCCTGCCCCGAAACCGATTGCGCTGCGAGATGCGAAGCCAGAGCGAGAGGCCGCACCCACACCCCCTCCTGTGCCCAAGAATAGACCGACCTTTAATAATCTAAAGATTCCGAGTAACAATGAAGACTCTCACTCCCTATCACCCGCGCGAGCCGTCGCTCCCCCTCCTCCCCTCAGTCCGAAACCCACGAAACCCGTGCGCCCACCTTCGGTCCTTATACAGCCTCCTCTGTCTCCACCCAAGGAGCGGACAACACACCCCAACCTCGGCGAGCATACCGCTTTCCTCAACCCCGACTCCCTTGTTTCTTCTACGACGCCTGCCAGTTCTCCCCGGTCGTTTAAGATTCCCAGCCGGACCCACTCCCCTGGTCCGGATCCCCGGCGGCTTTCGAGAATCACCGGATCCAACCCTCCGTCGCCACCTCCTCCGCGCCGGTCTGGCGAGTTTAAGCGGGAAACCAAACCCGCCCCTCCGCCTATAAACCGAGCTGAGAAACCTGTGATGCCATCGAGAAACTCGCAGGTTATTGCTCCGAAGCCTCAAAATGGCATAGCCAAGGCTCTTCCTCCTCCTCAGCTGGCTCAGGAGACCTCTCCTTTCAGCAGTCCGCCGAGCAGCCCAGATAGCAGCGATCACGAGGCTCCTCCTCCGATACCACGAAGGCCCCGGCCACAGTCGGAGTATTTCCAGCCACGGAGCCAAACGTGGACCAATTTCGAGCCTCCGCCCGTTCACCCATCTCTTGCTGGCAGACGACCGGAACGAGACAGCTATCAGTTTTCCAAGTCTTACATTTCACCCCAGTGTACAGGCGAACGCCGCCCTGCTCTGCCTAACCGACCCCGTATGTCTATGGAGCCGCCTCCTCGTATGTCCATGGAACCGCCTCCTCGCCCACCACCGATTAACAACTCCACGAAACCACCTCCTCCACGACCTCCAAGGCCCACTATTAGCACTACCAACCACACGTTCGTTGACGGCCCCCCCACTCCACATGCCCCAGCTTCCGCAACACGGCGTGTGTCTCCTTCGGCAGCGATTAACCGACTACCTCCGCCACCTTCTCGCGTTAACACAAGATCCCTACCGGTCGAGCAGCAGGCCCTAGATCGCCAACCTCCTGACCTCAAAGGAAGTACTAACAGCTCTGCGCACCCACCGGCCTCTGCACCTCGGACAGAGCCTCCAGGGCAAGCAGGTTCTTATCCAGATGCGTCTAATGTAAACAGGCGGCCACCATTCATCAAGCAAGGCGCCCACGAAATATCAACCAAGTACGACGCGAAGGTCATCGATGTTTGCGGCCAATACGTCTGCAGTGTAGGGCAGTTGACGAGAGCATGGAACCTTCAGGACGGCGAACAGGTCCTTAGCTTGGCGCACGGAGAGGGGACCAAAGCAACGGCGGCCATCTTCAAGCCGGGTGCCCACGTGGATGAAGAAGGCGCACGATTATGGATTGGGAACAATATCGGAGAACTCATGGAGGTCGACGTCATGACGCAGAGCATCATATCAATCAAGCCGAACGCGCATGGCCGAAGCGAGATTATCAAGATCTACCGGCACTTCAACGAACTATGGACGCTGGACGAGACGGGCGCTCTACACGTTTGGGAACCTACCGAGAACGGTGCACCGAGTCTCGGCGGCAACCCTAGCCAGATCTACAGGGTGCCCAAGGGCCACACCTTCTCCATGGTCGTTGGCGATCAGCTTTGGTACGCGACGGGCAAGGAAATCAGGGTGTTCGAGCCGTCGGCGAGCGGCAAGGGCCAATTCCAGGTTCTCATGCGGGGTCTGGTCCAGGACACCGCCGGCGACGTCACGGCGGGGACAATCATGAGGTCGGATCCGGACAAAGTGTTCTTCGGACACTCGGACGGTCGGGTCAGCGTGTACTCGCGCACGGATTACTCGTGCATCAAGGTGATGAACGTGAGTTCGTACAAAATCAACTCGATGGCGTGCGTGGGCACCTACGTCTGGGCCGGGTACAACAACGGGCGGATCTGCGTCTACGACACGAGCAAGACGCCGTGGGCCGTCAAGAAGGAGTGGCATGCACATGATAACCCCGTCATCAAGATCATCGCCGACCCGGCTAGCGCCTATCGCATGGACCGGCTGCAGGTCATTACGTTTGGCGCGGATAACTTGATCCGGGCGTGGGATGGCCTGCTGCAGGAGGATTGGCTCGAGGACCAGATGAAGTCGCTAGATGCCAAGTACTGCCGCTTCCAGGACCTCAAGGTGATGCTTATGACGTGGAACGCTGGAGCGTCGACGCCTCACAGCCTTCGGTATTCGGAGTCAGATGCGAGCTTTATACAGAACTTGCTGCATCAGGCGGATCGGCCGGATATTTTGGTGTTTGGATTTCAGGAGTTGGTGGATCTCGAAGACAAGACAGCCACCGCAAGTAAGTATTTTTTTTTTTCAATGATGCTTTGTATGTGTGTGAATGCATAGCTAACAACGCATAACACCAGAACGATTTCTAAAGCCAAAGAAGAAGGACAAGAAGGAGGGATCCATGCAAGAGCGCATGAGCCACCAGTACCGTGATTGGCGTGACTTCTTGCTCAAGAGCTTAGACGACTATATGCCAGCTGATGAGCTTTACCACTTGCTGCAGACGGCACACATGGTTGGGCTGTTTACGTGCATTTTCGTCAAGTCAACAATACGGGACAGGATAAGCAACCTCAAGAATGTGGAGGTGAAGCGGGGAATGGGAGGTTTACATGGAAACAAGGTAAGAGCAAACGAAACTCCTTGGTCTCGACAGCGAGAGAAGAGAAGATGAAGCGTACGCAGGCACACAGGTACACGGATACTAACATGGCACATTCAGGGCGCTGTAATAATCCGCTTCATGATCGACGACTCGTCCCTCTGCTTCATAAACTGCCACTTAGCTGCAGGTCAATCACAGGCCAACGCCCGCCACACGGACGTAGCAGCGATCCTCGACTCGGCGATCCTCCCCTCCGAGCGCGACCCCACCACGCGTATCGACAGCTTCGTCGGTGGCGGCGACGGTACGATGATCCTCGACCACGAGCTCTGCCTCCTCAGCGGCGACCTCAATTACCGCATCGACACGATGTCGCGCGACACCGTCGTTATAGCCGTCAAGGCCAACAACCTCTCCAAGCTCCTCGAGCGCGACCAGCTCCTAGTAGCCCGCCGCCGAAACCCAGCCTTCCGTCTCCGCGCCTTCGAGGAGATGCCCATCGCATTCGCGCCCACGTACAAGTACGACGTCGGAACGGATACGTACGACACGAGCGAGAAGAGGCGCTCCCCCGCGTGGTGCGATCGGGTGCTGCATCGAGGCGGGGGCAGGATCAGACAGATCGATTATAGGAGGCATGAGGTGAAGGTTTCGGATCATCGGCCGGTTTCGGCGAGGTTGGTGTATACTGTCAAAGCGGTGGATAGGGTGAGGAGGGCGGAGGTTTGGGCGGATTGTTTGCAGAGGTTTGAGGAGGTGCGGCGGAGGGTGTATCATGATGAAAAGTGAGTTGTCCTTTTTTCTCTTTTTTATCTTTATTTTTTTTATTATTATTTCGGTTTACTAACGAAGGGGCCCGACAGGTTCTTCTATCTGACTCGGGTGATTGGTTATGATGAGGCTACGAGTCGCGCGCTCATCAAGGAGAAGACGGATAGGAAACTTCATCGTAGCCCGAGCCGACATCGCGAGTAAAGAAAAAGAAGGACCGGAATACGATGGGATTCATCATGTTTTACACCTCTCAACCGCCCTTTTCCTTTGTTTCTATTTCCGGGCTCTCATACCCCCCTTCTTTTCTCCATCTTCGCTTCGTTTTCTCTGACTGCTGGCATTCCGGGGCATTTAATGTTCTTTTCTCTTATCCCTCTTCTCTGCTGTGCACATGCTATATGGTAATAATGATGGGGTTTCTTCTACATTTTACTGGCGAAACTTTGAGGGGGCATCAATGTCTATTCGTCGTTCGAGGGGTCTGTGACGAGTGGGTGGTTGTCCTTTCATGAGGAAAGCAAGGTCGGCGCTTCTCTGGTTTGTGAAGGAGGTTATAGAGACTTTTTCTTCCTTCTGTTTTACGTGCTTCGTACTTTCAGTTGTTGCCTTGTTGCTGCGTGGTGTTCTGTGTTGTTGGTGGGTTTTCAGTCCAACATTGGCTTTGCATTTTAATGGATGGTAGAACATCATTGGGAACGGAGTTGGGTAATCGTGAGGCAGAGTTGCATTGATTGGTCAATGTATGACCGCAGAAACCCGAGGGATCGGGTTGGTTATCTACGAAGGTAGTGAAAACAGAGAGGTGTGCTCTGAGAAGACTTACAGATTCTGAAGGGCATAAGTCCAAAGGTACGAAGTACTTGTCCAAAAGCCATAAGGTTAAGCTTTGACGTGCGTCCGTAGATGAGAGGAGTAGAGTGTCATGCTGATCAAGAGAAGAGATTGCCGGGAAGATCCTAGGGGAATCCTCGTGCGGGAGGGATGGGCGGCTTAAAGGGATCGGAGGATGCAGCCTGGTTATAGTTTACATTGAACGTAGGGAGGGATTGGGGATCTGCGAGGTGTGTCGATCGGGCCCAGTGAAGATGAGAAAATGAGATTGACTGGAAAATTGGATTAATATTTGCACCAAAGCATGTCGGGATCGTGTTGAGCGAGCATCGTACTTGGAAATATTATGAGACGAAGGCTTCTTGTTCTGCTTCAAGAGGAGACATCAGATTGGCCGGAGCTGAAATGTACTTGGGATTTCGTCCGTTGACGTCGTGTTGGTGGTCGGCAGGTTGCACTTTGTCGTGGAGTGGCTGCTTCGGTGCGGCTCTCGAGCATTGAAGCTGTCAGTGCCACCCCGGCCCCATGTCTCTTTCTACTTTTAGCATTGATCTTGTCGAAGTACCTTGTAATTATTATCGATGTCCTGTTCCTTCCTCAATTGCATCCTGTCGACTTCCCCGACTCATCTGCCTCAAAGTTGGGAAGGAGGGACTCAACTCCGAATTCTCGCACAACAATCTCGAACGTCACCATTGGACATTGACTCGACTTCATCCAATTTGTTAAAACACTTGACGTACACTATTCTCAGGAAATCTGCATGTCTAAGTTTAAAACCCGCCCTCCCTCTTTAGCCATCTGTGGGGTGGCCCCTGGCCGGCAACAAGGTTAGAAACTCGAACCGTTTCAGGCCCTCAACGACCAACCTTGGCGAATGCACCCAACACAGCCCCCCCAGCCCGCCAAAGATGCAACCCGGAGACCGCGAAAGAAACGTCCGCCCCTTTCATTCGCCTCCATTGTCGGGCTTGAAACCAGGGACGCTGGTAGCCTTTTCTGCACCGCCTATTGCCAAGTTTTAAGCTGAAGCCTGTGTCCGATGCCAGGAGGAGGCTTATTTTGGCTCAGAGTAGATCCGGATGAGCTTAACATGTCGCTCCTATAGGTTGTTCCCCCCTTTGTTTTTCTGGGATTGGGCGGTTGCGTCTGTGGCATACGTACGTCGCTCTCTTTGACTTACAAGTGGATCTTGGGATATGTCCCGATTCGGGACGTACGGACTGTCGACGGACACCATGGAGGAGCTTTAGCTTACCTTTTTCTTCTCTCCACACTTTTTCAACCCTCTTTCTTTCATCCTCTATTTCACCTTTTCTTTCTTGTACGGGCAGGTCTTGGACTAAGGCATCTTCTGTCCTTACTCTTGTTTCCTTTCTTTTCTTCCCTTCCTCTTCTTCTTTTGTGATGCTTTCCTGGTAAAGCAGTTCCATTCGTTCGAGTCCTGGGGACTCATTTCATTCTCTTCTTCGATTCTTTGGCCCTAGTTGTGCATCATTCTTTCTTTTCGTGCGGTTCGCTTGGACTGTTCTTTTCATTCTCCTTCAGTCTTTCGATTCTCTCCTCTCACAGGCGAATTCCATTCTCTCCAGGCCGAGATTCTCTGTTGTTTTTGTGCTTTAGGAACCCTTCTTTTGTAGGCTGAACATTTGAACCTGCGTATTGGGGTTCACTTACACCAACGAACACATTCTGCACGGGGATTACCTTTGACTAGGACTTTCCTCTGAAGTCTCCAGTCTCGAGTCGGCAATTCGAAAGGAAGTCGGCTACTGTGTCTAATCTTGGATGTTTACATACGAGTCCTAGGTTTGGTTTCGGTTTTCGAAGGAATCTCCAGGACTTCATTGACGCATCCCTTGCATATATCTCTCTCCACACACACATCACATACAACCACAATGGTGAGATTATTACGGCTTGCTGGCCTTGCTGCCGGCGCGCTTCTACAGACGGCTGCTGCCCTGGAGGTCAACTTTGCGGATCAGAGTATGTCGTCTCGAGATGTAAGGGTTGATTTTGGGAGTTTAAACTAACATTCCTATTCTTAGCCGATGTGTTTGAGGCTGCGTCGACTATTGCCTTTGGTCTCATGAAGTACTATACGGGAAATAACACGGGAGATGTCCCTGGAAACCTCCCCGACCCGTACTTTTGTAAGACTCTAGATCATTTCCCACTCTTTCGAAATCACCAGTCTAACGCTAAACAGGGTGGGAGGCCGGTGCCATGTTCGGACACTTAATAGACTACTGGCACATCACCGGAGACGACACATACAACAACCTAACAATACAAGCGATAGTCCACCAATCCGGCGACCTCCGCGACCTCATGCCCAAGAATCAGACGAGCACCGAAGGCAACGATGACCAGGGCTTCTGGGCCATGTCCGTCATGCAAGCCGCCGAAAACAACTTCCCCAACCCGCCCGCCGACCAACCCCAGTACCTCGCCCTCGCCCAAGCCACCTTTGATCTGTACGTGTCCCGATGGGAGCCCGAGGACTGCAACGGCGGCCTCCGCTGGCAAATCTTCGCCATCAACCCGGGTTTCAACTACAAGAACGCCATCTCCAACGGCTGCTTCTTCAACATCGCCGCCCGTCTCGCCCGGTACACGGGCAACCAGACCTATGCTGAGTGGGCTCAGAAGGTGTACGACTGGGAGACCGAGGTAGGCTTCATCACGCCGCAGTTCACCGTTGAGGACGGCGCCCACGTCGAGGACCAGTGCAAGCAGAAGACCGAGTTCCTTTGGTCCTACAATGCGGGGATTCACCTCCACGGCGCCGCCGTCATGTACAACATCACGGGAAGCGAAGTGTGGAAGGCCCGCCTTGACGGCCTGCTCGCCACCACTGTCGAGGTCTTCTTCAACAATAGCATCATCTTCGAGCAGGCCTGTGAGCCGTTTCAGGTCTGCAACATCGACCAGCGCTCTTTCAAGGGATACCTCCTCCGCTGGATGGCCTCAACGGCCCACCTCGCGTCCCACACCGCGGACATCATCCGTCCTCTCCTCCAAGCCTCGGGTGAGGCAGCCGCGCTCTCGTGCGATGGCTCCGGCTCCCCAGGCGTCGACTTCAGAGGACACCCCGGTACCGCGTGCGGGCAGGATTGGTCGAAGAGGACATTTGATGGGTTTGCCGGCGTAGGGGAACAGATGAACGCTCTGGCTGCTGTCATGTACACGCAAGGTGGCGCATCGGCTGCGCCCGTTACGCTGGACTCGGGCGGTACCTCCCGTGCCGATGAGAGCGAGGGGACGACGAAGAAGAGCAAGTATGACTTTGCGCCGATCGAGACAAAGGATAGGGTTGCGGCGGCGTTTGTGACGGTTGCCTTTTGTTTGGGTGTGATTGTTGGAACCATATTTATGATTCTCGACTGAAGAGGAGAGGGGGTTGTTGAAGGGTTGTTGGTTTTATGAGAGTAGCTGCATGAGGGGCGTTTTTTCTTCCTCTTCATCTCAGATCACTCGGCCTTTGCTGAGGCCGATTCTGATTCTGCATTTTTGCATCTTTTTACATTTTGGAGGCTCCCGCTGGGATAGTGGACACGGCGGGAGATGGATTAAATCATACATGGACGGCATCCAGCATCCAGGCTAGACGCGAATACAAAGTCTTGGCCACGACTCTATTATTATCACGACTACAATGAAAACAGGGAATGTTAATCAGAGAATCTTAAAAACAAGCAGGAAATTCCCAACATTTATTCCCTTCCCAAACTCAAGAATCGTGAAATGAAGTGGGAGCGTTGAGCTCCAGTCAACCATGTAAATCTAAGACCAAAACCTCTATCATACCCTGCGAATGAAAAAAAACTCCCATATGAGAATGAAAAACCATCTCTAGCCAGTTTCGTGAATAGAAGAAGAAGAAAACCATAAAGCCCGACATGTTCTGTTTCTCCTTAAGAGGCTCTCACTCCTCTTTCCCCCTTGAATGTATTTGTTTATATCCTATTTCTAACCCCAAGCGTGTTGAAGATGGGAGTTAAAAAGGTTCGGTTTTCGCGTCGTCAGCATAAAAAGAAAGGGCACTCCCATAATAATTTTCCCCCAAGTTTATTATCATCGTAAAACAGCAGATTGTGACTCTAGGATGGCGGTCGGAGAAGAAAGAAGGAAAGCCCCTCGGCTCTCTTTCCTTCCTTTCTCTATATCTGCCTATCCAATCGGAGGAGACTCAAGAACTCATTCCTGGTCTTGGAGCTCCTCTCGAAGCACCCAAGAACGGAGCTCGTCACTGTGCTCGCGCACGTCTTCTCGACGCCGCGCATGACCATGCAAAAGTGCTTGGCCTCCATGACGACGGCGACGCCCTGGGGCTTGAGGACGTCCATGATGGCGTTGGCGACCTCCTTGGTGAGGCGTTCCTGGATCTGGAGGCGGCGGGCGTAGACTTCGGCGATGCGGGCGAGTTTGGAGAGGCCTAGGACGCGGGTGTTGGGTATGTAGCCGATGTGCATCTATTTGAGACCCGTTAGCTATGGAAAAGGGATGAAAAGGGGGGGGGATAAACTTTTAGAAGAACTAGGGCTCAGCTTTACCTTTCCGTTAAAGGGTACGAGGTGATGCTCGCACAGGCTGAAAATCTCAATATCCCTAACGATGACCATGCCGTGGTGATTATGGCCCTCGTCCTCCCAGATGGCATTGTTGATAATCTCGCGCGGCGTCTGCTGATATCCCTTCGTCAGGAACAGCAAGGCCTTGGCGTACCGCGCGGGCGAGTCCAGCAGGCCGGGGCGGTTGGCGTCTTCGCCGATACACTCCAGGATGGTGCGGACGGCACCGCACATCTTTTCGAGACGCTCTGCGTCAGCCGCGGGATCGTGCGTGGTCTTCTTCCCGGCTTGTGTCACATTTCAATTTGGTTAGTTTTCGTGGTTCAAAAAAAAAAAGAGAAGGGGTTGGGAGTTGGGGGGCGATTTCAACGAACCCGCAAGAACAAGGGACTTGGACTTGTCTTCTTCTATCCTCGGCCTCTTAGCAGCCGCCGCAACGGCAGCCGCTTCCTCCTCCTCTTCATGCTGCGTCGTCCCATTCGTCCTCTTTAACGACTTTTGCGTCTTCGCCGTGACGGTGGTCGTAGTCGTTGTGGTGCCATTGACGGCCGGGTTCCTCGATCTCCTGCGGTTCCTGTTCCTCCTCCGCCTCTTGGACCTCTCGCCATTGGTGCTGTTACTCGTCGACTCGTCGCCGTCGCTCGACGTCCTGGTGCTGGGGATCTTGGGTGTGGAGATGCCGCTCATGGGCTCTACGGCGATTTCGGAAGGCGCCATGATTGGGTGGACGGGTCTCGATTTATAGACCGACCTTTTTCTCTGGATGGGATTATTTCCGTCCCGACTGTTCCAAAAGACCGGATGGCACTGTTTTCCCAGTGCCGTCGTTGGGAGAAGGAGGAAGGAGAGGAAAGAGTAGAGAGAGAGAGCGAAGAAAAAATTCCAAAGGGTCCGCGGGGTTATATCGGAGCTGGGAGTCAGAGTCACAGGCGTGGAGGGGCTTGTATCACCATCTAATAAAACCAGGGTAAGACGAAAGAGGCGGTGGGAGCGGGAAACGACGTCCGCTTATGGAGGAGGGATTTATTTGATTTATTTTTTGAAGGAAGAAAGATCTACGGAGTATTAAACCCAGGCCGCCCCTGGGGAAATAAAGCTCTGTTCTATTTAGCGTAGTGTACATTAATAATTTTTTTTTCTCTTTTTTTTTTTCTGTTCTTTCTCTCTTCTGGACGACTTCCGCCGCCGACCCGCCGAAGAACGGCTTCTAGCGCTCTGGACCGGCTGGGGCGGTATTGATTGCTAGGCTCGTCATAGAGATGCGGTGGCCGCAGGAACATTCCGGCTTTTATCGGATGTATCTGGACTTGGGTCCTTGGATCTTTTTTTCTTTTTTTTCTAGTGGCCGCAGTTGACGTCAAACGTCAAAAGGAAGCAGTTGCACGAACCGACCCTGCGTCTTCGGCGGGTCTCAGAGCGGGACCAACAATTGAAGCAACGGGTACAATTGTACTTGGTACATGTACATTGTATTCTGGGGTACTGGTAACGGGGGATTTTACGAAGTATGATCTTATCCAGTAATATTGCTTCGATTGAGCACTCAAAATCGCCTCCACGTTGCCATTATTAGCTCTGATCATGTAATGATGTGTCTTATGTAAGAAATACGCGTTAAATCACGTGCCCATACTATTCTGGTGCATCGCGACTTCAAGAACTGATTGACGCTATTCAAAGCCTCATTGATTCATCAGGCTCTCCTCTGCGCCTTCCATCAACACCCCCCAGATAGAGACAGAGTCAAAATTTTTAGACCTGCCTCTTCCGTAGATGGGCTCTTCTTCTCCCTAGCCTTTCATAATTTTTGTCGCATTTCTCTTCTCGATTGGTTCCCAGCCGACCTAACCACCGCCCAAAACCCTCCTCCTCTCACCCATCCATTTGCGCCCCGAACTTCGATCATCATGGCGTCTCCTCCTAACTACACCCAATCGCCCACGGCGACTTCGCCGCCCTACCAAACCCCCTCCATAAGCATAGCCAAGAAGCGCTCAGCAAGCGACATGACGAACCCTCCCTCGCTCAAGCGCCGCAAAGCCTCCAACCTCTCCATCACCTCCGCCGTCACGACACCATCCGCGCTCCGCCAAACCAGTTTCCCCCCCGAATCATACGACGACGTGGCGGCCTCCCTGCGGCGCTCGCCCTCCGTCGACGCAGTCAGCGTAGTAAGCGGCAGCGTCATCAGCGGCGCGCCGAGCGGAGCGCCCAAGAAGAAGCGAGGCAGGAAGAAGAAGGACGCGACGGCCGATGCCGCGTCTTCGAAGGAAGCGACGCCGAGTCTCGTGGGCGGAAAGGCTGGTGCGGGCGCGGCCGAGGAGAAGGAGGATGAGGAGGATGATGACGCCAATGATATGAAGCTGCAGGAGTCGACTACGTCGGAGGAGCAGAGGCGGGAGGAGAATCGGTTGAGGGCGCTTCTGGCTCAGTCACTTGACCGGGAGCAGTATAAACGCTTCGAGGCTTGGAGAGGCACGCGTATTGCCGAGGCAGGAGTCCGAAGGGTGAGCCTTAGCTGCAGGGGGGGGAAACAGTTTACTTTTTTTTCTTCTCTTTTTACTAACTGTCCCTTAGATCATCAACGCTGCCGTGTCCCAGTCCGTCCCCCAAAACGCCGTCCTCACCACGAAGCTCATCGCCAAGCTCTACATCGGCGACATCATCACGCTCGCCCGCCGCGTCCAGGAAGAATGGATGGAGGCCGGTACGGAACCCCAACCCAAGACCGAACTCCCGACGCCTCCTCCCTCCAACGACGAGAACGGCGAGAACGGCGAGGCAGCCCCCGTCAGCCCCGCCAGTCCCGTCGTACCTGGAGATGATTGGCGCGCGCCGCTGAGGCCTGAACATCTTCAGGAGGCCGTGAGACGGTACAAGGCTGCTGGTGAGGGCGGTTTGGTGGGGCAGACGGGCTTGTGGCATCATCAGCAGAATAGTGGTGTTGATCGGTTTTCGTCGAGGAATTCGAAGAGGGTGTTTAGGTAGGAGGCAAGTTTCGCATGGCATTGTTGGAACTCTTCTCTTTCTCTACCTTTTTTTGCTCTGCCTCTTTTTTTTCTCCCTTCTTTTTCTACTCTTCCTCTCGTTCTTTTCTCTTTACATCCTTTCTCGTTTTATCAGGTCAGGTTAGGTCGGTTTCCAGGGCACAGGTTATGAATGGGTCTTATTCAAGGGTCGTAAGGACATGGAAATCCAAGGAGTCAGTCATACATCAAGCATTAGCATACAGGTGTCTCGCTATTATTTTCTTTCTAATTCATCGAGTTTCACGCATTATGTCTAAGTAGGCATCGGTAGCATAGATACCTTGAGAGGCAAACAGTTCGCCTCCTTGCTATAACAGTTGCTAAAGAGTTAATATACAAAAGGTCAAAGCGAAACATTAACGTCAAGATCCTAACTAACTGCCCAAGAATCCCATCACCGGAAACTCTCTCATCCTCTCCCACTCACCACACCCTTCTTCTCCGCCTTGGCCCTCGCCAACGCCCTCTCCCTCGTGACACTCTTCCGATTCGCCACCGGAATCCGATATGCATGCTCCCTCTCCAGCCGATGCCTCTCCCAAAAGTCCTGCGAATCCGCACTCATCTCCTTGGCAAACCTCCTCCGCCTCTTCGAGACAGCCGCCGCCTTCTTCTTCCTGCGCGCCGTCTCCTCGCGCACCGCCTTGCGCCTCGCATCCTCCCACCTCCTAAACGGCGCCAAAAGCACGCTCGCGTCCATGGCCTCGGCGACGGCCGCCTGCGAAACGGAGTAGGCGGTCGCGAGAAACACGAAGAAGCGGCGCACGCGGGTACTCCAGGCCGTGACGAGGGCGAGGCCGATGAGGAAGGCCGAGGAGGGGATGGCGACGAGGCAGATGGTGCGCAGGGACGGGAAATTCTCGCCGCCCCATTCCTGGGTGTTCATGCCGAACAGCGAGGTGAAGAAGCTGAGCGGCAGGAAGATGACGGTGAATACGGTGAAGATCATGACGCTCCTGCTCTGCGCGCTGGCAACGTCCGCCTGCAACCTCTGCAGCCGCACCTCGTCAACCTGCGCCTGGCGCTGGACCATCTGCAGCAGCTTATCGTAGTCGTCTCGCGTGCTCCTCACGCGCTTGATCATCTCGCCCGTGCGCTGCTTATACTCCGCCAGTCGGCCGAGGGCCTCGGTGAGGAAGGAGATGCCCGTGGGGGAGGCGTCGGCGCGGAGGTAGACGTTGCGCATGATGCCAATCATCTTTTCTTGCTTGTCGAAGAGGGAGTGCAGGGTGGAGAGCTCGTCTTCGATGTCGCGGAGCTCGAGGAGGGCGGAGGTGGAGTCGCGGTTTTCGTGGAGGACGCGGTCGCTTTGGTCGCGGGTGGAGAGGGGCTGGGAGTCGGTGTCGGGGTCGGTGGCGTGGGATACGTCGCGGAGGCCTTGGGTGCGGAAGTCTTTGAGGGAGGAGGTCATTTTTTCGGTCTGTGGAAGAGAGGTCCAGAATTAGTTCTTGAAACCGGTTTTTGCCTTGGCCAGCGAGAGTTGTGTGTCTCACCAAGATACTTATAGCTTCTTCAAAGATGCGGAATACTTCGAGATCGGGATGCGAGGCTCGATCGAGAAGAACAGTCACGGCATGAAGCGCAATGAGAGCGGCCATGTCAAGGGCCGATTCGCATTGCCGCGTGACGTCGGAGTTGACGTCGTTGAAGATGCTATCGCGGAGATCTGCCTGTTGGTAGAGCGGACCCTCGGTCGGATCGCTCTCACGTCTCGAGAAGAAGGTCAAGAGAGTGTCTACGCGAAAATCGCCATCAGCCTCAAACGCTCTGGGAAAATGAAGAACAGGAACGCAGAGGAAAAGACGTACGTGGCCCGATAACCCACATCCACAGTTGATCCACCATGAGCACATTCCCATTCAACACGTCCTCCTCTGGCACCGACGTCTCCTCATCGCTACACTCACAGTCATCCCCATGAGCGCTCACGTTCGCAGTCGCACCAGCATTGCCATTCGCGTTATTCAACGAACTCGTCTCCCGCCCCATCCCCCTCGTCGACTTGCCATCCCCGCCCCCGAGATTCTCATACGTATCCGGCCCCACCTGATCCGACAGCGCGATCCTCTCCTTGGTCATCTTATACAGCATCTGGTCGTCGTCCCTCGGCCGAGTATCGTGCAGCGAGGGGTATCCGTACTGGTCCAGCGTACGTCTGCAGTTGACGGGCGGGTCGTACCCGAGATACTCCCAGATGACCTGGAGCTCTATCGAGTCCAGCTTGGCCACGCTCTGCGGGACCGGTCGTGCCCTTCCCTGGCGGAGACGGCGCTGGATGAGATTTCTGCGGCGGAGCAGGTTTTTGTAGGAGTCGAAGTGGAGGAAGGGGATGAAGAGGTAGATGGTAGGCTCGTTCATCGTCACGATCGAGCTGCGGTTTGAAAGAGGTGACACTGTCCCCGAGAGGGAAAACGTTAGTTTACGAGACGTTTGAGTGAAATTCGAAGGGGCGAAGGGCGTTCTTACTTGGTATGGGTGGAATTAAACTACAGGCTGGGCGAACGAAAAATGCATAATGCTGGGAATGTCGCCCGCGAGTGTGCTTGGAATACCATTGTCCATGATTAACCAGTTCGGTAAAGTCTCTTCCGTCTTTGACCTGCAGGGTCTCGAATACTTTCTGTGTCCGCTAAGTTAGCCTTCGACATTGTAGGTGAAAATAGGAGGGAGAAAGAAAGCCTTACCTTAACCCAGGCTGGATTCGTGAACGGCAAATGAGTCCATATAAACCTCCTATTCTTCTCATCCGGCTTCGCAAAAACCGGAATCAAAGGATCCGACACAGGAATCTCAGGATTCGGAACAAAAGGCGATCCGTGGAAAAACGACCTCTCAAGCGGCCCGCTCCACTTGGCGTTAAATTGATCGGTGAACCGCCTCACGAGGGCCACGCGCCTCCTAGACCTGGTCGAGTCCACGGCGACGGCAGAGCCCTTGGAACGAGTGGCCCGCGTCCCGCTGGTCGATCGGCTTCGAGCGGCGTCGAGGGAATCGGGGATAAGGTTGACCTCGCGCCCTCTCTGCTCACTCGAAGAAGCCTCCGGATCGGGACTGTTCTGTCCCGGTGTGGCTTCGGGCATGTCAGCCGCCTTTGATAGCAGCAGCGCGGTTTCTGAGTTGGCGCTGCGCTCGTCGCCGTGGTATACCTGACCGATGCCCAACAGATTCTCACCCGGCTCGGGAGGAGTCGTCGGCGGCGAAGGAAAGTCGGATTCTCGCAGCCTCGTCGTTCTACGCCGCGCCGCAAGAAACTGGCCCTCCGTGGGACCTTGACCCTCTTCGTCGTTAACCTCGTTGAGCCTGTCGTTAAGACACTCGACGGGGCCCTTGTCGAGGAAGTCTTTCAACGCCACCCTAGTAGACCAAGCTCGGATGGTAGTCAACGTCTCCATGTTGGTCATGGCGACGGGATCCTCGTAGAACCCGTGAACCTCTATGGGGACCCTCTGCTCGAGATTCAGCGGCGTGTGGTTCTTGCCGCCGCTGTTTTCGTCGGCCCTCGCGATGCACCTAGCTAACGTCTTGAGAAATAACTTCATCGTCTGGGCGTTGTTCTTGCCGAACGAGGCGCAGTTCGCGTGGTCGCTCTGCAAGGGGTAAATTGTCTCTTGCCTGATTCCGAGGATGGCGGACTTGACCGATGTTATGGGGGCCGTGAAAGAAACCTCTCCCGGGCGGGACTCAGCCTGGCTGCAGATGCGCGACTCGATGGTCTCGTAGAAGGTCCAGACTTGGAGGTCGCTGGCGAGGATGCTGAACTCTTCGTCGATGTGTACCAGGAGAGGATGGCCTGGCCGAAGCTCATCGGTGATGGATCTAGGTAGAGGCTGGGATAGGTGGAGGAGGCTTTGGATGCTTGACGAGATGTCCGGCATGCTAAGATAGGTAGATCCTCGATGTGGTGTAGCTGCGGAGCAATACAAACTTATTGTTAGCAAAGGAAGCAAGAAAGCCAGCCAGAAAGAAGCAGGTGGCACTTCGTACCAAAGAATGCGGCGCCGTAGCAGTCGTTCAGGATGCTTTCATACAGCAAATTTCTTCTCGCCTTTGCCAGTGCCATCTTGACCACCAACCCACCAATGCTATGGCAGATAAAGAACAGAGGTCTCGACGGCGAGTTCTGAACTTGAAGGTTAGCTCTGTAAACCCACTCAAGGCCGCATCTCTCTCTCTCTCTCTCTCAAGTATACAACTCACATTCATCACCCGAAGATCCAACACCTGCCTCAGTAAATCATCCGCCAACTTGCTCAACGTCGTCCCCTCCTCTATCTCTCCATGAGCATACATCAATACCCTCGCGTGATGCGCCTCCTTCCGCACCCCAAGCCTCACCCAGCTCGGGGCCGCCTGCGCCGCCCCATTACCGCTGCTGTTTCCGCTGGCCCTCGTCCGCCCGCTCCTCTGGCTCTCGCGCATATCGGAGTTTCGTTGAGAGCTCCGCATCGAAGGTGCGCCAAAGTAATTTTCCACGAGAGCATCGCGGGACCAGGTTTCTACGGGATCCGCCCCGGGACATGGTACCGTTATGACGCTATACAGATCTGGTTAGCTGCTTCATTTTCCCATATCGCGGCGGGTATAGGTGTAAATAAATATAAATATGAATAAAAATTGCAGAAAAAAATGGGAAGAACTAACTCAACAGTTGTCTCGTCATATCCTGATCCTCCTATCGACCCGTCAATCTGCACAAATCGACCCCGAGCAGGGATAGATTCTCCGATCATATCATTCTCGCGCGTCATTCGCTGTAACTCGTTGAGGTGTTCTCCATTTTCCGTTGTCGGGGCGCTCGCCGGCGCCGAAGTCTTTGTCCGATCTCCTCCGTCCCCACTCGGCAGAATCGGCTCCGAATCGGCCCTTGCGCCGAACATTTCCACTCCAGAATTCGAGTCTATATTCTATACTTAATAAATAATGCCGGGAGGCGAAAAGAGAAAAGGAAGAAAAAATGTTTAATTAAATTTTCAAACCAACCTTCTCCGTACATCCTATCCCTAAATAAACCATGTTTTCTGCCTCCAGACCCATTTCACTCCCAAGACCACGCCCACCCATCACGGGAAATACATCCATCATCCCCCCCTCCCTAGACACATGCGTGACGCGAAAACAAAGAAGAGAAACCAACTTCAGAAAGCCCTGCAGGGAACGTATCCCCACTCATGGAAAGGGCTTAGCGGTACCAGCTGAGCAAAGACCCGCCTCGTGTCTCAGAATCAACAGTTGTCGTAATGAGGGGTGTCGTGATCACCTGGACTGGGTTGCACAAAATCCCACCTGAGCGCACCAACATCAGTTTTTGATTTTACATGCATTTTTGTATAAGTTGCATACGCGGGACCGGAAGTCGTCACGTACTGAGAGGCTTCAGTCCCCTTACCAATTTGTATACCCTGATGATATCTATACATGGAGTCAGCTTATTAATTGGCTGGCGTGACAGTTTTATAGAGTGAGATTAATCTTCCTCGAATAACGGAGGCAGGATGGCCGAGCGGTCTAAGGCGCTGCATTCAAGAAAGTCTTTCCGGAGAGAATCTGGGGTTCTGCAGTCTCGAAAGAGGCGTGGGTTCGAATCCCACTCCTGTCATATATTTTTTCTTTTTTCATTTTTTTTTGCCCTTTTTCTCCATCGTCTCTGCTTAATCCGACATGAGCGCCGGCTCATCAGAGTCTATTCAGTAAGGCAGGATGGCCGAGCGGTCTAAGGCGCTGCATTCAAGAGAATCTTCCCTGAGCGAATCTGGGATCTGCAGTCTCGAAAGAGGCGTGGGTTCGAATCCCACTCCTGTCACACTTTTTTGTTCCTGTCATTTTTTCCCCATGCGTATAAATTGAGGAGCCTGGGGGATCGAATCCCCCCCCTACCAAAAAATACACAGAATACACCCTCCACGATATGCTCGAAAGCATGGATTTTCTTTTTCTCTCGTTCCATTGGTCGGTATGGAGCTTGCTCTCTAGCTTTGAATCCCGTGGCGCCCCCATCTGAAATAAAACGTCTAATGTTATCAGCACGTTTGAGGTTCTGACCGGTCTAGGTCTCAGTCAATGGCTACGCATTAGCCGCTGCCCTCCCCTGGCGAATCCCCGATTCACGAACCACCCGGGCCTGGTTCAGTGGGCCTCCGTGCTGGACGAGCAATATTCCAGCGCCCCCAAATTCCTTCGGCAGCGGGTGATATTTGCGTATTTTGTGGCCCAGCATCCTGAAAATTTACTTGGGAACATTTCAGGTTAGGGAATGGGCCGTTCTTAGTTTTCTGCGCTACAGTGGGTCTGTAGGTCTGCTAAATCTCGACAGAGCACGGAGGGAAAAGTGGAAGCCTGCAGAGGACCTGCAGAGGGACACAGGCCAGCCAAAGCCACTAGATGGGGTAGTATTAGAGGAGGCGCTTGCACTGGAATTCGGGATGACCGATATTCCGTGGGCAACCCTGAACCCACTTGATTTAGTGTAGACCGTCAACCGCCGGCATCCTTCCATCCTCAGCAGGTCCAACAATTACACACGCTCGCATACAACACGCACAGCACGGCGGTCGCAACGAAGCACGTCCTAGGACAAACCATGCCTCCCCAAAAACGAGGACTCTTCGCAAGGTTACGAGGCTGGTGGCGGCGATGGCGGTGGTCCAAGCTGCTTGAGCTCCGGTCACCGCTCAAGCTTCGTCTAACATACCGCGTCCTTTGTGAAATATCACCTACACCAGCCTTCTCCCTACTAAAACTCTTCTGGCCGATTCCATGGTATATGGCAACACCCAAACCCGGGTCGCCGCGCTTCCTGCTGCAGAACGCGGAAGCGGTTGAAGAGCGCGAGACTTTGACCTACGGCTGGATGCTCATGCCGCTCTGGCGGTGGCGCGACACGCCGCAGCGGTCCTTTTACCGCATGTACGAGGATTTCGTGGCCGATCAGGGCGTCCTGCTGGGCTATGAGACCGAGTACTTCTTCAAGCACTCCGACCCCTCCTGGGCGCTGCACCTGCTTCCTGACCCTCGCCAAGGCAACGACGATGATCCGGAACGAGACGCCGTGATGGCCTCGTTCCTTGAAGACGTCGTCGGTGCATTCAACTGGCGCCTCGCGCTAGGCCTTCGACGTGGGGCGCCTTCGGTGGACCGCGCCGACGATGGTACGCCGGCGCCGTTCGTTCCCGAGCGCTGCCCCGATTGGGTGGCGTCGGTGCCTCCGTTGCCCGAACGGCTAGTCCTCCACAAGAGACGGCTGGGCTCGGGCTCGGACTCGGACGATCCGGACGATATGTACTTGAAACGGAATGTCGAAGCCGGAACCGGATATCTTACGACAGTGTAGCGATAAGATTCTCATGGTGAAGCTTCACGACAGATTTAATTGAAGCCGCGAATATCGAAGTGGGGGCGAATCTATCGCACCAACTGGTATGGATATTAGAAGGTTTTCAGTACTTTTTCCATCCACTGTGCGAACAGGCAGTGCCAGGTTGCTTCGATTGATCAATTAACTTCAACGCTGTACTTCGTATTGTTGTACAATCAGGCCCTGGAAGAGAGGCCAAGGCCGATCTGGCTGGCCACTGTGGCTAGGCCTGGCCCACCATCTCGTTCTAAATATCAATGATTCTCAGCCCACTAAAGGACAACCCCGAATGTGCCCGCCAGGCTGTGGCCAGGCTGTAGCGTCCTCTAACCCAGGCACTCATTGCGTCCAAAGATTGAATCAAGTATTACGAAGGTAGTTTACCTGTATATTAAGTACAAATTATTCAGACGACCTGCACTATGTTGATATTTCTACATCGAAACTAAAAGCCGTTGCGCCTTTTTGATCTGGGCTCTTCTTTAGAGACACTTGCGATGTTGATACCTGCCCGTCGAGCTTTTCGGTTCTCTTTTGTCAGATTGATATCTGTCTTTTCAGCCCCCCCTCACTACATGTTTTCCCTCTCCTGAACGTACTCGGGGTAAAAAGTAATGTTGGCAAGAAGGAGCTTAGACCTGATGAGATGCCCTGCATCAGGGGAGCCCTGCCGTGCCAGTTGCTGTACGAATGGGATAATCAGCGGGGGAAGGTTCTCAGCTAGGCGACTCAAAATCAAGGGTATTATTTTCAGAACTCCATACAAACCCCCCTAGTATCGTACATGTATCCATCTCTATAACAGGCTATTTGCCATCCATAACACACAAGGGGGCTGACTATGAGGTATCAAGTTGCTGGCTATGCTTTGCGAGCATGCCCTCCGCTCTCCTGCCCCTACAAAACTACCCTTGGACTGAACAAAAAAGGGTCAGCTCCAACAGCTTCACCACACTTCCTACTCACCAGACCCCACGACCACCGGAACCAAAAGAGAGTCCAGCATCAACTCCCAGAAGCACCATCGTTCAACCCATGTCAATCGTCGTGACATGCACCACAGCGTCAATATACAAGCGATTCTTAACCGCGCACTCCATCCCAGGTAGGATCTTGAACATGCCGTGCGGTCCGACATTGACATTTATATCATCGCCACCGCCGCCTGCCATCTTCACCATCAACTTACCGGCTGAAACGACGCAGATTCTTATACTATCCGCATCGGGCTGCCAATTGTGGGGCGAGCCCGGCTTGATAAAGATGACATTGAAACCGATCCCGTCTGCGATTGGGACCGTTTTATTGCGCGTTAGGTACGCGTTTGAAAATACCACGTCTAGATTTAAAAAGAAAAAGTAAAACAAAAAATTAGCAAACGGCGCGTAAAGGTACTGGGGGCGAAATGGATATTTGTTTGCGAGACTTACTTTCCCCGTCTGGACCCGCCGTGCTGATCCGGCCCGGCGCCACTTCCCAGTCTTCCATCGCCAGAGAATCTTGAGACGCGGCGGCCGCTCCATTCCCACCTTGTGATAGCTCGGTAGAAGCAGGACCGCGTGTAGTATTTGTAGGAGGAGTGGAACTTGAGGATCTCTGCAGGCCAGCCCCAAGCTCAGCGATCCTACTGGATCGTAAAGTCACCATACGCCGGACAGGCTGCTGCGTCTCCCCAAGCGTGCCGCTCCGTTCCGATGACGCCTCGCTCCCGGGACCCCCGGCGTCTGGTGAGCTGCCATCACTAGCGGCACTAACACCATCCTCGGACCGATTCTTCTGCCCGCCACCAAGGGTGCACTTATTCCGCCAACGCCACTTCTTAGATCGGTAGTGGCACATGGCACAGCAACCCTCAAACAATTCAATAAGACTCTGGGGGAAAGAATCGTCGGTCACGACGCACGCTTCCTTGCGAGAAGCGCACCACTCGCACGAGGGTTTCACCTCAGTACCCGTTAGGTAAAGGATGAGCCCCAGGGCGGGGCTGGTGTGGCCCATCGTCAGCTTCAAGCAAAAGTCTATCATCTCTGCTGACCAGGAACGTCTTAGCCGAAGGTCCTTGAGTTCGGTCCATTCCTTGTGGTCTGTGAAGATGCGCATGCTGTGGCCCTTAGGTAGGACCAGTTTAAGATAGTCGGGAATGCTGGAGTACGTTTTTTCCGGTGCTGAGGCTGATGCTGATCCTTGATCCTTCCTCTGCTGCTCGGTGGATGGTGCCCTCGACGATGTTGAGTTTGTTCTGGTGGTTGTAGGCGTATTCTTCCGAGACCTTGGTGCTGAATTGGGGGCTTTGGTCGTCGCCGCCGGCGCCCGGACGCCCACGGGAGTCCCGTTAGGATCGCGGGGAATCTGTGAGACAACAATGGGCGCGGTCTGTCCCACTTTGGCGATAATGGAGAAGGTGCCATCACAGTTGTCGTTTAGTTGTAGTCCTCGGTGACCAGACTAACTCATATTAGACAATTCATACGGAAGGGAATCATGAGTGCCGAGCTTGAAAAAGGGAGGGAAGGGCGCCCTTACTGAAAAGTGCCCACCGAGAGCCCTCAAATCAATAAACTGCCTCGGACAGTCCACAATGGGACAGCCCCAGGGATTTTTGGGATCCGGAAGCTTTTCGTAATGGTCCGGGATGAGAGCACCGGACGCAGAGAGGGAGCGTCCTTGCTCGTCTAACCAAAAGGTTGAGGATGCCCAGCTAGTTAGCCAATATATATATATATATATATATAAATAAATTGCCTCCCAAAAAGCAAGAAAAGAACCCGAAGACTTGAAGTTTAACTTACCGACCCATAGCGTGTACAATTTATTAGACTTCGTGGCAAAGAGGTTGACAGCTTGAGGTTTAGTCTGGGGGGTGCTCGTAGTGGAGCTCGCTACGGCAGGAGTTCGCGGCGGGGCAGCGGTGTAATGCTTCGGGATAGGCACGGGGGTGATGGTTGCGGGCACCGCATAGGATAGCGCAGCCGGTTTACCACTGGTGCTCTTGGCTGAACGCTGGCCCTCCGTAGTTCCGGGGGTTCCCCGCGATTGCGTCGTCGCTTTCTCTCGCAAGGCCGCTGGCACGGTAGGTATCTCATCTTCCGACCCGCTCGAACAGGAAATAACAGGGGCTGCCAGGTCTAGTCCGCTGTTGAAGGGCTTAGGCCGAGCTGTAGCGGTTGAATTCATCTTTGTTGGTGTGTTGTTGCCAGCCGCTCGAGGAGTCCTAACCACCGGCGCGGTAGGCGCTATAACTGGCTGTCTGACTGTTGGCGTGGGCGTAGCCGACGACGACGATGCAGCTGATTCCCTCAGCACGAAGCCTTGCTGTCCAGCCCTACTGCTCGCAGAAGGCCTCGACACGCTTGGCGGTGCGCTGGAAGGAAATGGAACCCCGGCGGACGAATATAGGGCTGATACGTCGAGCCTATTCGATGATCCACCCCAAATATCGTCCGCAGCTTGTCTTCGCTTGGAGCTGCTCCTCAAACCCTCTTGACCCCCGACTTCATTAGGACGCGGCCGTTTAGTCCCCGTCTGAGGCGACGAGGACGTCGACGACGCGAATAGCGAGGCTCCTAAACTGCCATTGGCCAAGGTATTAGCCTTCTGCCACTCTGCCTGAAGCCCTTGAATCTCCTGGCGATTCGCTAGCTGAGGCTTGGCAGCCATAGCTGCCTGCTTCGGCTTCGCGGGGCTACCGGCCAAGGACTGAGAGCGGCTGGGAAATAAGTCGCTTTGAACCCGAGATTCTGAGAATTCGTCGTCGTCCGAATCGCTACTCATGACTATCCCCCTTTGACGGCGGAGGGCGGAATCGCGCTCCTTTTTTAAGGTTGACGCGTTTGTAGGGCGCTAAGCCAGGTCTGGGGGTTGAGGAGGTGACGGGTTCAATAGAGCTGGGGTTTTGCTAGGTTTTTATTAGCAGGCCAAAGAATAATATAGCTGAGGTCTTAAAGGGTTTAGATGCATAAAAGGAGCTAAAGTAGATAGGTTGGGAGAAAAAGTTAAAATATATATTTTAATAATATTAGAAGGAAAAAAATCTAGATCTATTAGATATTTTAAAGTCTTTTTAAAAAGAAAGTTAAGGGTCATGGCCTTTCAATCAATCTTCTCCTCGTTTCAGGATTTTGAGAGAAGATTATTATAATAGGCTCAAGTGTGATAAGTAGTCTTTATCCATGTCCTGATACTGGAAAAGAGAACCAACACATTAGTCAATTGATCTCTTCAATTCTGCCCAGGTGTGCACAGCCGACATACATAGCACAGCCCGCATCAGCTCCTGTGTAAAATAAGAATAGTCCGAACAAGAGATAGATATTGCTGAAAAATGCCAGTGTACTGTTTTAGCATCTCGTTACAAACGACAAAGACACATCAAGGTCTCTCTCTCTTTCCAAATTGAATTTACATTGGTTTATCAAAAAATAATAATGACATCAGAGTCTATGAACCCATAGAAGAACAACAGGCCATTGTACACTCAGAGGCTATCATACATTTCCCCAGCACCCAGCACCCAGCACCCAGCACCCACACCCGACTTGACTACCAACAGCCAAATCCTCATATCACACCCAGCCCCCATTACCTCTTCTTAGGATTCTTGCCCTTCTTACTCTTGGCATGACCCTTCTTCTTCTTACTCATCCTCAACTCCGCAGCCTTCTCCCTCGCCGCCTCCACCCACTCCTCATTCGTATCATCCGCCGCCAACTTCTCCCTCACCTTCCTCATCCCCTCCAGGCTCCTCTCCCTCGCCCACCTCCTATGCCTCAAATATGCCCTCCTGCTCTTATACCCCTTAATCTGCAGACCCGTGGTTTTCACGAGCCTTCCGATCCGCCAGTTATCCTCGCGGTACGTGTAGTCCTTCCGGAGGTGGAGGACCTGCGGCTCGGCGTGAGGCCTGTCCGGGTTGACCTTCCTCACCACGTTGGGGATGCCCGAGTCGCTGAGTTCGGGCTCGCGCGCGGCGCCTCGCATGGGGGTCGCGATCATCCCGAGACGGCGCTTGCGCTCGGCGTGTTGAGGGTAGGGGAGGGTGTCTTCTTTGCGGAAGACGACGCCGATGTATTTGCGGTCGGGGTGGAGGGCTGGGTCGCGGTAGTACTTGACGTAGCCGGAGGCCATGGCGTGGATGGTGAAGTCGCGGCCCATGATGCAGTTTTCGCCGGGCCACCAGTGGGTACCGTGTTGTCTGTAGATGATGTTTCCGGGGATAACGTATTGGTCTGCGGTAGGATAGTGTGTTAGCTATGTAAACCCTCACAAGAGAGGGAAAAAAGAGTCACGCGATGGGGAAGCAGAAATCCCTTCCCCAGCCCCAATTGAGAGGAAAAACAGACGACATACCTCCCGTCCTCTTCGCACCAAGCTTCTTCGGAATCGTCCTCTTAGGCTTGAGGTTATAATGTCCCTGCGACTTAACCTTGGCACCTCTCCTACCCTCCACCAGCATGTTTCCCAGCGCCGGCCCACGCGGTATCCAGCTCGTCGTCAGCAGCAGCCTCGCGGTCAATCCCGAAGCAGCGACCCCGAGGGGCCGCTGCAATTGAGCGAGTGACATGGTTTTGCTCTGTCCGTCGTTCGCGGTGTGGGCAATCCGGAGATTCTTTGGCCCCCTTTGGAATGTGGTCTTTCGATTGAAGGTCAAATTTGAGGCTTCTGGGAATTTTTGCTGCAACCTTGGCTGGCTTGGAGAATCCTCGGCAAATTATTGCTTCTCTCTTCTTCTCGGCTCACCTTTGCTGAGTCATCCGCAATATGGTTCTATCGATAAGGACAATGGAATTGCCAGCGATGCAACATTTGGCTGTGGACAATGAGACAGGTCCAATTGTTAGTTGTCCAGACCAGACGCCTCGACTTCATTCCTCGAGTCCATTCCGAATCCATGACTTAAAGCAGAACTCGATTTCCCGAGTTCACTCTCTCTCTCAGTTACAACCGTAGACCTTCATCCTCTCCGAAATACACACCGAAAAAACAATGCGCTCCGTCCTCCCCATCCTCCTCGCCCTCACAGGCGCAGCATCCGCCCAATTCGGCTTCTTCGACCACATGTTCGGCGGGCATGACGGTCAAGGTCACCACCATCAACAACAGCGCCAACAAAACGTACCCAGCGATTCCTCCGTATACCAACACAACTACAAGTCATGTGCGTTCTTTCCCCCTCCCCCCTTCCCATTTTTTTTCTTTCCTACTTGTTCCGAAATACTAGTTACGCCATAGACGAAGCTGGGAGGGAGCTTTTCATCGCGCTCTTGCGCTCGGGGACTTAGAAATGCTAATGTGGACCAGCTGAATGCGACAAGTATCTTTGTCCTGACACTCTAGGTAAAGACCGTTCCGAGACGCACGACACCTTTTTCCCTCGAAAAGAAAGAATAGAAAAAAAAAAATTAACGAAGCCCCTTTTTTCTAGCATGCGTCCACTTTCCACACCATTGTCCCTGCCCCTGGCCAAATCACCAGGAGAAATTCGAAATGGGCGAAGGGTCCAAGATTTGTGTTTCCAGGGGCGGATTCAAACCTGGCGAGGCGGCGAGGAAGGTCGAGCTTGCACGGAAAGGATTGATATAAGATTCCAGGGTTAAGAGGAGGGGGTGTAGGAGAAAGGGGAGGAGGGAGCCGCGAAGCGCATTCTAGAGCGCGCAGTTATATTGGAAGATCTTACGGCGTTCTTGTTTTGCTGGTGATACCGAATCTACTGTTTTGTTTTTCTTTCGCTTGATGAGTGGATGGGAGGGATGCTGCTCCGAGAGAAACTTGGAAAGCGACAGAAATGCACAAAGACTTAAGGCGTTAAGGGTTATTAGACGACGGTACGAAGTATATAGGGTCTCATTTACACAAAAAGCACGAGTACATACACCGTAACCATGGGATGCACACAAGCAATCACTCCAAAGTTGTACTTTGCAAGGGTGTCGTCGCATATTCTAAACTAAGATTCCTATACAACCGTTGCCCCAATGCAGGCATCCTCATGTAAACCACCGTAAACCGGTGGTGGGGGTAGGGGGGATATGCAAATAGTATATGCCGAGCTATGATGGTGATGGTGATGAGAGCGATGGGGATGACGATAATCAAAATTGTACAACCACATGTGTGAGGAACGAGAACCTCCTCCAAATCAGATAGCCACCGGTTTAACGCCGCCATTCCTCCTAATGGCAAAATCCTCGAGGATGACACAAGGAAAAAACATAAAACTCCAAACCTTGTAGGCTTGGGCTCATTGATGCCGGCAGGTTCGTGTCATCATCAACCTTCGGTTCCATCTATCTTCGGCGGGCAACCGATTGAATAACGGGAAAGCCAAACAGGAGAAGGGAGGGAAAAGATCAAATACACACGTGCACACAAAAGATGTGCGATCCGGTGAATACTAAATGCTCGCAAAAAGGAAACGATGGACTATGACGTAGGGCCATTGGAAGTCCGGAAATTCGCTGGCAGCGGAGGCATCGGAGGTATGGCCGGGGGTGCGTCATCGTCATCGTCATCGTCATCATCGTCCTCCACATCCTCCGGGTGCCCAAGCAACTGAACAACATTCCTCATCTCGTAGTGCTTCTTCCGCAGCGCCTCAAAACGACGGTGCTTCTCTCTCTCCTCTGGCGACATGCCCACCATCTCATCATCATCGTGAACGCTGCTGGAATCATCAACATGCACAGTGCGGTGGTGGTGCGCCTCGCCGTCGGCCGATGACGGCGAAAACTCGCGCGCCGGGACCTCTTCTTCCGGTTCGCCGATGTCCAGGTTCGGAATGCTGTCTTCGCGGCTGAGCTCGCGGCGAGCCGGGCCAGCCGTAGAGTAAGCTGCGCCAGTGATTGGCTCGCCCAGTCCCTCGCCCATGATCTCATCGTCGTCGCTGGGGTCCTCGAGGGGGTCGTATCCTCGGGCAAAGGGGGTCTTGGGCTCGGTAATCTTCATGGTGGCCGTGCGCTCCTGCTCCGTCAGGTAGAGGTTGGCCTCATCCCACTTGAGGCGCTGCGCCGATTCTTCCGCGTCGTCGCCGTGGTGCGAGGGAGTGCGGCTCGAGAGGCGGCGGAGCTGTGCGCCCGAGGATGAGCGGCGGCGACCGGCGTTGTATTGAGTGTTGACGATGGTGAGCTCTTTAGCGCTCAGGGTTCGGTTGTCTGGAGAGACGGGGGAGACGGGAGGAGAATGATGAGAGGCGTTCTTCAAGATGCCTACGCAACCCAGAAATCGTTAGCAGAGTGTCTCATCTCCGAGATTTCCTTTTTCCTACTTCAGGGAGAGACTATCATGGAGATTGTGGAGGCGGGGTAGCATACCCTTAGGGTGCTTTGGTGGTGAGTGCACAGGCGAGTGCAGGACGGGACTCGGCGACGCCATGGTTTCGATAATATATAGTCGCAGTAAAAGGTTGAGGTTAAGCTAGTTCGTGTTTGTTTCTCTGTGTTTTCCGCATGCAAAAAAAAGTGCTTTGCTTGGAATGTGTGTGATGTGGGTGAGTAGAATGGGTGTGAGGTAATGGCTTTGATTTGGTAGGCTAGACTAGGTAATGTTCACGCAGCAGGCACAGCGACATTCCCTTGTAAAATAGTCACTCGGCACGAGCAGGTGTGAAAAAGGAGCAATAGTGGCCTCCCTACTCAGTAGGTAGCGCTCTCGCATGAACAGGTGATGGAGTAAACGACTAGCAGGGGGGGAATTTAGTCCTGAAAGTGGTTTGGCCTTAATCTAGGGTAGTCTGATTAAGTGTCGGACGAGATCAAAAGAGGCTTGGCAGTTATGAGTAAGTGAGAAGATGATGGAGGGGTCGAAGTCAGGTGGTAGTATGGGAGCACTGGGAGTTGGAAGGGAAGGCTGGAGATCTCCGAGGGTCAGATGGGAAGGATGGCCGTTTTGAGAGGTTTAAAAAGAAGACGAGAGAAGAAAAAGTTGGCAACCTGCAGCAGGAGTGGGAAGACTTTTGGGGGAAGCCGGTTTAGGCATTTAGGCAGGAGACAGCTGGCTGGGCTGGGAGTGAGGGGGGAAGCAGAACACGACACGATAGTTGAGGAGGCTCAAGACACTGTCTGGAGTGCCTGCTGTTTCTGGCGTCCCTACTGTTTCTAGCGCCCCTGGGCAGCGGGCGCTGGCGACAACTGTCTCTGCATTCTGCATTCTGCCTTTGTCTTTGGTGGCAGACGCAGTCGAGCTGGCGGGGTCAAGTACGTACCAGACAGAGTGGCTTGGGAGGGGTGGGGTGGGGTACTTGCCGAAATTTATGGAAGAGTGCGACACAGGTGCATTGGGGTATATCACCGAGAATCTGCCCAAGCCCAACCCAAGTCGCAGACTTCCGACGCCACAAACACTTCATTGGTACATTGCACGTGGACACTTGTACCACCACTCTCGGGCTCGCCAACAGCTCAACGCCCTCCTTTGAACACGACGCAACATCCACAGGACAGAGCTTTGTTGGTCATTGTCCTGGCGAATCTCGTCACTCCACCCAGGGGCTAACACCATCACAGCGTAACAAATGCAGCAATTCCCAACTGGGCACATTGATGTCATCCGCATTCCGAGTGTGCCGAGGGCAGACATGCATCTTCATCCCTTCTTCTCCTCACGTCATCCTGGCCAAATGTACTGAGTACTGACAATATTTCGTCGGGCCCAAATTTATTCCAGCTTAGAATTGATCTTGTCTGCGGTCCATCAACCAGATCAAGGCATCTCAGCTCATGCACGTCTTCATGCAAGGTCTGATATCGTAAGGCACAGCGGTTTAAGTTGTCAGTGTGACTCGCGCAAACTAAGTACTCGTTACCACCTACCAATACACACCAGTGACATCAACATATCTCGATGGCTCCGCCAATATTCAGGTGTACTCCGTATGTGTGTATATTTATTATAATACCTTTGGGCTTGAAATCGGGACTGGGCACGCTGAAATACGAGCGGGTCAGTTGATAGGCCACTCCTATTTTCAATACAAAATTGACTGATCGATCCGACAAGCTATCATAGCTTGTATGAGTAGGTTCGAAATTTTCATCAACAGCTAATGCCCCGCCTTCTTCGGCGGAGAGCTATCGTGCTCTCTCCATCAAAAAACTCCACTGTTGCAGTTTATGCTACAGATACCATCCCAAAAAGGTGAAGGATGACGAACTAGGCATGGGCGACTAAGGCGACACGGGCAAAAAAGAGCCAAAAATAGAAGATCTGCACTAGCCCGGAATCGAACCGGGGGCTAGTCGAAACTTGTGTGAAACATGGCAACGACCAATTTTACCACTAAACCACTAGTGCCTTGATTGTTTTGAATGCATCAAAATTAGTTATATATATCGTTAATCGTTGGGGAAGAGCTACAAAACACGGAACCTCCCATCTAAGCCTCTCCCATGATCTTTTCTATAAACAAAAAGAAAAACGCAGTGAGCTTAAACAAGTACATCCGCAGCTCACACCAGGAAATGCCTTAGCCCTCCCGGTTCTCATCCTTAATCTTGGTCCTCACAAACGGATTATCCGTATCCGAATCAGACCTTCCAATGCTGTAATACCTTCCAAAAACCCTCGACTCAAGATCCTTCACACCACCAGTCTTCTTCTTAGCCACCCTCCTAAAGTATATCCTCTTGGCAAGTTTCCACATCTCAACACCAGCGAAGAACACCGCCGTCTCCACAAACACAATGCCCCACTCCCACGAAATCCCCTCGTGCCTAAACACGACCCTATTCAACCCAGGGATGTAAAGGATGGGGAAAATGGACACGATCCCGGCAACGATGGACCAGAACAGGAAGCGGTTCTGCCAGAGATCCCGCGCCCACTGCGTAAAAGGGTGCTTCGTCTTGGGCTTCATGCGGAAGAAGCTGCGGCGGAGGTCCATCATCTCGATGGCGAGGAAGAGCGAGAACCACACCATGGCCGTGAAGCAGGTGGCTCGGGCCCGGAAGACTAGGTCGCAGCCGGGCGAGTGGTGGTTGTTGCAGTTTTCGCCGATTTCGCCGTTGCCGAAGCCGTAGAGGACGAGGACGAAGCTGCTGAGGCAGAGGGCTGCCATCCAGAGGCCGTAGACGAGCATGTCGAGCATGAGCTCGGGGGTGAAAACGCCTTGTTTCAACTGGTAATAAAGTCAGCAATTGCGAAAGTGAAGGAAAAACAAGAAACAAGCTGCTATTCTGAAGACTTACGTTCTGGGGCGGTCGTCTCATGATATCCGGCGCGGCACCCTGGAAACCGAGGCCCATATCAGGAAACCCAGACGTAATGAGAATCTATATATACAAGGTCAGTCTTCCATATTAAGCAGAACTGCGAAGATCGATCAGCCCTCCGCCTTGGGCCGGGATTCAACTTACAACCCACATAATTTCCACGGGAGACAAAGGAAATATCGAAAGCCTCGTATGATCCTTAAAAGCCAGTGCAATAAGCAGCGTACACGCCTGCGCAATATTCTGCGCCAGCACATGCAGCACAAACTTCTGAATATTATCAAACATGCGCCTTCCTTCCTCCACGGCGTTGAGGATCGAGGCAAAGTTATCGTCCATAAGCACAATATCCGAGGCCTCCTTGGCAACATCGGAGCCAGCCTGGCCCATGGCAATACCCACGTCGGACTGCTTCAAGCTGGGAGAGTCGTTGACGCCGTCACCAGTCATGGCAGCGAACCGCTTACGCCTGTGGAGAGCTTTAATCATGCGGACCTTGGTGCTAGGGGCGCAGCGAGCCACCACGAGGGGCAGAAGAGGAAGCTGATCGATTTCGTCGTCCGTGAGCTTGTCGAACTCGCGAGCCGTCATGACCATGGCCTTGGCGACGTCGGCGGAGATTTCCTGCATGCGGCTCGGTAGAATGCCGACTTCCTTAGCAATGGCGCGGGCCGTCTCGGGGTGATCGCCCGTAAGCATGTGCACGCCAATACCGGCCTGATGGCACATCTTCACAGACTGAGCAGTTTCGGGTCTCGGGGGATCATAAAGGCCAACGAGGCCACGGAAGATGAGATCATGCTCGAACTCGGAGCGGTCGAGTTCCTCCTTGGAGGTTACCTTCCTGAATCCCGTGCGACTGGCGAGCGCGAGCACGCGAAGACCCAGACGGGCCAGCGCCTCGAGGTTTTCCAAGATGCCGGCCTTGATTTCCTCGGTCATTGGGACGTTCTCGTCGCCTACGCGAATCGTGGGGCAGCTGTCGATGATGCGCTCGACAGCGCCCTTGGTAAAGACCCATTGCTGCTTGGCGACGGTGTCCTCGAAGATGACGGACATCTTCTTGACGTCGGAGTCGAAGGGGAACTCGGAGATTTGCTTCCACTGGTTACCCTCGCCCGAAATGTGGAGTCGGTTCCAGTTGAATCGCGAGACGAAGACTTGGATGGCGATTTCGGTGGGGTCGCCTCGGGCGTGCCAGACGTCTTCGTCGCCTTCGGCGCGGCGGACTGTTGCCGTGTTGGCGAGGGAGGCGATGTTGAGGAATTGGACCAGGCTGTTGTTATCCTTGGTGACGATCTCACGGTCAATGGTCTCTTCCTTTTCGGCAATGTTGATTTCCCTGGGCGGCTTCTTGGCAAGAGTGATTTCACCCTCAGTTGGGTTGAAGGGATGGCTTGAGTGGCCCACGGAGAAGGTGCCAACTCCAGGAAGCCAGGCCTTTCGGACAACCATTTTACCTTGGGTAAGGGTTCCGGTCTTATCGGAGCAAATGTCTGTGCAAGGCAAAAGAGGTCTTCTGTTAGTGACTGAAGAATAACGAGAAGGAGAAGAAACGTACTGGTAACGGCACCAAGAGCCTCCAAACTTCGCAAGTTTCGAACAATGACATTTCGCTCAACCATCCGCTTAGTACCGGCAGCCATGGTAATAGTAAGCACGACAATGAGAGACGCAGGAATCATGGAAACACCAGTCGCGACAGCGTAAATAACAACCTCCTGCTTAGACGAGAACTCATTTGCGGCCAGCACGATGATGGCACAGATGATGGCGACGAAGAAGAGCAGAATAGCAAACTTGGAAAGCTTCTTTTGGAGTGGTGTCCCGACACTGACGCCAAGGAAGCGAAGGATGGCATCGTACACGGTAAGCGTATAAGCGATCCCATAGCGTCCAATATTAGCCGTCCCATCTTCCTTCTTCTTGACCGGTCGGCGCCTCGACTGCTTTCCTCGGAGAGCAGCAGCAATCTGCCCAATCTCGGTATACATCCCCGTAGCGAAGACGATACCGCGGGCACGACCCTTCGTTACGGTAGACGAACTATACGCGACGTTAAGACGGTCACCGGGGCCCGTATCCGCCTCAAAGGTAGCCTCAGCATCCTTGCGTACGGGAAGGGATTCACCGGTGAGGAGGGCCTCATCGGTTTCGAAGTTTATGGCCTCGATTAGGCGTACGTCGGCGGGGACGGTGTCGCCGGTCTTGAGATCAACCATGTCGCCGGGGATGATCTCGACGGTGGGTACGACGATGGTTTGGCCGCCGCGGACGGCACTGGCGGTGGGGGAACTTAGGGAGCGTAGGGAGTCCATAGTCTTGGCGGCTTTGAACTCTTGAGTGGCTCCTACAGTGACGTTGATGACTATGACGGCGGCGATGACACCGCCTTCGATCCAGGATTTAATGGCAAGGGAGGCGGCCATGGCGAGGATGAGGACCTGTATGGCGAGCGGGCATGGTAAGTTACTGCAAGTCTATGACGGAGAATAAAATGGAGGGCGCGCTATGGTTCCTCATCGAAGCAGATGATACAAGCTAGCTTTGGAGGATATCACATCTCTAACTCATGCGTCTTCTAAGAGACCACGTGTATACGAAAAGTTCTGCGTGCTCAAAAGTGGGAGGCGGGAAATCGCAATTAAAGGAGAAGAAACATAGGTAAAGGAGAAAAAAAATAGGGAAACGATAAAAAACATACCAATGTCATGGCATGGGCCAACTGACCCATTATAATCCTAAAGGGTTGGACGCCCTTTTCCTCACCAAACTCATTCCGACCATACTCCTCGAGACGCAGCTTGGCCTCTGCGGGGGTAAGGCCCTCGTTTGGGTTGGTATGGAGCTCGTCGACGACCTGGCTAACAGGTAGGGTATGGGGAGGTGCAGAGATGGGCTTATTAGACTGGCCCGACACATGGGCGGCGATCGCAGGGTCCTGCTTCTTCGCCATCTTGAAAGCGTCTGGCCCTAAGGGCGGAGCGGACGAAGCCGGACAGGCTCGGACGGAGACTCGGTGCTCTTTGGTACGAAGTGTTGTTATGATCCGGGGTAAAAGCGGGCAAAGGGGGCGGGACGGAATACTAAAAATTGGACAACTTTAAGAAAAGGTTGATATCCAATCGAGTCTGCCAAAGTAGTGTACCAATGGGAATAGTTACGAGAGAACACAAAGAATTGGTCGAGGAGGAGGGAATACGATAAGTTTATACTTGAATTCTCGATTTGTACTCTACATCTCTTACGTCGGTCTTAGCCGAGCCAAGACTTTTAGAAGGCGCAAGATATCCAATGTATCTCGGGATGATTCACTCGAGGGAGGGGGATGGGAGTGTATATGGAGATGGAGGGGCCGATCTCAAGGACCGGCGTTCATAAACGAAAGTGTGTACCGCCCCGGGCTTTCCGTGGGGGAAAGGTACATCGGGGAAGCGGTCCCCGGGCCAAGGCTGCAGATGGTGATCTTGACCCACCATGCTTTCCCACAGCAAAGAGATCCATTGACCGCGATTGTCCAAGAGCTGGATTCCCCTAGTCGAAATAGCCGGATTCCACCGGGGTGATCCTTGTCTTCTCAGGCGCAGTCAATGAACCCTGATGGGAATGATGCACATATGTCCAATTCTAGTTTAAACTCGCATTGGCATCGAATCACGAGGGCATTGCTTCGGTTTCGCAAAGAGGCTCTTCTTCAGACTCTCAATATACTAAGTTTATCAAGCCGAGAACTCAGCAAGTGCCAAGGGGGGCCTCAAAAGATTCGAGATAGGAACCGCCAAGAGTGGCTGGCGTGAGTGGAAAAAGAAGACTTCCGTGGAATACGTCATCGCCTTTCCCGGCCTGCCAAGAGAAGCCGGGGCCCACGCCATTGACAACCTGCGGCTCTGTTGCACTCGTCGATTTCGAGTCTCTCGACATCTATTGGACCGAGGGCGCGAGGGAAAGGCAAACAATGAAGCATCGGAGTGCTTGGCAAGGTGGACCGATAAGGGAAGGGAGTCTCCAGATGTTTGAAGCTTCTATGGAAGTACGGAGTAGGTCCGGATTCGCCTTGTATATTAAACGGAGAAGGATATTCACGTGATAAATTGTTTTTCGCCACTGCGCCTCGAGGCGAAAACTCCGGAACACCGCCTTCCCTATTCTGTCATCGCCAAGATGCCAAGAGCCCCGATCTTGGGGTGGTGGGGGGTAGGGGAGGGGCACACGGCAGGCGCTCATAAGCACGACGTCTACCAGAAGACAGGTGAACTTGGGATCGAATCAGCACGCCAAGAAATTGTCCTCGGTAAGGTACAAGGTTAAGCGTTGGCAAATGTCGGAAACCCCGAGTATCGATCCCAAAGTATTTCTGCAAAGAAAAGAACACTGATAGGGGAGATCTTGTCAAAGATCAATGATAAAACTAGCTTCGTCTGGGGCCATGTTAAGGTTACTCAGTGAGGGGCCTGCCGTAGCTTCGGCACTATCGAGACTTCGGGAGCGCATTTAGATTTGCCGCCGCGAACTAGTGCAAGTTCGTGCCACGAGGTGCCTCGAGCGAATCGACGAACCAGAGGGACGGACACGGACTCGTTTTTATCGCAATGCCTTCTCGTGAGCGAGATAGATAAGCTAATAGGACGGGCCCATGCCAAACGCTCTTGTGGAGTTGAAGGCAGACCATATCAGAGCTACATTAGTGTCTTGGGATGGAATGACTGATGGCCCCAATACCGGCGAAAATAACACGGGACGATGAGGATATCGGTAGAATATATCGGTAGCAAACTAGCGTCAATGAGGAACCGCTGCTGTCAGAACTTAACCACGTCCACTGCAATGACGCTGCTGTCGAATCTGGCAGTTGATGTTGTGACAGCTTGACTTACACAACTTTACTGAGAGACATTTTCTGCTTGGGTTGCCTGACGTTGAGCCACTCGACGAACACTGCCAACCGGGAAACCGGTACTCGTGGGCTCTTCGAGGTTTTACATCTAAACTATAATAAGCCGGGATTCAAAAACATACGCAGAATAAAGTGACCGCCAATATCGGCCGAGATATATAATAGTCCTGTCAATAGTGAAACTCGATTGAATCTACATTTTGTTTGAATTGTTGGAAATTCCGCATCCTCTACTGAGGCAGAGCAACCAACAGGTCCGGAGGCCGGCCTGTTTTCTTCATAGCACTTATCAATGGCACCAGAACACTGACACAACCGCCCACCGCTTGGCGAGGCATCTTGATTGAGGTATTCAATAGTTGTGATGCCACATTTGATATCTGACCCTGTCTGGACCCAGTGCCAGTACAGAGACAACTCCTAGGGGCTACTCAAGTTCGCTTTTTGATCTATGCATCATCACACTGTACAATTGAGGCATTCTTTCCCAGATAGTCCGAGAGAAATGTAGAAAGAAGAGTGAATCCATAGTTCAATCACCACCAGAGGCCGCGAATAACTTATTCTTTTTGCCGAATGCTACGTTTCTGCTGGTATAAATCGTAGTCCACGACTTGATATAAACTTGAGAAAGTAGATCCCCAAACGAATCCTGCGCCGTTCATGAGAAAAACATACTCTTCGCTGGTAACTTTGCCTTATCCTCCCCCCACTCGGCGTCTGCGCTATCCCACTGCCGTCTCCCCGTTCGCTGACACGTCTCGAGTTAGAACACGGCATCTCTCCAAAAACCATATTGGCCAGGGAATTCACAGCTCAGCGCCATGTGCGAGGAATTCTGGACGGTGTTTCAAGGTTGCAGCCACTCTTTAACCAGCCTTTCGGCCTGTGAGGACTGGAGAAAAGCGCATCGCGGGGCGAATAAGGTGGGATCGGCGAACTGCGCGAACTATATGCCTCACGCGGTACCTCGAATAGTTGTGGAACAGAGAAAATGTTATCCCTGTACACGGGCTCCGTCTCCGACCTCGACGAACTGCGCGGACGATGCGGCTCAAGGGTTACCTGGAACAGTTGAGGGGCAGGACAGCTGTGATCCCTGTACACAAGCACCGTCTTCGACCTCGACTTGGAGTGGGCACGACAATCCTCCAGATATTCTCGTGACGCCGGCACCCACCGAGGGAAATTAGAAGATGGTTCGCCATTAACAACGACTTCAGACAAGACCGGTACTTTCCACCCTCTCTTCGACTACCAATAGTTTCTCCCATATCTCTACAAGGCCCGCTCCCGCCGCCCCTATCAAACCAAATCCAGACTTCATGCTACATCAAGATCTGCAATGAATGCATTATGGAGTTCGCTACCGCCAAACCCATGGTGTTAGAAAGCGCGGAGGCCCCAGGAACCCCCAGTATCACCACCTAGACTGTCCCTAGTTTGGACAAGAACGTAGACAAGAACGCATCTCGTGCCTAGGGATACTTATTTCGAGAAACTTATAAGCGAATGAGAACTCTTATTCCCAATATCAACGGAAATGCGAACCTTGTCAACCACGACTGTTCGTACAATAATGTGTAATGTTGTTTCATCATTGACCATGGCCAATCTCATCCCATTTTCGGGGAGAATTTGTAAAAGCGAAACCCTTGGCTTAGCTGGGACCTAGCTCAACTCATAGAAGAAGTTAGCTCGCCAAACGGGGAGCTCTGTGGTTACCCCTCCCAAATCATGGTTTAGTAAGACTGTCAGTCTCATCCTCCTCGACGCAAAAGCAAAGCTGCTCCGCTACTACTACTACTATTTTTGGAGACTCCTCTTCGGTGCTGGCTATGGCTGCTAAGACATTAGGATCGGGAACAGGAAGTTTGAAGGTAGGCGTTTTGGTTGAGATAATCTAGGAGGTGGAGCCAGCAACGACGCGTCCGGAAACAGTTTTGGTGTATTATCGCGGCGTGATCCTGCTTCACCGTCCCCGAAGCATCGTGATAGCTTTAACCGGGCAAAGGAGGAAAAGGTTTGCTATCATTTAATAAACATTTATTTTTATCACAATTAGACTTGCAGCCTCCTTTCGCAACCGTACTTCGCCTCTGTGTGAAGCAACATCTGATCGTCAATGCAATCTCACCCATCAAATTGTTGATGTTACCCCCAAGCTTCTTCTCGTCCAAGTTGTCCTGAGATCTGCTGACGTCATTAACTCAGTTCTCGAGCTCGAGCGACATCATTTAAATCTCCGGACATGCACACGACACAGAAAAAGCCCCAGTAGTTTCAATATGGAATGAAAAAAAATAAGAATAAGAAGAAAATGGCAAGTCCGCGGGATTAACTCTGCTGACTGCATGCTGCATCTCGTTTACCAACATTCTGTACACGGGATAGTGATATTCACTACGCATTGTGTTAGTATGCTGGCCAATGCATTGACGTTGCATGAACCCTCCACGCTTTGCTAACACAGTGTCAGCGATCAAGGACATTGGACCCTTGGCGATCATTGATAGCTCGACAGATTTGGTTTCATCCCAGAGGGATGAACTCTTTCCGGCCGGTCGAACAGACCTTAATTTTCGGGATACAAAAAAAGCCTGTTTTCCACGTTGTGATAGAGGTCTCAGGGTTCTCACGAAGAAACTCTGATTCGATTCCTGCTGGATCTTAGTGTGGGAGTAGGACCCATTATCTCAACGGTCGAAGTCTATGCAGGACGCATGTGGCCCTCGTGCCCCGCGTCAACCTTCTGCGCATGGGAAGTAACGAAGTAAACTTGGCACTCGACCCTGATAAAGACCGGCGATAGAAGGTTTGCCCTTTCCTTCTGGGACTGGGGTCGCACCTTGCCTATGGGGCTTTAGTTCACTTACAGCGGGCGCGAGTTGGAGGGTAGCTTGTGATGCATGGCGTGATGAAAATCCATGGGAAGGCGCCCTTCACACCCTTCACACCCTCCACGCCACCATCTGTCCAATCCCGTCAGTGGCTCGAACACTTCTCATGATTCATGATGTAGCCGTACAGTTAACGCAAGACGGACGCATTTGAGGTCAAGTGAGTGGCATTGACAAATCTTGTCCCCTGCCCAACCCTATTGATCCCTCACCTCGCTCTTCTCTTCCTCCATCCCCAGCCTCGCTTGGTTGCATTTTATTTCTCCGCATTGTCCCCCCGCTCAATTTACTGTGAATCCCGACTCTCGACCGTTATAGAGTCCCTGCAAAGACAAGACATCGTGCCATTGGAATAATCAAGGCGGTTTTCTCTCTGTCTTGACTTAGCAAGAGCCCACGCATAAGCAGGAAATCATAGACAACCTTTATTCATTTGTTTCTTTGAAGTTTACCTCGTCCGCCGACGTTCATTTCGCATTGTCGATCCTACGAGTTGCGAATCACTTCGGATTCCTACAGCAAATATCCGATAAACCCCTCTCCGCCGTAATCTAACGCCGGCGGTGACGTTGACGAAGGCGGGTCCCCGACCAAAACGCTGAGCACGAACCACCGAGTAATTGAGCCCCGAACGAGCTCCACAACGACCCGAGTGGGGAGTAAAATACCGGGCCTCGACAGATAGATAAAAGAAAGGAGGGGGGGGAAATCGTCTTCTGGGGTCTTTTTTGGTTGCGATGCGCGACCCGAATGGTCGGCCGCCATGTCGCGCGTGGTCAAGGAACACATAGGTGTCATTATCCTAGGCATCTTTATCTTCTTCGCAGTCATTGCGCCTGCGTATGTGTTGAGAGAACCCCCCTCTCTTCCCATGAAGATACAAGATTCTAACGAAATTTCCACCTTTAGATGCTGTATTGTCTGGGCTCGTAGGCGAGAACACAGGAAATACCACCCATCACCGAACGCATTCCGAAAGGCGCGGCGAAAGCTGGCGACAGTCTCCGAGTGTAGGAAGGACACCGAAAAGCACCTTGGCGGAGGCGATGCTGAGTGGACCGGCAACTGGTAAGTTTGAATTATATATCGTGCCGAAACTTCCTTTCGCCATATTTCCCCCTATCCTATATGTGCTGCGTGTGAAAGATTCTCGGGCTTCTCCTCGAAGTTGTTCTCCGGTCGCTGAACCCCCACCTCCACCCTCATTCCCCGCATACTCCACCCACCTGCTGGAGGATATGCGGATAGTGTTGACGTGGACTTGGTGTCCATTACACTTACGCTACCTCAGAGGCCCAATTAATGTCAAGACCAACGCTCCGGGCCAGACCTTTACTGACAAATACTTGCCAGTCCTATATGCATCGGCCCACTAACTCCAGAGGGCAACGGAAGTTCCACTGAGAATGGCTCCACGGAAAAGGCTACAACGGAAGGCGTAGCGGCGGCCATAACGGAGGCTACAACTGAGGCAACGCCGCCCGTCGCCGGAAGCAGCACCCAAAGCGGTGCCCAAGACGCTGATGCGTCGGGGAGCAGCAAGGAGATAACAACGGCGCCAACGAGCTCAACGGCCGACACGCAGAGAGGCGGAGGAGAGGCAAGCGCCGCGGAAACCCCATCTACATCGGCCAAGGAAGGAGGATGCTCGCCAATGATGATATGGATTACGAGATGGCTACCACCGAGCCTGCAAAAGAAGTGCAAAATAGCTCCCGATCGCGACGTCGAGATTTTAAAGCTGAAAAGCTGCGGACACTGGTTCCACGCTCGCTGCCTGTCGTCGTGGTTCTTGATTGATCGCTACGACTGCCCCGTATGTCGGAAGCCCTACTGGGATGGAAAACCGAATAAGGGGCCTCTCTCGACGTGGCTCACGTCAAACTATAACGTTGACGCTGTGAGAGTGGGTGCGGGAACGATGGTATGATGGGCGATTTGGTGATGTTCTGGATAATTTGTGATGGGCCATACTCGCATTCTATCTTGCAGTTGCTACGGCGCTAAGGAATATGGTGAGGGCAGGGCTTGGAATGGAATGGGGCATGGATTCTTTGTGGGGATTTGAAACTGGGACTGGAATTGGAATTCGGGGCTTACAACTATGAAGGGGAGTTTTTTTGTGCTTCTATCTCTCGGAAGACAAGAAGACAACTTAATTGCCCTTCTTCTGCTGTTCCCCTCGCTTACTCTCGTTGGATTGGGACTGATTTTTGTCAGGAGAGATACCATGGGCATTCATTGTTCTTTGTGAGGAAACAAACCGTGGGGCGTTATAGGAAACGGAATATTATGGATATGATACCACTACACTACGTCATCACTGCCTAGCTTCGCCCGCACTCTACAAGGCAGGCCGAAATCAATCAAGCACAGATCGAATCCGCAAGCTTGCTCCAATCAGCGGAGAGAGAGCAGAAGCGTGGGCCAATAATCGATCATACCTTTGTATAGCTTCTGCAAATGTGAGAAGCTCTAGACTTTTTTTGAAGATTCCGTAGATATAATCTATTTTTGCAGCTTCATCTTAGGCCTTGGACTTGCCAAGGGACCATACAAGTCGATAGGGGCGTTGTTTTAATATACTTCGTTACCAGGCGAGCTGCCGTTAATCATACGGAGTACTGTTTGTCTCGGTTCATGCTAGAAATGGGATGTCCAATGTCAAATGCCAAATCAATGCTAAATGTTGGTCACCTGGTCAGCCAAATTAGTGACCTGCTCCACTCCACCTCACGAGACGGGAACATTTGGAGACGCTCAAGATCAATCAACCTCAGCTCTTCACTCAAGCTCCGCTTATCCAACGTACTGTCCACAGCGACAGTTTCTCAAACAATCTTCATAGACTCGCGATACCCATGAGAGTAGACCGAGAGAAAATCTTATTTTACTGAATACTTCTCTCTATATCTATAATACCCCTCTCCCATTAATATCTAGTCCTTCCCCCCCCCTCACAACCATGGACATAACAACACCCTTGCGCTGGCGCTGGCGCCCCTCCGTCGAAAAACACTCCTTCCGCCTCCTAATAATAGTCCCCATCCTCCTCGCCATCGCAACAGCCATAACCCTCTTCAACCACTCCGACTACAACCTCGTAGCCCTCTACTCCCAATGCCACGCACACGCCCGCCTCCCCTCCCTCTCCCGCCTGCCCGTCATCGGCCCCCCAGCCTGCTACCTAGTCAGCTTCTTCAAATCCGCCGTCGACTCCTCGCGCGCCTTCGCCGTCATGGCCTCGGTCCTCAGCTTCGTCGCCGGCCTTTTAACCGTGTACATCGTCGAAGGAGCCCGTATCTGCAACCTCCCCAACGTGCTCATCGCCTACCCGACGGGGCCCATGCTCATTTTTAACCTTATCGGGGGCGCTTTCATCTGGCAGCTGCTCATCATCCCGGCGTTTTTCCATCGCGCGAGGTCGATTCTGAAGGCGAGGGCGGAGGCGAGGAGGCATGGCGACGGGGAGCATGATGTGAGTCCGTTGGATCCGGATTTGGGCAAGGATTCGAGGCATTTGAGGGATGATTCGGAGGCTGTGGCTATTCCTGTGGGCGTGGCGCTGGGGTTCATCTTGCCGTCTGTTTTGATGATCGCGACTGCTTCGCCCGTGGCTGTGGCGATTTGGTTCTTTTCACCCGTTTACGTCACGCTTATACGGAAGGCCGTGAGGGCCCTCGTGCCCCGCTTCAAGCGCATCCTGGAAGAGACGTCGTCTACGCGCGAGGTACAATCTCTTCACCTGGAATCTCACCGCGTGTCGTTGGCGCTCGTCTACGCCGCGCCGGTGATTTGCTCTGCTCTTTCGCACGGGCTACTGCTGTGGCACGTTGCTGCGCGGAAGGATGACCGGTTGATGATGACGCGGAAGACGCTTGGGTTCATTGTGATCGATGTCGTGTTTACGGGGCTGACGGTGTTGTACTGGCTTCTTGTCGAGACGGGGTGGAGGGTCGTTGTTGTGATGTTGGGGGTTTCGGCTTTGTTGGGGCCTGGGGCGGGGATTTGTGCTGGGTGGGTGTATAGGGAGGGGTATTGGCATGAGCTGTTTGGGCGGGAGGGGTTGGGAAGTGGTCGTGGTAGTAGGAGGAGTAGTAGGAGGGGTAGTGAGCAGAGAGAGGGGGAGCTTGGTGTGGTGGGTGAGCAGACGCCGTTGTTGAGCTGAAGGACCGAAAGTTCTGGGTTCATGCTACCTTTTGGTATTTGGCAATCAGGGGAGGAGGGATATGATGGAATGGGCAAGGGAAGGGAATGGTTACTCCTAATGATCATGAGGCTGTTTTTTGGAGGGAAACGTTATACACGATGATGGGAAGGAGGCATTTTGTTTGACAATTCAGCATGCTACGCATTTTACATCTCGCACACAAGTAATATCAGGATCTGCATCACGTTCAGAATTATCTTTCCTCCGGGGGCACGCAACAGAAGAACAAAGTGGGGGTAGGAAGGGACACGTCAGAGGTGAGGCAGAGAGATGTTCCACGAGCTTGTTGGCTTTTCCCTTGCAGGCCGAACCCCTTTCTGTGATACCATGACGTGCTTTAAGGGACACATTGATTATCTACGGCTTGTTCTATTTTGATCATGGGAAGTTGGACGAGGCGAATTAAAACGAGGCTGTCACCGACAACGCAAAGATTCGTAAGAGCCGGACACGAGCACGAGCAGGAACAGCACAACAAACTCCGGTATGACATAGTCCACAAAGAAAGAACCACCACTTTACCTCCGACCCATCGTCGTGTCTCCTCAGCAAGGACGCGAAGGAAGGAGATAAAAAAAAAAAAAAGATCTAGTGATTTCTTGAGGTTCGGCTTCTGAATGACGTACGCGGTCAAAAAAACTCAGGGGTTGGAAGGTTCTACAAACACAACACGCAGCCATAGAGCCTTCGTTTCTGACCCGGTAACTCAGCAAACCTCAGACTGATGACGTTGGCCTGTTGACGAATCGTGCAATAGGGGCACAAACAGGGGGAGCGGGAGGACAGCATAGTGGGCTAGAACGTCCTGGACAGGGCCATGGATTCTGACCGACTTTGTTTTTCTTCTTCTTCTTCTTTTTGTGAGACGGGAGTTGCTCATCGTCAGCCTCACTTATTAGCGAAGTGCAGGCGACGCTCGGGTTTTACGCAGGGCGTTTGGGCTCACCGAAATCGTTTCGGACGCCTTCCACAGGAGGAACAGGCTCGTTGTCTTAGACGGCAGGATGTCATCCGCCTGTCGAGCAGGACCAAGAAAGATCCCACAATAGCCCCGGCGCTGATACAATCAAGGAAGAAAACGGGTCCAGGCCACACTTCAGTCAAGCGCCCACCTCTGTGAAATGTCATGTGTCCTTGTCCTTTTTCCTTGATTTTTTTTCTCTCTGTGTGTGTGTGTGTGTGTTTCATGCAGTATGCGGATGATTGGGTCGCGTCATCGAGGGAAGTGCGTTGGGGAAAGCCCGCCGTCGTGCAGGAGGGACTCAGGGACTCAACGACACCGACCTCCTCCAAAGGGGTCCATCCAAGACATATAAGAAGTCTGGATCATCCCTTCTTGCCTCGCTCGAAATATTCTAGCTCTGGACAAAGCAGACTGTCTTCACTCCAATATCTCTAAGAAAAATAAAATACACATACCTGAACAGCCTTAAGTCAACCTCTTCCAACTTCAAAAAAATGTCCACCGCGACCTCCGCTGTCACTCCCATCCCTGTGGCCTTCTTCGGCCTTCAGGTCGAGCTCTCCCAGAAGATCCAGGCGGCCCTCTTGCCCGAATACGACGGTGAATATCCCCCTTCCCTTCCTCCATTCGCCTCTCCATTTAGAACGAATAAAAAAGAATTTTGCTTCCCTTTTTCCTAACCGTTCTCAGTGGTCCACACCGTCTTCAACCTCGCCGCCGCCGAAGCAGAGCTCCTCCCCCTCCTCCAAGGCAACAAAACCATCACGCCCTCGTCCAAGCTCGGAAGCAACGTCGACCTCCCCGCCGCCGAGCGCAAGGTCCCCGTCATCGTCTTCTTCGCGGGGGCCATCTCGCCCGAGGACGTCGGCAAGGTGACGGAGCTCGTGAACAAGGTGGCGCCCGGGACGGGTCTCGTGCAGGCGACGAGGGAGGAGGTGAGGGAGGCTGGGGCGACGGGGCCGGATCCGGTTATTATTGCTAAGGTGCTTAAGGGGAAGTTTGAGGAGGCTTTGAAGAAGTGAAGGGTTTTATTTTTTTTTTTTTTTAATTCTTCATCTTCTACTATTTGAGTATTAGATGTGCGACTGTTTGAGGCCGCGGTTAGTGTGAGGGGAATGAGAGAGTGGAGAGTGAAGATTAAGCAAGGCCGAGAGTACGGAATGTCGATCGTTTTGCATGGGCTGAGAGAGTAGCTCTAGGAAATTGAGAGCGTCCGTTCGTTTTGAGATACTGCATCAACCAAACTGTGCCTTTCGACGTCTGTAATGTTGGAAGATCCATGGCGAATTTGGCGTGCTAGACTCTGTCGTGACAAATAACAGCGAATCATTATTCCAAGTAAGAATAGCACCCGGATAGACTTGCTCCCGCACCGGATTGCAAGTGCCCTTCATACCTCCTCCGGGTTCTTATCCGGTCCAGAACCAGACTTCTTCTTTGCGCCCGTCAAAGTTGGGCGTGTGACCCGACCAGCAGCATCAATGCCTGTGCTCGAGATTGGCCTGCCAGTTCCCCGTTCCAGGGTTTCGATATTGTCGGTGAGAGGAATAGCTCGGGCTCATGCCGGCAGCCGTTTGCCAGATGAATGCTGGCATCAATGATACGGATGAATGCTGCCAGTCCTTCATCCTTATCCGGCCGGTGAGACGGAAATAGGGCCGGGCCAACCAACAACCAACCAACAACCAACCAACAAAACAGCCAACCAAGAATGCGGCGACATCGGCTGGCTGGAGCTGGTCTTCTGAGGGGCAGCCCAATCTCAAGAAGATAAGAAAACTGGCTCAAAAAGATGAGAAGGAAAGTGCAAAGAAAAAAAGAAAGAAAAAAGCAAAGAACTGACAGGTCCAAGAACCCCCACTAATAACATTGGCAGAAATCGATAATATTGATGCGATTGTCCATCCAACGATCCGGCTTTGAGCCCCATCGTCTCCCAATCCCACTGGCGGGAATGCGCGAGATCAATGCCGGTTCCAACTGATGTTCCGCTTCCCGCTCGCTTCCCTCTCGCTTCCCTTCTTTGCCATGTGGCCCCCACAGAATTGAGTCAGTCAAGCGGTTGGGAGATTGAGTCAACCTATCCTGTGCTGCCCAGAGCGCGCGATTGGGCATGAACTTCAATAATATTGAACATATTTCACAGTCCACGTCTGAGGGAAGTAAAAAGTAAGACTCATGGATCGTCAGTGCCTAGCTGGGAAAGAAACAAGAACGAAGACGAAAGAGGATTGGATTATTGTTCTTATTCACCGGCTCGATTGGAGAATGGAGGAGAGGCCTATATCGGAAACAATGCGTCACATTGTCGTGAAATCTCGTCAACAGTCGGTGAGAGGAGACAGACAAACAGACAGACAAACAGGCAGACAGATTCAATGGAGACTCATGTTAGATGCAAAACTTAAACTTGGGTTGGGATTGAAGTTTCCTCCTTTTTCAGATTTTAAATCTCGAGCTTATAAGAAATAAAATCCGGATGAAACCACGACCATTGTGACAGATCAAAAAGATAAAAACGACGACAACCAAGAACCGCGACGAAGACGAGAACCAGAACCAGAACCAGAACCACGGGCCGAAGCACCTCTTCCCCATTTGCGAACCCTTTCAGTTGTTGTCAAATCCGAGTTACACCGAGGAGCAATTGAAGAATTGAACAAATCCAACAATTGAACTTTTGAAGCCGCAGAACTTTCCAAGTTGAATCTCGCGATCACGATACCGATCATTTCCTCTTTCTCTCACTTTTCACCAAGCCACATCCAGAATCGACTTCTGGCGTCGTTCTTTTCTTGTTTCAATCCCACCACTAACTTCATATCTTCCTTATCACAGCTTCGAATTGGGTCAACACCACCCTTACCCTCACCTTGGACTTCTTTTTTTCACTTCTTTCTCCTCCTTTTCTTGTGCTTCTTCCACTTCTTCTCACCATGGCAGATCCCACAAACACCCCGATGCCCCCAAGCACTCCAATCCCATCCGGAACCCCCCGATCCACCTCCCCAGCCCCTCCCCTCCCCGACCTCACCGCCCACGGCCTCACCTCACACTTCCACTCCTCCTCCTCCACCACCCTCGCGAAACCCCGCGTCCTCCACATCGGTGACCCCGTCAAGTTCAACTTCGAAACCTACGCCTCCTTCTCGACCGCCTGCGACATCGTGCGCCCCTCGACCCCCGAGCGTGCGAGACCCGAGTTCGTCAAGGCTCTCAAGGAGGAAAGGTGGGGCCAATTCGATGCCATCTTTCGTCCGTTTTGGGGCACTGGCGGCGAGATGGGGCAGTGGGATGCCGAGCTCATCGGGTTGCTTCCGGGGAGTGTGAAGGTGTTTGCGAGTGCTGGGGCGGGGTTTGATTGGGCTGATACGAAGCTTCTGGGGAGTAGAGGTAAGAGATGTCCATTCTGTCTAGGTCTCTGTCTAGGTCTTTCATCACTTATATACGGTCTTCTTTGCCTTTCCTTATTTTCTTTACATTTTATTTCGCGTTTTTATTGTCCCTCTTTATTAACAAACCCAACTTGAAAAGGCATCATATACTGCAACTCCGGCCTCGCCGCCGCCGAAGCAGTCGCCGACTTTGGTGTTGCCATGATCATCTCCACCTTCCGCCATCTCCCCTGGTGCATGGCCGCCGCTACCTCCTCCGGCCCGGCTTTTAAAGACTGCCACACCCGCGCCACGACCATCTCGCGGAACCTCCGCGGCCACGTCCTTGGCATCATCGGGCTCGGCAACATAGGCCAGCAGCTGGCATCGCGCCTGCGTCACGGATTCGGCATGGAGATTCACTACTACGACGTCGTGCGCAAACCAGTCTCTCTCGAAAGAACCTTTGACGCTACCTTTCACGAGACGCTTGAGTCGCTTATTCGCGCGTCTGACTGCGTTGTTCTCTGCACGCCCTCGGGTCCCAAGGTTATTACGAGGGAGAGCCTGGCTTGGTTCAAGAAGGGCGCTAGGTTCGTCAACGTCGCGAGGGGAAGCTTGGTCGACGAGGAGGCACTTGCCGATGCGCTCGAGGATGGGACGGTTAGTACTGTTGCGTTGGATGTTCATGCCGAGGAGCCGCATGTGCATCCGAGGTTGCTCAAGTTTGCGGGGGATAGGGCCATGTTGACTTGTCATAATGCCGGGGGCACGGTGGATACGCATAGGGGGTTTGAGGAGTTGAGCATGAGGAATATCATGGCGGTTTTGGCGGGGGGTGAGGCCATTACTCCGGTGAATATGCAGTATCTTGCGAGGAAGTAGGGGCTGGACTCTTCCGGTACAATGGGTGATGGGGCATCTGAAAGGGCGGGAGACTGAGTGAGAAGTGGTCTATTCTACTTGCCCCATAGGCTGCGTCCTTTCTTAGGGGGTTTCGGAGTTGGAAATTGGACTCTTCTCGATAAGATGGGTGTTTATCTCGATCGGTTCTGAGATGGTGATAGTCTGATAGAGTGAGGGTTGGGCGTAGATGGGTTAGAAATCTAGTCTCTTAGACGACGCCGGTATTCCAGAATAGGCTTCTAAGATATAAACTCGAACAAAAACGAGAGATGGAAACTAGACCATGCTATTCACATCTTCACAAGGCAATGGGTCTCCAGAGATCGTCGTCTGTTCCGAGCTTCTTGTATTCTGAGATGGAGCAATTGTTCGGAACCGTCCTTTCTACACATCCCATCAACTTTGAAAACTACGTAAATAGCAGAAGGCGGAGTTTCAAAGTTAACTCTGATCGCGAACCAAGTCGAGGCTTTTGACGGCCAATCCACCCATTCGAAATTGAGTGATGTTATAAACTCTCAGGGCCAAATGTCGAGCTGATCAAGATCACTTTGAAGCCTCAGCGCCGGGAACCCACTAAATTCGCAGCACCCCAGCCGCGAATTCCAGCCCCTGCCCTCTGTAAGCCTGGAATCCAGCTGCTGACATAAATTTATCAATGCACTCGATGCAGCCCAATCCATTCCGCCTCACTTCGCGTCTCATACCTGCATCCTGCAGATTCCCAACTCCTGGCCCCTTCCATTGACACAGACTAAAGCGAAGAGACACGAAACAACTAAATGGCCGACACTCCCCCATGACTCCTACAGCTCCCTCCATCGCCTCCAAATAGCTTGCCTGCCCCGAACATCCATAACCCGATACGAAGTCCAAACCATGTTGACCCCACTACCAGTCCGAAGCTCTACTATAGCTGATGCTCCCCAGAGCTCCCTCCCTGTGCGCCTCGCCTCCGTCCTACCCAAAGGCTATAAGTTCGGCATCTACCACCTCTCCACACCCCCTACAAAGACCGAGCCCCTCTGCCACGCCCCTCCGAAAGACCGCGCCGACAAGACCTTCGTCGAGAACCACTTCCTCGCCCTCTCCATCGACGTCGCCAAGCCCCATACCAAGCAGGAGACCCAAATCCCGGAGCCCGCCAATGGCACCAAGACAGAAACGCAAAGGGTCCTAGTCTTTGCTCTCGAAATATTCATCTTCACCACTGCACACTCGAGCACTTTTTTCGTCTCCAAGGCCGATTCAACGGGATACCTCCACCTCCTCAACCTTCCCAAGGGCGCGCCGTCCCTCATCCGAGATGTTTCCACGACTTTTGTCTCCTACCTCGTCGAGAATCGCCGTCGCAAGGACTTACAATGCGTAGTCAGCCTATTCGCTCGCGCTCAGTCCCAATATCTGTTTCCCGGCAGCGTCGACAATAAGGGCAAGCATGTCTTAGACGATCGAGGCCTCGTTCGATGGTGGTGCCGCACGATGAATCCTCTAGTCGAGAAGCCACCGCCTGGCGGAAATAATAATGCCCCGTGGAAACGCGTCAAGGCCTACCTCGTCGTGCCAGGTCTAGACAAGTACGAGACGAGAGCACTCCTCCCGCGCGGTTCGCCCTCGGTGGCAGAAAATTGGGAGCTCGGACATCCACTGGAACTCATCTCCCACTACTGCCGCGAATACGACTACGTGCCGCCCAGGTGTCTGATACCGGGCTTCCCCGACGACCCCAAGGCGCGATTCAGAGATGAGCTGGACGAGGAGGCGTCAAAGTCGGCGATCCTGCAGGTCGGGGGGTCGTGGAAGAGCGTGAAGAGCCTGGACCAGTTTTGGGAGACCATGGCCTTTCGGCAGGAATGCTCGAGCGGTAGGATGACGGGCTTTTTGTGGATTGTGTTCGATGCTGTGGATTATAAGGCTCCTGAGGGTACTGTGGCCGCCGGCTCGAAAGACGCGTCGCAGCAGAGCGAGCGTCCTTCTACACCTCCTCAGGATGGGAAGCAGCTGGCTACGCCGTTCTCTACGCCTCGGAAGGTCGTCCTCTCGCCCACTAAGCGGGAGAACAATATAAGCTCGCCTACGAAGATTACCTCTACTACCTCTACCGCCGATGATAAAGGCTCCAAGAAAAACACCGAGTCCAAGAAGAAGACGAAGAAAAAGTCCAAGCATTTGCGAGGCCCCATCACCACCCGCCCGCCTCGCATCAAGACCCACCAACGCAACCACCTCTCCGAGCGCACCCCCGTCACCAGCGCTTACTACTACTGGCCGCCGGAAGGCCGAGGCGAGCGCCTCTTTGATGAGAAGGGCTACAAGCGCGTCATCGAGCTGCTGCTGCACCTCGATTTTTCGACGCTGGAACTCGCCGTCGGGAGCACGAGGCGGTGGGTCGGGGAGGTGGGTATGGGCTCGAGTTGGGGCGTCGACGTCACGGGTGAGAAGGAGGTTGTCGTCGCTGTGAGGCAAGGGGCTGGTGGTGGGACGGCGGTGGTGAATAATCTGGCGGGGTTGGTGAAGAGGAAGAGGGAGGTGGGGAGTGAGGAGGGGAAGGTGAATGTGCTTGGTGGGGGGCTTGTAAGGAAGAAGCCGAAAAAGCAGGATTCTTGATTTTGTTTTCTTTTTCTCTCGGATGGATGGTTCGGAGGAGATTTGGAATCTGGGGATTTACAAAATGTAGGATTATACATATGGGTTTGGACGGCTTGGTTTGTATCTATGGATCTGGCGTAGGAGGTTAATCTAACTTGTACAAAGTATCCCTGATGAGGAGATAACTGTCTTGGCGCGATTCCCAACTCACTGAAGACGAGGTAGTCTTCCTCAAACCAAGATCTCCTCGAGCTTGATCTTGCCCTTGACGAAGCTACTCAGTCTTATCACAATAAGTGCATATACCGGATAATGCGATAACTCGACATGGCGGTCATGGCCTCATGTCGCCCGGACCATTCAGCAAATCAGAGGCCGCCATTCACATTTTGCGGACCCACCTAAAAAGTTGCTCTAAGCTTCAATTCAAACTTCCTTTCAAGACTCTTCACCAAAAACCAGGGATCACACGACTTCGCGAAAAAAGAACGACCACTAGCCGATCCCTGGAGCCCCCTTCACCAACCCGCCGACTTTCACTCCATCACGCGAAGTTCATCCCACTCGAGCGGAAAAAAAAAATGGCGTCGGGAGGCGCGCGAACGGTCTGTCGCGCCGCACGACTCGGCCTAACCCCCAGCGCCGGCCTACCCACCCGCATCCTTCGACCTTCTACGACGCGATGGCTATCCTCCACGCCGGCCCAGCTGAACCAGACGACCAAGTTCGACGAGTTCGCCGCCCAGGCGGAGAAGGCAGCCGACGCGGCGAGAGCCGCTCCTGCCCCCTCGGCTAGCAACGTGGAGGGAAAGCCGAGGTGGTCGTACACGCCGCCGGCGATGAAGGCGCCGGTTTCGATGCAGCGGCCGAAGAACCCGAAGAGGTCTGTTTGGAAGACGAACGAGGATCCGGAGGTGCTGGATCAGTTCTACGAGAGGTTTTTGGGACCGCAGGGGCCGGGCATGTTGTCGGATGAGTTGAAGTGGTTGGCGGTTACGCATAAGAGTTTCGATCAGGGGAGGAGAGGGTTTAATGATCGCTTGGCGTATATTGGTAAGGGCATATTTCCACTCTTCTTTTTTTTTTTGGGGGGGGGGGGGGGGAGTTGGGGAAGAGGTCGTGAAGAAGATTTGAGAGGTATTCCCCGACGAATGCATTTGCTAACGCTTTCTATTTTCTCCCCGGCATTAGGCAAGCAAGCCATTGTTCTCGAGGTCACAAAGAACATCATCTCGTCGCAGCCGCCCCAGGCGCCCGCCGATGCGTTCGGACGTCAGCCGTTCGAGCACCCGTCTCTGGCGGGTCTGGAGAACTTTGCCGTGAAGCAGCCTCATGACGTTATATCGCGGGAGGCCCTACACAAGCTTGGAATGGAGGTTGGACTGCTCAAGGTGTTACGGTGGAAGCCCAGACTGGTGAGTTGGACGACTCCCCCTCTTTTCTTTTGGGCTCTTCTCTCCGTTTTCAAGAGAAATTTATATAGGCTACTGAACGATGATTGCTAACCGTCTTCCTCCTCCTACAGCCCGAGAACCTTCCCGGATCAGGTGTGCAGGTTATTCTCAGCGGAGCCATCCATGCCGTCATCGGAGCTATACAATTGCAGCACGGTGCCGAGGTAGCGTCTAGGGTTATACAAGAGAAGCTCCTCAAGCGGCTGCCGAATTAAGGACACGGCTCGCAGAAGAGTTTTTCCGGGTGTTGGAATATTCCAAGGGGGAGACAAATGGAGTGTTGAAAACAGTGTATTATTATACATTTGCTGTACAAAAAACGAAAGAAGGGATGAAATGGGGGAGCGTGACGCCACTTCTTGTTAGAGATGTCAGATTTAGTCCGAATATAGACTTGTATTTGTATCAGGTAGTTACAAGTGGTTGGATACTTTGGTCGATGTTCGCCGCCTCAACTTCGAATCGACATCTCGTCAGCGGAAATCGTGATGCAATGTCTCAGACCTCAACTCTCTTTACGGCACAAGCTCTTATTCTGGCTGAGATATTTCAGCACCGCAGGGCTGGAAATTAGTGCACGGAGCAGTATAAATTGAGAAGAACGCCGAGACCTCAGTGAAGTACTTCGTACCGAGAGTCTTGGAGTCCAGCCACCACCACTGGACTGTGCTTTCCGAAGTACCTCAAGGTATGGCAGACAGCCAAGGCAACTGATTTGGTCAGCAGACCCCGAACAGCATCAGCGGGGACTTGGAACCAGGTTGGTCCCAATGATAAGGCCCTGATTCGCTCGTCGATCGCAGCTCATGCTCTGCTCATCCCCTGTGCCTGCCCCTTCGCGGCTCTCGCCCCCCACTGTCCTGGGCAAGACCAAGGTTGAGTGCCGATTCATGTTCCCCAGCCAGCCTCAGGAAGACCTCAACTTTCCCTGCCCTAGCAATGAGCACGGACAAGGCAGAAGTGAACATAAAAAGTACCCGTGCTGACTTAGATCTTTAATGTAACGATGCTCGATCTTAAAGAGAAGGTATTATCCTCAACGAATCCGCCAGCTTCGCTCGCCATCCTCGTTCTCTCTCTTTTTTTTTTCCTCTGTGTGTCCAAACATTTGATGGCTCTTTGTCCTTCATTTCAATTGTCTCGTGCTTTTTTCATCTGAATTATAGATTCACTGCCGCCTTCGGAGGCCAATCCCACCCGCCGATCGGCGGAGTCTTAATATTTCGTACCTAATTCATCAACCACTGCCAAAACTAAAACCCGCCCCTCTTAGCGCAGCCTTTTTCGAGGAAGCGAAACCGATTAGCCTTTCTGACCTTTCCAATTGTCTTCATTCCTTAAACCTGCACCGCCTTTCAACTCCCTCCCTCCCGAAACTCTCTTGTGATTCGTTTGTCGGGGCGTTTACTTTTTTTATCCTCCCCTCTCCTTCGCCTCACTTCTTCCTCTGGCTTCTCTTCTTCAACCTCTTTTAAACGGCCCCGCCCCTCCTCCTCCTAAACGCTCGCTCTCTTGCTACGGGTGACGTGACGCAATGTCTTCCACACCCCGACAACCGCCGGATTTTCCCTTATCGGCGTCTCCTGCTTCTAATAGAGGTCTGGCACCCAGCATAGCGTCATCCGTCCCTCGCGCTTCCTCGATCGCTCGATTAGCGTCTCCCGTCCCGGCCCCCGGAACATCTCCAGCGTTATCACATAGCTCTATTCCTCGGGGTAGCAACAATGGTGGTACAAATACAATCGGACAGCAAACAGGTGGTCCCGCGCCCTTAGCAGGTGCCGGCGCGAGTTCGTCTGGACCTGGAGTATCAGCCCTCGCGGCGGCGTTGTCCAACTCGGTCGGAACGTCCCCACCGAGGTTCGGTACACCATCCAGCCGTGCTGCGCAGGGTGACCCGACGTTACGAGCGAACTCCCCCGCGCCCAGCAACATCCCGCCGTCCGCGACGCCTACAAACTACGGGTCATTCGATAACAGGTCTCGTCCCGTAGCTTACGAGGACCACGAGGTGGTCAAGCGACATCTGGTTCAACCCACCGACGCGACCTCCGATACGTCTTCGGGACAACATGCTACCAAGGGCAAGCAGCCTGCCGACAGTGCCGCGGACGCCTCGGCCGATGACGAAGAGTTTTCGAGCTTACGGTTACAAGGCGGGGACATTACGAGAGGCATCTACAAATGGACCCAAGATGCCGAGACGCGGAGTAAAGTGCAGAGGAGCCAGAGTTTCGTGCAACCGCGGCCGTTGCCGGAGAGCGAGGTGCTGGACATTAAGAACATGAAGGTGCCCGGAGGCTTCCGGCGCGATTACATCCGGAGAACGGCCGAGGATCAGCAGGGCGGGTTGGGTCACGAGGAAGCGGGCGAGGCGAGCGGCCAGCCACCGAGGCTATTTACGACGAGCTTCCTGGAATTTTTGACGCTGTATGGTCACTTTGCCGGTGAGGAGCTTGAGGAGGATGACGAGGTTTTGCTTCCCGGAGAGTACTTTTCTTCGGGCGCTGAGGATGGTGGTTACTTTGGGGACGAGGAAAGCGAATCCGATCGGGAACCGATGGAGGATAGCGCTTTGCTGACGCCGTCGCGTCGCAAGAGGAGGAGAAAGGAAAGAGGAGGCAGCGGGAAAAACTCACCCATGGGAGCGGCGTTATTATTACTAAAGTCGTTCGTCGGAACCGGCGTGCTTTTCCTTCCCAGGGCCTACCTCAACGGCGGTATGCTCTTCAGTAACCTCGTCCTTCTCTTCGTCGCGGCCCTGAGCTACTACTGCTTCGTGCTGCTCGTATCGGTCCGGCTCAGGATTGACGGCTCCTTTGGCGATCTCGGCGGTATCCTCTTCGGCGGGTGGTTCCGGAAGCTGATCCTGTTCTCGATCGTCATCAGCCAGATCGGCTTCGTGTCGGCCTACATCGTCTTCACGTCGGAGAACCTGCGCGCCGTCATCATGGCCGTCTCGGACTGCAAGACCCATGTGCCCATAACGTGGCTCATCATCCTGCAGATGATCATCTTCCTTCCCTTCTCACTCCTGCGCGACATCGGCAAGCTCGGCTTCACCGCCCTCGTCGCCGACGCCTTCATCCTCGTCGGGCTCGCCTACCTCCTCTACTACGACATCCTGACCCTCAACGCCAACGGCGTGGCCGACATCATCCAGTTCAACCAGAACGACTGGACGCTCTTCATCGGCACGGCCATCTTCACTTTCGAGGGCATCGGCCTCATCATCCCCATCCAGGAATCCATGAAGCACCCGCAGAAATTCCCCCGCGTCATGTTCGCCGTTATGATCATCATCACCACCCTCTTCGTCACCATGGGTGCCGTCTCCTACGCCGCCTACGGATCCAAGACCGAGACCGTCGTGCTGCTCAACCTGCCGCAGGATAGCAAGCTCGTCAACGCCACGCAGTTTTTGTACTCGGTGGCCATCCTGCTCTCGACGCCGCTGCAGCTGTTCCCCGCCATCAAGATTTCGGAAAATGCCCTCTTTACCAAGAGCGGCAAGTATAACCCTTACATCAAGTGGCAGAAGAATATCTTCAGGTTCTTCCTCGTCACGGCGTGTACTTTGATTGCGTGGGGTGGTGCGGATGATTTGGATAAGTTTGTGGCGTTGGTGGGGAATTTTGCGTGCATCCCGCTGGTTTACATCTACCCGGTAAGTTAGAACCTGTGCCCTTGCCATTTTTAGAACGAGACACACTAACGTTTTTCACAGCCTATGCTGCATTACAAAGCCGTAGCGAAGAGTCGAGCGTGGAAGATCTCGGACGTCGTACTCGGCGTGTTTGGCCTCGTGGCTATGGTGTACGCGACTACGTTGACGGTTATTAGCTGGGCCAAGGCGCCGTCTGGCCCTACCCTTCCGGGATACTGTGATGGGAGGTAGAACGGAGAGAAATGGATTCGGATTGGATAGAGTTAATGGGGATGACTGCTTTTAGAGCTAAGACCTAGAGAGAATGGGTGTTGGGTTCTTTGGGTGATTTTTGGAGGTTTTTGGGGATTTTCCCGTCCCGTTGCCAGAGGGGAACTTCTTATGGCCGAGAGCGGCTATTTCTTTTTGTTTAGACTACAGCTTCTTTTTCCTTCCCCTGTCGTTGTGTATGCTTTTCTTATGCTGGATTTTGGATTTTTTCTTTTTTCCTCTTTCTCTTTTTTCTTTGTTCACTCGGCCGGGCATCGGGCAACCTTGTATTTAGCATTTCGCATCCTGGTTGCGGGCATTATTAGAGTAAGATGGGGGAAGGAAACAGAACATTTTGTTATTTGAACCGTGAGTCGAGGTTGAGAACGATAGTGACCAGTGACAGAAAGGAGATAATGATTGGTGTAAGTGCCAGCTCTGCCCGGCAAGTCGTTCATCTCGTTTTCCGCGGCTTGGTAAATATTGGAGAGGATCCGGCCGAAGGATTCACGGATCCTACATACCGCACGGGTTGGAGCCAATTAGAACTACCTCAAAGTAGCTCTTCGGCCGCCGGGGTAAAAAGGAGCTTGAGGGTTGCAAGCACTACTCCTCTTCTCCCCGTGTAGCGTCTTGCCCGACTATGCTACCATGGTATTTTTCCATGTAGAAAACACGGCAATAGCCAGGGCCATGCAAGCGCAAAGCACGATGTCGGCGGCTCCCAGCTCAAATGGGTTGGACCACCGCTGGAAACTACTTAAACCCATGGATATGCCCCATTGAATTCCAGTTCGCAAGCTCGCTTCTCATACATCAGCACTATCTTAGAGCCCCTGTTCATCATGTCGACACAGTTGGGATCAGCTTGCATCCCAGCAACCTTCAGCAACCTCACCCTCTTCGGGGCGGATATCCTCTCTCTCTCAACAACCCTCGTCACCAACCACAGCGCCTCCGTTCCCTCAGCGGTGCGCTTTACCCAGCCATCCATCGAGGTACAGAATGTTTCCTTTTGCAACATCACCGTCTCGTATACCCACCCGGGACAAGGCGATAACATTATCGTCGAAGCTTGGCTCCCCGCAGATGGGTGGAATGGCCGCTTTCAAGCCGTGGGCGGTGGCGGCTGGGTCGCGGGACGGTACGATCCGTCTTACGGCGCTATGAGCGGAGCCGTTGCCGATGGCTACGCGACGATCACTACGGATGCGGGGCTCGCTAGCGCTGAGGCGGCGGATCCTTGGGCGTTGGTGAGTCCTGGGAATGTGAATGTGTATAATCTGCAGAACCTTGCGTCGGTGTCGCTTGAAGACGAGGTAAGCATTTTCTCTTCTTTTAATTCTTTCACCAGGCACCGGAGGGAGAGCTTGTTTCTCATTTCAAGATACAGGCCATTCTAGGCAAGCTCCTCATCAAGTCCTACTATGGTCGAGGCCCGGACTTCTCCTACTGGAACGGTTGCTCGCAAGGCGGCCGACAAGGACTCATGCTCGCCCAGCGCTATCCCACGGCCTACGACGGCATCGCAGCGGTGGCTCCCGGTATCCAGTGGACGGATTTCTTCCCCAGCATGTACTGGCCGCAGCAGTTCATGAATATGCTGCGCGAGTACCCCCGTGCCTGTGAGCTGGAGGCCATCACGAACGCCGCCGTCTCGTTCTGTGACGACCTTGATGGCATAGTTGACGGTGTTATCGGCGAGGTAGATGCTTGTCTGGAGAGCTTTGATCCGTTTGACCTCGTTGGTTCGGCGATTCAGTGTTCCCAGGAGAATCGGACGCTCGAGGTCAGCTCGGCCGCCGCCGCCGTCGTCAACGCAACCTGGCGCGGGATGCGCAACTCGCAGGGCGCGCAGACCTGGCCGGGCCTGAATCCAGGGACCGACCTCACGGCCGCCGTCGCGACTACGGACTGCGCCTCGGGGACCTGCGTCGGCGTGCCGCTCCGGATTGCCGTGGAATGGCTGTCGCTGTTCGTTTCGCGGGACCCGGATCTGGACTTGGCGAGCTTGACGCATGGGGAGTTTGACTGGTTGGCGCGTCAGAGTGGGCAGAAATATAGGTCTATTATAGGGACTGATGATCCTGACTTGACTGAATTTCGGAGAGCTGGTGGCAAGCTTGTCACCGCCCACGGTCTTGTAAGTTGCCCAATATATATATATCTATATATATATATATGCAACCACTTTTTTGACGATACGAGGAGAATTCTCTAACGTCCGAGATTAGATCGATCAACTCCTTCCCCCGAAGGGCACCGCTAAGTACTACAACAAAGTCTCGGCGCTCTCGCCGGACGTCCACAACTTCTATCGCCACTTCGAAGTCCCTGGAATGGGTCACTGCGCCGGGGGATCAAGCAGTGAGCCGACGAGTCTTTTCGGCCAGCTGCGAGCGTGGGTCGAGAACGGCACGGCACCGGATCAGACTCCCGTCAAGGTCCGGGATACTGAAGGGGTTGTCCATGATCGCATCTTGTGTCCCTACCCACGGAAGGCGGTCTTGAGAAGGGGCTGCAAGTCCCCGGGAAAGGAACACTGTTGGTCATGTAGCAGGTGAACTTTTCATGGATAGAAAGAAAGGGTTGAATACTAATTAGCGAAGCCAGGTAAAACAAGCTAATTCTCGCTAGCAGTTAGCACCCAATAGGCGGAACTCATGTACAGGATACTGGAATGTCCCGGAATTTGCTTGAGAGGCTTTGGAGGCAGAAAAAGGGAGGCTTGGCTGTGGTGCCCTGCCCTGTCGCTCGGATCTGATGCTTGCTTAAATTGTTCAGAAATACCGTATAGCCGATGGGTTCTTGTAAGGCCCGTTTTAGCACTGCCCTATCGCTAATGTGTAACCATCTGTTTATATCGATGTCCAACTTTTTCCTTCTCAGCCTTCGCCATCATCCTTGCTTGGGATCGAGGAAGAAAAATACATGGGCGAGGAAGACACCAGTGTCGAAGGTAGCTTTGCAGGCGTAAGACGTTATATCTGATGGGAAGACATGATGCACTTCGTCATTTTATTTTTATTCATTTATTTTATTTTCCTCTGTGATTGAGCATTAGTGAAGCTGGAAAATGAAAGTCGTGATGGGAATCTCGGAGTTTACTTCAAGTCTGTGTAAAAAGATGCTTACTAAGAGACTCGACAAATTTCAACGTCGTCTTCATCGACTTCTTTTCTTCTCAGATCATTTTTATAAGTGACATCTCATCTTAAACATCTCAAAAAGAGTCCAATCATGAATCCACGGCTTCTCACCCGCCTCAGACCCTTCCCGAGGTCCCGCGGCGTCCTCCAATCATGCACCTCCCTCCACACAACGACGCATCGTAGCCAACCACGGCAACCGCCCTCCTCGTCTTCGACCCGGAAGTTTCCCACCGTAGAAGAATGTCCCGCCCCGACGTGTGAGTGTGCGCCCACGCCTGATCTGGAAATCGATCGCAAGAGTAAGCTGGCGGGGGTGTTCGTCCCTTACGTCGAGCAGGTTCTCGTGTGTACGGGGAGAGACGACTGGGCGGGTCGTGTGGAGGAGGATGAAGGGGCGGATGGAGGAGGGGAGGTTTTACGGGGGTTTAAGAGGCTCTTTGGTCGAGGGGGGAAATTCGCAGACGTATAGATCTCTTTTCTTTTTTTAGACCCCCTGAACCTGATCACCAAGAAAGTGTCCAGAACCACAGGCTAACTATAGATGCTCCCCTTCCCAGCCCTACCACAACATCTCCTTCCTAGCCTCCTCATTCCCCTCCTCCCCCGGCCCCAATCCATCAGCTTACCTCCTTCCCTCATTCACTTACATTCCCTCCATCGCCCCCTCTTCAGCTTCCCTCACGCACCTCTCCAAATCCCTCCTCCTCCCCGAAACCCTGCACCCAATCCACGCCTCTCTCCCTCCCGAATCTCGCGCACATCTAACGCGCGACCCTTCCCTTGGAGGCACGATCACTTCCGTCCCCGTCAGCGATGTTATGATTCTCATCTGCGGCCACGGCTCGCGGGATCTGCGCTGCGGAGTCATGGGGCCCCTTCTCCGTGAGGAATTCCGGCGCGTGCTCTCCCGCGAGGAGGGCATTTCTCTGGCGAAAGATGACCATCCCCCTATTAAATCTGAGGTTGATTCTGATGACCCAGAGATAGCAAAGGGGGATAGTTCCAATATGACGGCAAGGGTAGGTCTAATCTCTCACATCGGAGGCCACAAATTCGCGGGCAACGTCATCGTCTACGTCCCTCCCAGCGCGACGATCGAGGACGAGGTGTTGGGCGCGAGGAGGAAGCATCCGCTTGCTGGGTGTGGGGTCTGGTATGGGCGGGTGGGGCCGGAGCATGTGGAGGGGATTGTGAGGGAGACGGTGAGGAAGGGGAATGTGATTTTGGAGCATTTTAGGGGTGGGTTGGATGCTGAGAGGAGGATTATGAGGGTGTGATCACTGCCCATGGGAATACGGGCAGATAATAGAGCATGAGACTTGGAAGGTGTGTACGAATATGGTCCGGACGAGGCTGGTCCGCTGTATCTTTGCATTATAGAAAGGAAGCATCTGTCGACATCGAATACTACTTGGCGCCAACCGGGGGCCAAATTAGAGGGTCTAATACACCAAGCCAACGTCACTTCGTTTCGTACCCGCATTTCATGATCCTCTGCGCGCTTCGCTACCCCCCTCGAAGCAGGAAGGAACCATTGATCCCCCTCCCATCTCCTCCCGCTCCTTCCCTCCTCCCCTCATCCAGAAATTCAGCCCGTTTATCACTTTATATATGAGGTCCCGGGGACAAACTACCAGCCGAGCAGCTCAAGCACTTGCCAATGCGATGTGGTCTAGCCAACCCAAGCGCTCACAAAGCTAGAAAACCGCCCCGGACTGTTTTCGTAGGATGCTCGTGTTCGACACGGGCTACCCTCGCTTTTTGCATTTTTTTTTTCTTTTTTTATCGACCACACATTGCAAATCAATTTGCATGCTGGAATTTCAATCTTGACAATTTTTTTTGGCATATCCAACAGTTGGAGATAGCCCTGTGAATACTGCTTGTTACAGTAGGGAAATCCTATCGTCGTAGATCTAAGCCCTTCAAATATGGTATCAATCTATCAGAGTCGAGTCAGAAACATAGCCTTCCTCAGTTCCTTCACAGACAACCCTGAAAACAGCTAATACAACAACTCCCCATTAAACACCATTTTCGAAAACTTATCCCTCGGCTCAACAAACTTATACTCCCTCCCCCTCACCACCCGATCCATCTCCTCCCTCAACATCGGATACACATCCCTCCACGCATCCTTGCCCATGAACCCATCAAGGTGACCGTACCCAGGCACGACCACCCTCCTATACATGACCTCCGACTCCGCCTCCTCTCTTACCCTTCCATTGTTCCCTATCACTGAAGCACCATTCTCCCCACCTTCTCCAACAGACCCATCCACGCCAAAGGTCTCACACAAGATCGAGTACGTCCTCTCCGTTGCCGCCTGCGAAAGCACCGCGTTATCCGCGCCGACGAAGAACAAAAACGGCACCCCGCGCAGCCGGGCGACGTTCTTGGCCGTGTCGAGGTGCTCGTAGCCGTGGTTCATAACGTGGCCTTCTCGGCCCTGGCGCATGAGGAGGTTCATGAGGGTCATGTTGACGCCGCCGAAGAAGCGGTCGATTTGCCGGTGGGTTGCTTCGTTGAGGTTGCGGTGATTCCAGCAACTACGGGCATGTTAGGTCGGATCAAGAAAAGAAAGAAGACGAAAAAGAATGCAAATAGAAAGGAGTGTTAGTTTCTTACCGCCCAAAGACCAAAGAGCTACGATGGCAGCTTGCATTGCTGCAAACCTCCTTCATGGGATCAGGGTAGAACCTCAAGACCTGGTTCACAACTCTCTGCACGACGGCGTCACCTGTCCCGGTCGTGATGTTGTACCAGTTTCCGGCAGCCATCTTGTACAGACGGTCAAGCGGGACGGGCCCGGCCGTCGCCTTGGCCATGTTCGCCGGCCCCCAAATAGGGTTCATAAACACCTGCGAGCACGTCACGCCCGAGATCCACTCCGCGGGTATGTCGCCCTCGAGCATGCCCGCTGACAGCGCCACGCTACCCATGCAGTGCGCGAGGATGTAGACTTTGTTACCGGGGTTGATCGAGGCCGGTTCGGGGTAGTTGGTGCGGATGCAGTCGATGCACGCGCGAAGGTCGAGACGGCAGTCATACGTCGTGTGGTCGTTCTGCGCTACTATGAGCTGTCCGATGCGGTGCACCGAGATGAAAACCCGGTAGCCCGCTCGCGTGAGGTAGTTGACCAAGTTGTACGGGATGGTCGGCAAGGCGTAGATCTGGTGGTCGACGCCCGCGCCTGGGATGAGGAATACGTTGCGCGTTGGGATGTCCGGATTCGTAGACTCCCACATGTGCATGCGAGCCTTCACCTGGTCGTCGGCGACGATGATGTACGACCTATCCGGCGGCGTGTCGTTTATGTAACCGTCATATGTCGCCAGGGGATACTGCAGCGGCGCGAATGGTCCAAGGAAGTGTTGTAAACTCGTCCGGCTGAAGTAGTGCACGAAACTTCCAACGCTCCAAGCCTTCTTGAGAAAGGTATCTCCAGTCGGTGCCAGGGTCCGGAGCTGTTGTCTGAAGTTCTCGGGTTCAATGTTCAGAATACCCTTGGCAATAACGTCTCCCCTCCGCCAACCTTGAGGGTCATTCGCGGCAGCACCCTCGGGCCACCGTGTTATGGTGACGTAGAGCGTGCTCGTCGCTTTCCAAAACTCCTTTACCGAGAGGCCCACCGACGAATCGACAACCTTGTACCCGTGGAAGTGGAGGAGACGACGATCTGTGCCACGCATGTCAAAGTCGTACGTCAAGTTCCGCGTGCAGGAGGATTTCTGGTCCACGATGAGAAGGTTAAACCCTCCCCGCTGCACCATGAAAGGTGAACCCTCAAGAACAGGGCAGACAAACGTGCCGGTGAGCATGGCCGGGTGGTCGGGCCTGCTGACGAGACTTTTCGTGTCAAAGGACTGCACGCTGAGGAAGAAGCGCGCGCTCTCACACATCGACTTTGCTGCTAGATACGCACGCTCATACGTCTCCCTCTTGTCCGATATGAATGTGCCCTCGCGGTTCTTGTGAATAAACCCGGACATGACCTCTGCGAATCCCAGCCCCGGAGCCCGCATCGCCTTGGCAGTCGAAATAATGGAAGCTACCGCCTTTATCTCCTGCCGTTCAACCATTTCGTCTTGTTCTAAGTTTGTGTCGGTGAACGGGTGCGCCGGTTCTCCTAGGAGGTCAAGAATGCCATTTCGGTCGTCCTGTATCGCGAGGCCATGCTTCTGGGCGTAGAGATCAATGTTTCTCTCAGCGAGGGCTGTAATAGTAGCGAAGGGGTTGACTCCAAGCGACGCAGGAATCATGGCGCCATCCATGACAATAAGGCCCGAGTGCGTCTCACTTCCGCTGCCCTTGAAGAGCTCGCCCTTGTGGTTCGTAGCTCCAGTCACACCCGTACCATCGCGAGCCATGCAAGCGCCACTACGCTTGTTAACCAAAAAAACTCGCCTTTCGAGAACTAATAGACGGGACCGCTAAACTTACCCGATAGGATGGACCGTAATATTCTGCTTGCCCATAAGCGCATGAAACGGATTCTGCACAAACGTACCCCCAACCTTCGTTGTCGCCTCCTCGAGGATCCTGTTAATCCTCTTCACCTGATCGCTGCGGCTATTACCAAGGAAGTCAAGGATTGGTTTGTCGTCCTTCAAAGTCAATTTCGCTTGACTGCCTACAAAGTGAAGAATAGTGTAAGCTATCAATTGGGGGGCAAAATGTGCTGTGCAAGAATAAGAAGCGACTTACTATCGTGAGACATGACAAGGTAAACTTGCGTATTTTCAAGTGCCCCCTTCTTGAAATATGGCCCGAACACGAAACTTCCTACTATCGCTGCTCCCGACTTTACCTGGTCGAGAAGACCACCTCCTCCCATTAGCACGGACTGATGAGGCTGCGTTTCGAGCATCGCCTGTAAGAAAGGAGCCAGGGCACTTGGAATGGCACCCTCCTCAATGACATAGCCATCGAGAGGATTGGCGTGACCATGCCGATTGTCGATTATAGAGTTGATTGTCGGACCGATGGGATTATATGGATTGGGATAGTCCTTGCCAATGGCGTTGGCCTCGTAGTCGGTGTTATATCTAAGCTCAGTTAGTATTTCATTGGTATCTTCCAGTTTCTGTTATGCCTTAGTCCACTTACCCAAAAGCTAACATGTCCCCATTACCGCTCATCCCTTGCCCAACCCTTTCACTCAATTCCAATCCCATCTGCCTACTCCTTAACAGAATCTCTGTCGTTCCAATACTCCCAGCCCCGAGAAACACACACTTCTTCGCGTGCACCCACATCAGATCCCCGTGAAAGTGCTCCTTGAACACATCTCTCTTCCGCCCATGCCAGGCGAAAAAGACAATGTACCCGCCCTCGGGCCCCGTGCATTCCTGCACATACCGCACCTCGCACTCGCAAAACATCTCCGCGCCCCAGTTCCACGCGTCGGCGAGGTACGTCACCAACGTCGTCGTCTTCGATCCGTCGTTGAGGCCCGTGGCGTCCTGGCCCGTTAGCGCCGAGGGGTTCATTTCGACGCCGCAGCTGTTGGGGCCGTTGTGGAAGCGAGTCGTTTGCGGGACGAGTCGGAACTTGTCTTTCATCCCTATGGCTTCGGCTTGGCGCTCGAAGAGTTTAACCTTGCGAAGTTCGGGCCAATCGTCAGGGTACGTTGTCGGTTCGAGAACCTGCTCGACCTTTTCGTAGTCTAGGTGGAACGAGCCGGGAGTTAGAAGGGTTGTCGGGATGTTAGGGGAGAAAAGTCCAAGAAGACTTACACTGATCTAGGATTTCCGGATTCTTCCTAATCTCTTCGGGCCAGGGTGAAGAACGCAGCGTTTCGTGATCCGTTCTGAGGAACACATTGGCATTCATCAAACTCGTCCCGCCAAGGCCTTTGAAAAAAATAGACATCCCGATCAACACACACGCCGTCTATACGAGATTTCCGGGTTCTAAAACTTACCATTTCCAACAACGGCATTGATTCCCTTCCCCATAACAAGATGATACATCCCCGTTGGATCCCCTCTATCCACAGGAACCCCCGGCGCGTTCTCGGGCGAAAACTCCCCGGAAACGTGCAAATTATTGAGCCCGTCGATCGGTCCCGCCGGATACTCACCGGGCCACCTCTCCTTGCCCCGCTCCAGCACACAGACAGAAGCCCGGCCGTCCGGCCCCACCGATCGCGCAAGTCTCGACGCCGCCACGGCACCGCCGTATCCGGATCCGATAACAACGTAGTCGTAGCTATTCCGCATGAGCTCCACGGGCCTGGAGATCCTCGGGTATATTTCATCGCCGGAGTCGGTATAGCTGTGTATATGCTGCCTGGTCCGTGGGTGCTGTGGTTCGGCCGATTCTTTGTCGAAAGTTTTCTTTTCGGGATGAAGTAGCTCTCCGAACTCTTCGAAATCTCCTAATTCTTCGTCGAGTTCATCGTCGACTTGTGTTGTGTAGTCCTTGGAACCTGCCGGAGACCGGGCCCTCTCTTCGGGAGTCTGCAGGCCAGTTTGCCGGGGGTGGTATACGTTCGGTTTTGGGGCACTGGTGCCATGACCCAAGGGAAAGGAGGTTTGGTCCGGTTCGGCGTAGAGAGGCGGGCTCGCCATAGGGCTGGGTGGAAGAGACACGAACATTCTTTCTGAGCTGATACTAGCTACAAACCCACTCTAGTGCTCGTCGGTCTTATGTCCACTTATATAAAAGAGATACAACGTTTATAAGGACAGTAAAGACAATATAAAACATGGGGGCATCAGTGCAAGCGAGGGAATCACGTAAAACATTTTTACGAAAACATGGGGATAGAGCCCCAACATAAATAAGTAGAGAGCTGGGTGGAGCAAGGAAAGAAGACCATCCGCTTTATTGTCCACTTTTCCCTCTCTTTCGTCAAAAGTCTTATACAGACCAAACCAGAATAAAGAATAAGCTTGGGGGCCACGGAAGGCAGTGCGAAGGGCTGACTTGGCGGCAAGGGGGGAGCAGGCGCATCAATAGGCTACAACATGATGCATGGGACAAGGAACCATGCTAAATGGTGTACTTTCCGCATACACCAATTGTAGACAGGCGCAGGGCGAAAGTATCTGCTCGCCCATCCTTTTCCTTTCTTCAAGACGACACACTGCAGCCACACATGCAGGACATAGAACAACAACAGCGAGGGGGGCCACCCTTGGCAGCCCCCACCACCTTTGTCCAAAAAGGCTGGAGGATGGGATTCTCCGAATCCGAGATCGGGAGGTGATTTCACGAAAAACAGCTCAGCATTGCAGCCTCATCCTGGTCGAGGACAAGGTAAATAGCGGCACTGAGTGGTCGACACGCCAAAGAGACGGGACACTAGCTCCGGTCGGTGCCGCTTGGCGCTCTCTTTCCACACTTACATGCTCCTATGAGCTCATGGTTTCTTTCAGTCTCATCGGGGTAGCTTAGCGTCCTAGACTGAGAACGGATTTTAACGGCAGAGAAATACGAAGTTTCATTTCATCCTTCCTGCATTCCAGACCCAACATGGCTTTCGGGGAGAAGCGAGAAAACAAGACCAGGGACTCGGGCAGGGGAGTCCTTTCGTGGTGGGGGGAGAATGGCACCATGACGGTTACTCTCGCCCGAAACTCCACCACTTCTTTCGTAGTGGTACACTTCGGCTAAGCGGGAAGGAAAAGGGCTGAAGCCACGAAGTAACCAAGAGCATGAGGGAATGCGGAATAAAGGGGGTCAGGCCGCTCCTTGCCCCTGGTCTTAACATCCTCCAGCCCATTGAACGGCCACTCTCGTGTAAGTGTCGACACATGTCCGCCGTATTTCGAGTTTCGGGCAGCCAGCGTGTTGGCTTGGAGCCCTCACCTCCCGAATAGATTTCAGGTAAGTGACATATCATTGTGCCCGGCGTGACGCTCATCATTCATACAGAAAACACAAAATTCTCCGATCGGTCGGGAACTCGGCTCATTTTCTTAAAGGAGAGACCGGCCCGTGAGATCGCGGACGAAAACGGGAGAAATAGGTCATCGGTCATCAGCAGAAATATCATATTGTCCATCCTTGGTCGTTGGTTGGACGCCTTGGAAGGCATTTTCTTGGTTAGCCGTCAGCCGATGACTCTCATCTTACGGTGCTGCTTACGCCGCCGGTCTCCTAAGGAATGAGTTCGATGTGCTGACATGGAGGGGCGGATATCTCAGAACCACTGGTCCCGGGTGGCTGTGGAAACGCGAACGAAGTAAGAATTGTCGCGCAACTTTGGCTTCCTTCCGCAGAGCAAACGGCAGAAATAGGAGTGGGAATTGAGGCACAAGAAGCCCGGCTGTGCAGAGTGGAGTAGGCTCATCGGAACAGGAGGAGACGGCTCGTGTTAAATGACGGTGCTTTTTTTCGCCCTTCTTTGTTCAGGAACTTTCTGAAAAAGGAAACACTTGATGATGTACGAACTCCACAGAACAGGTACAATTGCTGTTGTGACCTAAGGTTGGGGTCGCTCCGCATCAATAATACAACCGCAGGTGCAGTGGCAGAGTAGTCTCAATCTCGGTAGGGCCGCAATGGTGTCCTCCTTCTCCATTATCTTGTTCAGTCGAGGGAGGGAAAGTCCTTGCTTTTTCAGCATTCGGATATCGCGAGTTCTCAAACGGGGTGATTGCGGTAGGCAACCGGCGAAGTCTTGATTGGGGGTACCTGTTCCTAGAGGGAAGCTTATGCAGGAAGCCGGTCCTATCATTGGTCTAAAAACGGGATGACTCGGCACAACCGGAGTCGAGCTGAAAGGTTAAGAGATCAGGTTTGGTCTCGACACTAAGGTATGATTGGCCCGCAGCGCAACGGTCTGGAGGGACCCAGGTTCTATTCTTGGCAAAGAAGAAGCCACATTTGTGGCGGTAGCAAGGGCCCCCAAGGAAAATGCAAGGAAGCACTCACCAGCGAAACTCAGCCGATGTAACCTAACGATAATCGCAGAAGTTACTAGCTTCTCGTAACCCACGTCTACTGGACGTTCCGAGTCTGAACCACGAGTAATAACCCTTCCCTCCTTCAAACTGCAGACCATCTCACGCTAATGATGCTGTGATGGCTGGAAATGCTAGGATACCAACCGGGGTATTTGGCCATTTGAGAGATTTGCCAAGGGCATCATGCAGGTTTATCAATCTCTGGCATTCCGATAATCGGCCAGTCTCGTCCTATCCAGAGCGCGAGGAAGATCTATGAGAGACAAGGGTTAGTAAAAACTAGACGTCGAAGTCGGTTTACTCAATGCGGCCTGAGAGGAAGGACGGTAAGTGATGAGGAAGGTTGCACTAATTTGACAATCGGTGGCCATCGACCACGCCATCCATGCATCCTCGGATCACATCTTCACGACGCGGAGGATGGAAGGGGGAATCAAGTAAAAATAGGATTGATCGACAGAATTTGTACGACCACAGCGTGAGTTGGAGAGTCCGAAACATTGAAAACAAGAATTAATCCATATCCCGTCACATTTGCCTGCTATAAGGCTGAGCAAATGGAGTCCTGCGGGGACCCGATCCGACAACAGTTCCTTGATAAAATAAGATGAAGAATTACCAAACGTCCGGGCTATCGTACCGTTACGGTTTCGCCACGCTCAAGAGTGCGGAGCAGTACCGCGACGGAATACAGCCCACAGCACAGCATAATGCCTCGAAAACCGAGTGGCATTGCCTTGCAGAAGGTTAGCGGCGACCCGCCAAGGACGACATTTGATCAATCCCTTGCAGGAAAGTGTGGGGCTAGATTGCAAACCTCGCTCCGCTACCCACGCCGAGTCGCATGCCGCTCGCCGTGCGGTATTCCATAGCGGAATGACGGCCATCGGAGCGGAATCCTCCAGGCCCACGAACCACCGCCTCGAATCCTTCTTTGTCAGGTGAAAGTGATCATCTTTGGTCTCACGGGAGAGTGCCTCGTGCCACCCAACATTATTTATGGAATATTCCAGGAGGCTAGGCGGCTGAACTAATCTCCGACCGGAAAATTCAAGGAAATGAGAAGAGAAGAGATATCGTGTTTGGCCACGTCAAGCCTTTTCATCGTCAAATCAGAGCTCTCTGAGCCGTGGTCTATCCAAGACTTGAGCATCACCAGACAGTGGTGGCTCCGAAGGCGTTCCGAGGGTGATACGAAGACACGTTGGCTTACAGAGAAGCATACGGAGTAAACTTGCCCCGGTTTGTAAGGATCAGTAGTTATAAAAGGGCTCTTCTTTATAAATATCGAGGATGAGTGAATACGACAACTTCGGAGTGGCTTATCAAGCACCGGGTTTCAAGCGTCGCAGAGCATCCCGCCTTCCTCGTAACGAATGGATTGCAAATCACAGGATCACAGGCATTTATTTGATACAGATAACCCAGTTACCCAGTTACAGAAAGTGCTACTTCCATCCATTAGGAAAATACCCCAGCCGTGGGAAAAGGAGGAGGGGAAGTCCGCTCAAAGCGCACGCCGAATCAGCGGTTCGAGACTGTCGTCATGGCTCATTCCCTGGACGAATCTCCTCATGTGCGTACTTCGTAGTTCCTAAGCTACGAAATTGGAAACTGGAATCCAGGAGGCAACAACATGAGGACCAAAGGGCAAACGTCACCCCACAGCCATAGAGAGTGGAATGCTCCTACCCAACTTACTGCCTTGATCCCAAGACTTGGACCAGGCGACTTCCGTACCAAGATGAACAAGGAAGTCGCCGGCGGACTTATCATTTGAAGGCCCCCCAACTAATATCCCCACATATCTCCCCACAAAATGGCCATGTCAATCCACTAGATTAGATAGCATCAGGACGTGGGGTAGTAGGATCCCCAGGCTCCTCCTGCCTTAATTTCCCCATCACACCTGTCCTGTCATCAGTATCATTTCAAAAGTACGACTGCAAGTCAACGCTTCATACGGAAAATCCAAGCCACTGTGTCGTCTATACCTACCAGGTCTGCTTGCAATCAACTTGGAGTCTTTCTCGCCAATGCACGGCAAAACCAGTGGATGCATGTTGATCAAATGCTTTCGGGCGTCTCAGATGAGCGCTCGTCGTCTCATAGATGTAGTCTAAATATAAATCTCCCGCCCCTTCAACATCGTCAACCTTTAGCGTGTAATTATTTATGGTTGGTGTGTCTTATAAAGGCAGCTCATGTTACGAAGTATACTGCGTAAATTACGTTATCGTTTATCTCGGGCTCATAAACTCCCATACCTTGAGCCACATAAATGACCAGGCTGCACTGGAGACCCCCTTTAGACCCTGATCCGAAGTGTTCCAGGGCATGACTTCAGCTCATGCATCATCTGATCCTCGCCCTGCCGTCGCATCAACCCGCTGATTTCATTGAACCCTCTCCTTTTCCAATTGTCCCTGAACCCACTTCGGGACGGCCCTTGTCTGCCCAAGCCTACGTCATCCTTCGGAACTAGCCGCAAAGGCGGCAATACCAGAGAGAAAAAAGAAAGAATCTCGCGATAATAGCTCGCACAACAATCAAGAAATTCCTCATCCGAGCATGATAACATTTTCGGGAAAGGGCCTTGTCTCCCACATTCCACGAAAGGTGGCCTCATCCTTGTTTCTTAAACGCCTCCGTCGTACTGAGTACGTGGTATATGTGCCTCAAACGAAGTCGAGCGGACAATTCCCACTTCATGGGCTCGTATAACTTGCGCCAACACCCTGCACTACACACCTCGTAAGTGTGATACATTTCTACTTCGTAGTTGCCCAAAATAGATTGCACGAGAAGAGGCAAGAGAGGTCATTGAAATAATGAAATCAATATTCTATGTTCGCTAAGGTATCCGCCAATGAAGTGTACTCCGCTCCGGTTCCCTAAGGTTATGTACAACAAGATAGATGCCCACTTGCAAAAACCAGACATCCAAAAAGAAAAGTAACCCAAGCAAATGTGTATCCCGCAAAAAAAATGAGAATCCCAAGCCAAGACAAATTCGTTAAACGAGAAGTGAAAAAAAGGAAACCCCCATGAAAGTGTCATGATCTTTGCATCGTCAGAAGATGACTTGACATTCTGCTCCAGGCAGCGAGGGTCTTAATCGTGAACCCTACATTGCTTCCTTGTCACATTAACAAACGAGGCCCGAATTTTACTCGGGACTCGCCGTCGTCCCCGCACACCCCCAGCTCCTTTCCCCGATATGATTCGGTTTCCGATCGTGGGGAAATGAATTTACTGGGCGACCTTGGCCCACCAGTCACCCTGGTCGTGCATGGCCTGGGCGACCTTGGTGAAGCCGGCAATGTTGGAACCAGCAACGAGCGAAGGGAGCTCGCCCTCCTTAGCGGCGACGTACTTCTGAGCGGTAGCGACACCGTTGTCGAAGGCGTTCTTCATGATGGTCTTGAGCTTGTTGTCGACCTCCTCGGTGGACCAGGCGAGACGGCTGCTGTTCTGGGCCATCTCGAGACCAGAAACGGCGACACCACCGCAGTTAGCGGCCTTTCCGGGGGCGTACCAGATGGCGTTGGGGCCGTTCTCGACACGGTGGGCCTCGAAGACGTCGATGGCCTCCTGGGTGGAACCCATGTTGGAGCCCTCAGCGAGGATGTAGCAGCCGTTCTCGATCAGGTGGGCGGCCTCCTCCTTGCTGACCTCGTTCTGGGTGGCGCAGGGGAGGGCAATGTCGACCTTGCCGACGTGGGTCCAGGGGCGGACGCCGGCGATGTACTTGGTCCTGCCGTTGGACTCGAACTCGACGATGGGGCGGCGCTGCTCCTTGAGGGCGATGATGGTCTTGATATCTTCGTTGGTGAAGGAGCCCTCGCCGTCGATGATGACGGTACCCTTAGAGTCGGAGAGGGAGAGAACGGTGGCGCCGAGCTCGAGGCACTTGAGGGCGGCGTACTGGGCGACGTTACCGGAGCCAGAGATGGCGACGCGCTTGCCGGCGATGGAGCCCTTGCCGAGGTGCTCGAGCATGAACTCGACGTAGTAGACGAGACCGTAGCCAGTAGCCTCTGTAGAGAGAAAGCAATCGTTAGTTCACTGCAATTCGCGGGCCATCGAATTTGAGACAATCAAGGGTCCTTCTCTTGTCTCGGGGGATTTGTCTTTTTGACAACTTACCAGGTCGAATCAGAGAACCACCCCAGTTAAGACCCTTGCCGGTGAGAACACCCTCGAATCGGTTGCGCTCCCTGCGGTAGGCACCAAACAGGTAGCCAATCTCTCGGCCACCAACACCAATATCACCAGCGGGAACGTCGGTATCGGCACCAATGTGCTTGCTGAGCTCGCGCATGAAAGCAACGCAGAATCGTCGGATCTCGCTGTCGCTCTTGCCCTTGGGGTCGAAGTCGGCACCACCCTTACCACCACCCATGCTCACTATAAGATCGCCACCATTAGCCCAATGCCTCCAAAAATCATGAGACTTCTCAGAAATTATTTTCCCCGCCAAAAACCTCCAGGTTTGCAAAAACAGTCGAATCGAGGTGGACACTTACAGCCAGTGAGGGCATTCTTGAAGATCTGCTCAAAACCAAGGAACTTGAGACTGTTACGTAGCACACCCAAGATCAGCAATTAAACTTTAAATCCGCCAGGTATCAGGAGTTTTCAACTGCAACTCACATGGACAAGTTGACGGTGGGGTGGAGTCGGAGACCACCCTTGTAAGGGCCAAGGGCGGAGTTGAACTGAACACGGTAGCCGTTGTTGACCTGGAGGGTGCCGTTGTCGTCCTCCCAGACGACGCGGAACTGGATGACACGCTCGGGGATGGCAGCGACCTTCAGCGCAATACGGTACTCGGGGTGTTGTTCGAAGAGGGTGGAGTTCTCGAGGGTGCTCGCAAGCTCTGTTCTCCGGGAAAGCCAAATTGTTAGTTCCACGATTTCTCATCTCACTTATCTTCTCTCTACTTCTGGGTGAAACTCGAGACCAAGTGAGGAGAGGAGACCATACCATTGTAAGCCTGCTGGAACTCGGGCTCGGCAGGAGCGGCGGACGTGGCCGCAGACTCAAATGCAGAAGTGGGCACAGACATATTGAATACGGTTCGGTTGTTAGAGGAGGAGAAGAGTCGGGAGACTCGAAATCAAGATGTATTAATAGCTGGTGGGGAGTGGCTTGGAAGGAAGATGAGGTTCTCGCTTCTGCCAAGAAAGCTTCTTTAGTTTCTGGAAGGACAGGATGCGGATTGGGTATCAAAAGAGCAGAAGACTTTTGTGGATGAGGAAGAAGTAAAGCGGAGGAAGCGAAGAGGAGGAAGAGATGGGCGGGGAGAAGATCTCTTTATACTTCATGATGGACTCTCAAAACTGAATCGAACCTCGAAGCAGGGGACTAAAGACTTGTTTCCTCCTACCCACGCCCATGCCGCGGGAGGGCAACACGGCGCGCCGTCTACGGAGGAGCAAGGGACTGCACTAGGCCATTTACTTTCGTAGTGGGCTGGAGATAAGCTCCTGGTAGGGAGGGGTGGATGAGACAGGGGAGGGGGGGTGTGGTGTGGGCAGAAGGGGCGAAAAAAATATCCACATCGGCGCAAACGTCGGTCTCTCAGAGTGTGAAGAAAGTATTACCAGAATGAATTGTGTGTGCGAAGTGTGTGAGTGTATCTGTCTGGGGCCGGCGTCTGGTCCTACGCCTTGGAAACGCTAACGTGGAGGCGAATCAGAAAACCTGAGGTCTTCGGCCCCGCCATGATGGGTTTGCGACTATCCAAAAAAAGCGACCTTGATTTGGGGAACGAAAATTTATTAAACCCCCACTAAAAAGGACCTAGTCCAATATCGATCAGGCGAAGCCGAAAAAAAGAAGCCTCATACAGCAGGGGGGGTCATTATACTACAACGATATTGATTGGATCAATTGGTTCTTCCCATCTGGAAACTCGGAGAAGAAAAGGACGCGCAGCTTTCTTTCGATATCAAGCAAAAAAAGCTCTGACTAGTAGATATTATGAACACGGCCAGAAAATGCACCTGTCAATGGGCCGATTGTGGTGTTGCTCTGCAGGGAAGTGCCGTGGACGATTAGCATTTTTCCGTCAGCCCCGTTCCTTCGTCAAGCAGGTGTGTTTGAGGGTTTTTGACGGGGTGGTGTGCCTGTGTCGTGTTTTGAAGCGACGGCGACGTGGGCTGGTTCCTCCGAGAACAGTCAAAAAAGTAATCTCGAGCGAGACAGGAAGCGATGCAGATTGGGCTGGGACGGCGAAGGAGAAAAAAGAGAAAGGCGCGATTTCATTCGTCCGCGGCCAAGGGTCTGAGGATAGCAAGCAGTATGACAACAAGTTATTAGTACAAGGCTTTCAAAAGCGCTTCTTTCTACTCGCTGGCGGTCCTCACGTCCGTTTCCAGGCTGCGGCAATGCGGAGATAAAATCGGAGCTTTGCCTTTTGGATGGGTTGATTCCCTGCAGATGATAGTCGCTGCTTGCGCTGTGTAGCGTGCGCTCCCTGTAACATTGACCTTTTCCGGGCTGCCCAGGGAAGCCTGGGGGAGGATCACTTTACTGTATCCACGCCCCATCGTCACTGACTCACCCCCTCGTCTCGCTTTCGTCCGTCGATTTTTGATGCCCTTGTTACCCACTCTGGCTCACTTTTACCCATGAGGATTACTACTTTTGCTAGTTCCATAGAGCCACTTCGTACTTTCAGGTAATACAGCTAATATAACAACTTTTCGCGCACTCCTCGTCTTCCGATATCTTTCCTAACTGGGCAGTGGTTCGCATGCGCACGTACGTCATCGGTACATCAACTGCCAGGGCCAAATGGAGGCTGTTCGGCTGTCCAATTCTCACTTGGAGATGTACACCCCCCGCTATCGGTGGGATTGGTGCGCTCAAATCCTTTTCGACGTGCACTATTACTCTTCGTAGCATGGGAGTGTAGCACCACAGCCACCTCTTACAGCGTTAGAGTGCTCTATGGCAAGCCCAGCTATCCGGAGTGCATGCATCCTGTGCAACGTGCAGGCCCAGACACACTCTGTCCTGCCCTGAGAGCTTGATGACAATATGGTGAAGCACTGGGGGAATAGTACAAAACTGGGGGACAGAGAAAAGCAAACACTTCATAACAAGAGTTTCCAAATAGGAAAGGAGACGCGTGGGAAAGCTCTGACTGTGTAAGTGTGCCATCGATGATTGATTTGATACGGATGCCCAACTCCAGGATCATCGTCTGTTCAGTCATTTTCTTCGTTCGTACACGCCTTCAGTCCATGTATCCTAAATTACTGCCCCCGTCTGAGGAGCAAGCAAAAACACCACCCTTCGTATTTACGAACTACCTCGTAATAACTCGCCTAAGGCTTTTGCTGGCATCCACTTCTTCAACGAGATGGGCAAGGGGTAGCCGTTGTCGGTAGTTTGCTGTAACAAGAACTCATGGTTCCATCAAGGACTGACATGAAGCTAGCGTCGCCGCATCAGAATGTCGTACGGAAAGAAAGAGCCCTATCTCCACCATTCTGTTATGCAGGTTTGGGCCAACAAAACGATCGATTTGGTGGCCTATGGCAGGAAAAACCGAGCTTGGCAGATATAATTGACTAATTTCGACCTCAAACAATACCAGCCCACCAACCACCGAGCTCTAAAAACGGGTAGTACGAGTCCTTTCTGGATTGGAGAACCCCTTGCCGACCTTCGGTGTGATGATGCGGGACAATGGTGGGGTCTTCAAGAGGTGCCAGCTTGGCTTCCGATTCTTTTTCGTGGCCTCTTTGAGGTGGTTAGGAAAAAGTCGGAATCGAATGTCCCGGTTCTCTGAGCGATTTTACTCCTTTCGTACGCTTCGTCGAATCAGAGTGCTGCCTTTACATCTGGAAGGTTATAGTGGGCCTTTGGGCTTCCTTCCTCTCGGTTTTTCCCACATTCTCCTCCACTTCCACGCCTCCCCCGTAGATCGGGAGGGGGGTCAGTCTAAATGTTTACACGCCTTAGGGGGGACCCCACAAAGTTGCTGCGGCTCATGCAGGGAAGGGACAAGGGAAGTTGGACCGGGTGGGATCGATAATTCCAGAGATAAGGAATTCGCCAATGAGAATTAAGGAAAAGTAAAAAGATTTGGCGAACCACCGACGGGCGGAAGGGCGGACGATGATGATGATGGATGGTGTTGCCCCAAATTCCCCAGCCTAACCTTCCTGCCGGGGCCACGAAAACAGTAATTCTATACATCGTGACTTGGTCGCTCCTTCTACGCTTCAAGGGTGTTAAGGGTATTTATCTATCGTGAACTTTTTTTAGCATGTGGTTAGTTAGCACAGACTTGACTGACGTCGGTTGCCCTCACATGTCAGCAGTCCCCATATAAGTACACCCAACCGCACACACGACCACTTATGCCGAGAATACGCGACGCTCCAGGCTATATGTAGATAACAGATAAAGGGAAGAGAGAAGGATTTCTGGGCATAGATGGCTATATAATAGTCTAAGGGATCCCATGGAGGCGGGGAATGTGCTGGCAGTTTAGAAAGTAGTCTCCGTCTTCGGTGGATTAACAGCTCCCGGCCTGTCTACCCGCGAATTTGATACTCTCAACCGAACCCTCTCGAATGGTGTCCTGAACGATCCCGATTCTGGGGATACAAACGATATAATCCTGGAAAAGGCTTCAAATGCGCTCATCTGCAAACATGGAGACGGGAACGCGCCGGGGTGACAAGGGGACATACGAAGTACGTGGCATGGATCAATAATTTGATGGTAAGTTCTCCTCATATTGTGAGGTTAGAATCGATCGCTTACTATCAAAGTGCGCACTTTCTTAGCTTCTTCCATGCGAATTCCGACATTGCAATAAAATCCACGTCGCATGAATGGAATCTGAATCTTGAAAGGCGCTTGCAGTCCGGGGTCGGGAGTGGAGTTGACTGCAGTACGTCGATTGGGGTTTGTAAACCGAATTAGTCAAATCGACAAATCGACAAAATCGTCGCAAAACGGCTGGACGAAAAAAAGGAACCTCCGGCCGAGACGCATTTCAGCGCTACACTCTAATTCTTTTTTTACCTGCCGCCGTCGCCTGAAATGAAGGGCAAGATAAGGATCGAGAGAGCACCACTCTGCCGACGTGTTGCCCACCCACAAAGAACTTTCGTCCGAGCTACTCCGAAGGGGGGGAATTGCGGGGACTTGGGAAGTGTCCGACCACCGGACATCGAGCCACCTTTCAGCCAGCAACCGCGAGCGTTACGAACGACACACCCCCCTACGGACCATGACACCCGAAAAGAAACGAAAATCTATTACTTCGTACCGCGATGCGATGATAAAGGATGAATCTCGGTTTATACAAACTTATTACTACGAGTACCAGGTAGAATTCGGGGATCATCTTTCTGCTGCACGACCTGCATCCCGGTCATCGAGGCTGATGCTGAGACCACTTCAAAGCTGGGGGTATTCTTAGGATTGTCAACATCAACTCCAACTATTAGCATTTTTAATTAGCCCTAAGGTTTGGAATGGTCGACGCCACGACGAACAAAGGGCACCACCCCCTCCATCTAGCGTCTTACCTACCCCCTTTTCCTTCGTACGAGTCTTATCTCGAGGCGAGGAATCTCAACTTCATGACCTCGAACGAAGCGGCACGAAACTGGCTTGACGGGGATGGCACATAAATGAGCCATGGGCAGATGCAAGCCGGGAAATGGATATTACTTTGGCCATACAAACGACGCGGCAGGGAATGGTGACGGGGCGATGACCAGGCTGTTCTCATTGGGCATGAATGGGGCATCCACGGCTGGCTGTTCCGCCGAGGCCACTATTATCCATGACAGGCTGGCTGGGCATGTTACATCCAAAAACGTTGCCGGGCATCGCGCCGAAGCTCTGACACTTTTTTCTTCTTTTCTTCTTCTTTCCAGCAACAACAGCGACGGCAAAAAGCTGGTCGCTCTCAAGTCGTTGGGACGAGATGAACCCATTTCCTCAAGATGAGGTTATGAGCCTCACCGAGGCTGTCTCCGACGTCTTTGCTTTTCTCGACTCGAGGCGTATCGCCCACCCGAGGTTGTCGATCTTTCTTAAGAACCTTTGCCGCGGTGAGTCCTGCTAGGCAGCACTTAGCCAAGGAAAGCGCAAAGAAAGAGGGTGGGGACTGCTGGAGCCCATTTTGAAATTAGTAAGGAATGGCTGAGCGGAGCGGGTTTCCTGAAGACTGCCAAGTATTAATGGTCCTTCGCCGATCCTACACTGCGCTGACTCTGAACTCTTCTTGCTCCCAACCCTTCGTCATGCCTCGCGACGTCGCTGTCCGATGGCTTCTGCGACGAAAAAATCGTCTTGATACGCTTCATGATATGCTACACTAACCAGTTCAGAATCAAATTGTTTAGGCTCTGTGCTTGTCATTTACGAGACGTTGGTAGAGGGTCCATGATTCGATTCTTGGGGATCTGGGGTGCCTCAAGTGGGGTTGAAAACCCAGTATCCTTCGAGGACGACAGCGCAGAACGGGGCCAAGTCCCGGCAAGTGCGCACTCTGGCCAGATCTCTCAAAGAAAAGTGATGGGTCTAAAATGTCTGATGCAGCCATTTACACGAATCCGAACCCTGCGATTTCTAATGACAGCCGCAAACGATCCGTACCCAAGCCTGCAATTGGACGACATCGGACAATTACGCTCTGCCTTGGCCGAATATTAAATGTGTTCACTTGTGCTGGCTTATTGAACCCTCTTCACATATGCTCGGATTTTTTTTTGCTTCATTACTGCTATACTCTGAGGATTGCTGATTCTTGAATTATTCTTCCCTCAGAATGGGGAATTCACTAACATTCCAGTTTCAACCTGTTGGATCCGGAGGCGAAGAACCGAGGATGTCAAGATCAAGGATTCCGGGGCGCTAAGCTATTAGCATTTGGGGTACTGAAATCCTCATGTAAAGCCTGCATGATATTTGTCGACGAGCTGGTTGTTCACGAATTGCAGCCGAGGAATGCATTTTGCTACTTCGCACATCTCTATGATCCGGGGAGGATGCTGTTGATCACGGCCGGGAATTGTTGGTGGGATATTATTTCGAGATATCATCGCCGTTCATTAACCAGGATTTGCATTGCGTCGCCAATCTCGTCGAGTCGCACGTCTCGTACAAGTGATTGAGATCTCCTGTTGCATTGCCACAGTGGACATCAGTCTAGGCCCTTCGTTGACTCGATTCATTGAACATCTCCCAACCGATGTAGCCACCATTACGGAGTAGAGGCGAAGAGGCGAAGCGGGTCTCCTAAGCTCCAAGCCAAGTGAAGATTCATCTTATTGATGGTGCCGATATTCGGGGGAGCTTGGACCACCCAGATAGGTCTCCACGTGAATTTTACCCAGTAATTTCTTGAAGCTCAACCATGGTAGCAAATTGAAGAAACACCTGGCACCAGCTGTCATAACCCTGTCTCTGTCTCAGGGGTAGGCACTGGAAAGGACACTTCACTTCATTCCTGAGCTCAGCCAAGTCCTTGATCCAGAGATATCACCCGAGCTCCCATTGACAGCTCTACTCAATATAATTATCTGCAGAGTTGAGCTTTGCAGACGTCACCCAACCCACCATCTCTTCCCCCGGAATCCGATCCGCTCGAATCACTTGTTTTTCTAGTTTCCCCGGTTAATTCGAAGCTCGTCGTCATCCTCTGACACCGACGTACCACCACACCATGGTGCTCCTCAAGTCCCTGCTGCTCAGCGGCCTCGTCGTCGCCGCAGCCGCCAAATCCGCCGTCCTCGACCTCATTCCCAAAAACTTCGACCAAGTAGTCCACAAGAGCGGCAAGCCCACGCTCGTCGAATTCTTCGCGCCGTGGTGCGGCCACTGCAAGAACCTCGCGCCCGTATACGAGGAGCTAGCCATCGCCTTCGAGCACGCCAGCGACAAGGTGCAGATCGCCAAGGTGGACGCCGACGCGGAGAAGTCCCTGGGGAAGAAGTACGGCGTGCAGGGGTTCCCGACGCTCAAGTGGTTCGACGGCAAGAGCGCCGAGCCGGCGGAGTATGAGGGCGGACGCGACTTCGATAGCCTCGCGGGGTTCATTACGGAGAAGACGGGGGTGAAGCCTAGGAAGAAGTGGACGCCGCCTTCGAAGGTGCAGATGTTGCATGGTCAGAGTTTTAATGAGGCTGTGGGCAAGGATAAGCATGTGTTTGTTGCCTTTACCGCGCCGTGGTGTGGTCGTAAGTTGCTTTTTCACCCATTTTCTGCCTTTCTTTTAGACTCTTTGAGCTTTAGCTAACTGGCCCACTAGACTGCAAGAACCTCGCTCCTACCTGGGAAGCCCTCGCCGTCTCCTTCGAACCCGAAGCCGAAATCCTCATCGCCAAGGTCGACTGCGACTCCGACGGCTCCCGCGAAGCCTGCGCCCAAGAAGGTGTAACGGGCTTCCCGACGATCAAGTGGTTCTCCAAGGGCTCGACCGAATCCGTCGTCTACAACGGCGGCCGCGCCGAAAAGGACCTCGCCAAGTACATCAACAAGCAGGCGGGCACCCACCGTCTCGCGGGCGGCGCCCTCGACGACTCCGCCGGCACCGTCGAGTCGCTCGACGCCATCGCGGCCCGATACATCAAGGAGGGCAAGGCGAAGCTGACGGAGCTCGCGGTCGAGGCTAAGAGGGAGGCCGAGAAGCTTAGGGAGGACGTCAAGGCCAAGTCGGCGGCGTACTACGTCCGGGTGTTGGAGAAGCTGGAGAAGAGCCAGGAGTATGTCGAGAAGGAGTCGGCGAGGTTGGCGAATTTGTTGAAGAAGGGCGGGTTGGCGGACCAGAAGCGGGATGAGCTCAAGACGAAGTTGAATATTCTTGGGCGGTTTAAGAAGGTTGAGAAGGTGGAGGAGGAGGAGAAGAAGGATGTTAAGGACGAGTTGTAAATGCGTGAGGGGGGAGGGGGATGAAGCTGATGAATGTATTATATGCATGATTGATACTTTGTTCGGATTTTTGTCGACTTTCGAGAGTGGCATGATCAATGCAATACTGCAGGATTCCGGGTTAGAATTGGTCGTCTCTTCTTGCTATTCGTGGTGTCACTGCGTTCTTGGTCATGAACATGCGCCTGGGCGAGAGTGTAGATACACGACGTACGTTGCACACGAAGGCTAGAGTTGCTTCGAGGTTATGAAGTGTCACAGCCGAGTGCCTGTGCGACTCCTCACATTAGAACAAACTCAAAAACACAAAACCGATAGGATATCTACGTATTTTGATCCCGAGACGAGGCTCTACCACATCGCCGGGTTCATCCACAAAGCCTTCCAATAATGTCCATTTCACACACGACATCACAGAGATCCAACACCCCGTCGTGCTATCTTTTTAATTTTCTCTATAAGGCCCCCTCCTGATTCTTCGTTTACCGTTCTCCCTAGATAGGTGAAGAATCAGATGAGAGCCAGCCTGAGGTTCCGTTCACTTCGCAGAGGACGAGGAACCCGAGTCTTTCTCCTTGGCAGCGCGAAGCTCGGCCTCAAGGCTATCGAGGCGACGAGACATTTCGTCCACTGATGATAAGTAGCGACGTGAGTATATATACATATATAAACATACCCCCCCCCCCCCCCCCCCCCCCAAAAAAAAAAAAAAAAAATAGAATAGGCTGGGCAAGCGGGAGCGGATTGAAACTCAAAAATGACGAAAACTCACTCTTTGCGAAGATCTCGCTGGATACGCCAGCGAACTTGTTAGATAGAGAGTTCAGGAGGTCTTCGACGGCAGCATTGAGGTCGGCGCGCGAGTCCTCGGTAGTCTACATCAGAAGGAGTTAATATCAGGAACTGTTTTTCTTGGCCTGTAGTGTAAGAAGACTGCTTAGGCCGATCATTTCTCATCGAGGCGAGGGTGCTAGTGGTGAGTGCGGAGGGGGGTAGGCGGCGGAATGGAGGATCAGGGGAGGTTGTCGTTGGGATGGCGACTGTGTTGATTACCACTGCGGCGTGTGTGTGTGTGTACTTACGTCGGCCTTGCTCGAGTTGGGGTTGTTGCTGGATGACATCGTGGGGAATAAGTGGTTGAGAAGGTGAGAAGGTTTGAAGAGGTGAGCCGTGAAGGTCAAGGGTGAGTGGCGGTAAAGCTTAGACCTATTTACCTCTGGGTGAGGGACGAGGTTGGAGATAATCTGGCAAAGCTTCACGGTGCTTGTTCTCTCGAGTTTAGGCGCGCTGGGGGGTTTGTCCTTTTGGCGGGATGGGGAATTGCGGATATAGGCAAGATTGTCCAAAAGATGGTCGTTGGGGAAGTCGTCAGAGAAGAGAAGGCAAGGCTAGCGCGTAGACTTGAGAGGCTCGACTCGGGTGGTGGACTCCTGTGTAGCTTGTATGTCGATTCTACTAGACAGCCGATCAATCAATGCTGCAACTGCACCCAAGCTGTCTTCCGTCAAACAGTCGATGTTTCGTCGGTTCTCTTGTTCAATGGCGCTGGGCTTCAATTCCGTATTGATGTGGATATGCAAGGCTGCTAGGCAGGGGAGGGTGGTACCCTGTTGGCGACATTGGTTGATCTCACAGCTTGGGCGTTCCACATTCCAATGTGTGCTCAGAAGCTAGCGCTGGCTACCCCGCACCGCCCACTGGGAAGCACTGAAATTTGTCACCAAGACCAGCGCGGCGACCCCCAATCACCAGCAATTGCACTATTACAGTAGGATGATAGCCCCCAATGGCAATTGGAGGCGTCAGCAACTCAAGCTCTAATCAACATTGGCGACGATACAAAAATTGTCTCTCCTCATTTCAAGCTATGAGACTTAGAGCGAATCGATGCCTATTTCGCCCTTCAAAATCGCGTTGATCCCACCCAGCTCATGTATCAATCGGATCGCTGAATGACATACAGAATGCCCCGAGAGCTGAGACCGGCTTGGACATCACCGGGAAGAGACGGCACGAGGTCGACCGTTGTGGTAGCTTCTTCCATGTCCACAACCGGCCACGCCGAGCTCTGTCCAGACCTCTACGAGATACCAGGCACAAGTAAGGTGACCACATTTTAACTATAGATTCGAAAGCTTCCAGCTTATTGCAACGAAACCCAACGGACGGCTCCTTTTTCGATGAACACAGTGATATGTTCTTAATTTTGGAGGGGGTTGTACGAAGTTGTGAGACGGGGCTGTCTCCGGACTGGACGCGATAAGAAACCGGCGTATCATTCACTTTTCCGGTCCAGAGCATCACCAGTTCTGCGAGGTCCGAGGCCTGGCCTAGTCTCACAGCTGCGCAGGGCCACATCGAGGCTTAAATGGGCATGTTGTCCGCAAGCTCTTTAAGCCCACATCGAAGCGAGGTTTGGTGGTAGTCAGCCTCAACGCAATCCGTGGTCTGGGAGCTCCTAGTCTTTTCTCATCTGTCCAAGCCCAATAATCCTGCCGAACCGAGTGTGGAGGATCATAGGTAGAGTCATAAACCTCAATGTCGGAGCGGCTCATCAGTAGTCCTCAGGTGTTAGGAAGGGCACATCAAATCCTCTCATCTCGTTTGTGGTTCGGCGAAGTTGGGGAGGAAGTTCGCGTTCCGCCGATACCGTGGTCTGCCACCGTCTCTACGTCATAGTTTACATATTAGTTGTGGCAGGGCACTTTTGCGGCTGGTTTGAAATCAAATGGTTCTGAGGGAAGCAGTCGCGTAAGAACCAAGATTCGAAGCTTCCATTTTGACCAGGCAAGCATAAGCAATGAGGTGAGGCTTGAGTGGGGCCGTGGACCCTGTGGGGCGACACACGTGACGTGATTTTGGGGGAATCCAGTCCTCATTCAACGACACTGACAGCAAGAAGTAGCACTCACACTCATGCTCAGCAACTGGACTGGACCAGCACACCCAAACTCCAAACGCCGGGGGAGCAAGACCTCCTCCCCTCGACCCCATCCACATCAAAATATCTTCACACCCCCAGAAACCTTGAGTCTGGCCATAGTTTCCCTGCTCGACATGAGTCCCTTATGACCCCCATCCCAACCCGCCGAGCCCGAACACGAGCCCGAGCTTCAACCATTCCCGCCGCTCCCGTCGAGCATCCCAGAGCCCTCGACAATGCCCGACAACGAGACAACAGCTCAAGCTACTCCCCCCACCACCACTCCACCTCCGCCTACAACCACCACCGTCCAACAACAGCGGCGCGAGCAGTCCCGCCTCCTCCCGCTCATCCTCATCCTCCTCGGCTGGCTGTTTCTCTTCCCCGAGAACCCCGCCGCCCTCATCACTGCGCCGGAATTTGCCACGATCCGATTAAATCGCCAGCTCGCTGCTCTCGATGTGCTCAACTCGACGAGATGGGGCGACTTCACACCTGTAATACCTAAGGAAAGTGCCGATGGAAATGGGAATACGTCAGTGCAGAGGTTTCTCAATTTGACGGGCTTCCGCAAAGCGGACGGCCTAGCCTGGGAGGACTTTGACAAGTTCCGCGATCACTGCCTGAGCGTCAGCCGTGCGGCTATACCACCCGTCGGAGGCGAGGATCTCTGGTTCTCCGGCCAGGGCGAACCTGTATGGCAGAATGCCTCCGGTCGCATTCATGGTTCCTGGGTACGCCGCAATGCGTCCGTCACGAGGGAGGCTACGAGCTACAACCTGAGCGCTATCACGCCCGACATTGAGTGGGCTGTCCCGGAATTTCCCTGGTCCAGGAACGTCACCGGACACGAAGGTCGCATGAAAGTGAAACTACGCGACACGGCCAGTTACGATGACGCCGACGGATTCGACCGTCATCCCATCTATGGTGCTAATATGGTTCGCGCCGAAATCACCATCGATGATACCTCCGGTTCGAAACAAAACTGGGATATGAGGCTCCACGGAGTTCACTGGAGGCGCCATGGTGCCCTGCTCCTGACCACGACGAGCGAGAAGTTTGACGGCATCTTCGCACTACCCCATCTTGCGCCCGGCCCGGATTTCTTTAACTCGAGCCAGGCCCTTCTGAACAGGACCATATCGAAGAGGCTACGGGAAAGGTCTAGATACTTGTCATTTGATGCCAGGATCCCTTGGACTTCTGAGATTGAAGACGTGGACCTCTACAACCCTATCCCTCACTGCGAATACATCATGTACGCCCAAATCATGCCTCTCGACCGCACCAAGCTCGACATGACCTCTTTCGACCCCGAAAAGGAGTCCATCGCTACCGTCATCTTCGACATCGAGCAAGAGCTAAAACACCCCATTGGCGCCCCCATCCGCGGCATCCCTCCCCTCCAACTCGCCGCGGTCATCTACTCGCCCGACTGCGCCTTTTTCCTTGACACCAAGGGTCCCCCGACCTATCCCGTCGCCGACGGCCAACACCTCATCGGCGTCAAAGCTGAAGTTTTCCGCGCCTCCCTCAATAATTGCCTCCTCGCTTACGCCCTCGTCTTCATCGGCCAGACCTTCCTGCTCAAGCGCCAGATGCGCGAGACTTGCACGCCTTCCACCATGGGCCGTGTCAGCTTCTATACGGGCGTCATCATGCTCATGGCGGACCTACTCGTTGTAACTTCCGTCACGGCTTTTATGCTCTCGTCTGAATCATCATTGCAGGCGCTTGCGCTTATGTTCTCCGCTTTTATCTCCATGTTTGTTGGCGGCACGTTCCTCTTCCATGTCTTTGAGGTGCAGCAGCAGGAGTGGGTTAGAAGACGGCATCGAGATCGGGATCGGGATCGGGATCGGTCGACTACCACACGTGTGACGACCGATAGCAGTTCAAGTACTGGCCAGTCGTCACCTCGTGGTGCCTCCTCCTCTAGCCCTCCTCCAGCCATGGCCGGCACCTCCGATCCCTCCGAGCGCGAAGCGCTCCTACCCCGGCGGCCCGAAACGCCCGAACCCCCTACTGAGACGACGCCGATAATTATCCCTTCTGACCAAGACATCGATGCCGAAATCGCCAACGCAGCCTCCGCCGTCCCCACGGCCGGGGCCCGCGCCACCGAACCCATCCCCACCACCTTCTCCTCCATCATCGCCCGCCTCGCCCTCCTCACCTCATGCTTCTTCTTCCTCCTCGTCGCCTCCATAACGTGGTACGCCCCCGCCCGCTCCGCCCTCATCAACATCGTCATCTTCGCCTACCTCTCCCTCTGGATCCCCCAGATCCACCGCAACATCCTGCGCAACAGTCGCCGCGCCCTCTCCTGGCGCTTCACCCTCGGCCAGTCCCTCCTCCGCCTCGTGCCCATCGCCTACTTCTACTGCCGCGAGGATAACGTCCTCCTCACGCAGCCCGACCGCAGGACCTTTGCCGTCTTTGCGCTGTGGGTGTGGATCCAGCTGTGGATCCTGGCCTTCCAGGATGTGCTGGGGCCGCGGTTCGGTATTCCGTCGGGCTGGACGCCTGAGGCGTGGGATTACCACCCCGTGCTGAGGGAGGATTCGCTCGAGGCGGGGAAGTTGCCGTTGGCGCTTTCGGAGGAGGATGGGATGGCGGCGGCTTCGGCAGATGGCATTCGGTCGGTGGATTGTGCTATTTGTCGGGAGGTTTTGGAATTGCCCGTCTTGCCTGCTGTGTCCTCCTCCTCGGCTGGTGCGTCGGGTACTACCGCTGCCGCTTCCTCTTCTTCTGCAATGTCTTCCGATGGCCAGGGAGGCGCCGCGGGCGTGGCGGCCGTGTTGGGGACGAGGGGATACATGGTTACGCCTTGTCGGCACGTCTTTCATAGTAAGTGCCTGGAGGGGTGGATGAGGTTTAGGTTGCAGTGCCCTATTTGCAGGGAAGACCTGCCGCCTTTATAAAGCGACGGGTATTATATATCACGTTTGATTGAGTTTAGAGTTATTTGTTTTGTATGATTAGATTTTAATACACGAACTATTGATAATGAGAAACTTTTGGACTGAAGCGAAGAGCGAAGACAGGTAGATATTGATCCCATGCCCTGCGAGGACAAGAGAGACATTCATGTCCCACGAATTAAAGACATTCTATTTGAAGAAACTATAGAACAGAACCATATATATATCCCACTCACTCGACCAACTAGGTCCACACCGAAAGACCATAAATCAATCACACGGTCTCCAAGGAATACACCGACAACCTATTCGGCCCCCCACAAAGCTCACCTCCATCCCCCGCACAAACCATCGCACACTCCTCCAGATCCGCCACTCCGCTCCCCTCCGCAAGCTCATCGCCGCAGAAACACTCCCTCCCATACTCCGTACCAAAGAAGGCATAACCCTCGCACAAGCCCGCACACATCTCGTTCGTCATGCCATCGTCAGCGAAGGCCGCGGAGGAGAGAGCTCTGACGCCGGGGCCCAGCTCGGTTCTGCACCCCGCGAAGGTGTAGGGGCCTATCGGGGAAGGATGGTGGGGTTCCTGGTAGTCCGGGAGCTGGTAGAGGGTTAGGCGGTTGGCGGCGCCGCAGTGTTGGGTTGCGTTGCCGGGGCAGGGGGTGTTGCAGTTGGAGATGGGGGCGGGGGAGCTAGTTTCGTGGAGGGTGTTGCCGCAGAAGCCTGGGTCTCCTGTTTAGCACGAGAAGTAAGAGAAGATTGGAAAGGAAGAGGAAGGAAAACTTACACTCGCTGCCGTATTCGGCACCAAAGTATTGATGACCGTCACAAAACTCCGCACATTTATCCAACGTCATATCCGGAGAGGCCGTGGCCTTCGCATCGAGCGCCCTCACACCATTGGCACCTTCCTTCCAGCAACCCACGAGGTTATACGGTCCAATGGGGTTGGGGAAATGCTCATCCGGCGTCGGCGTCGCAGTCGGTACCCCCGTCGCCGTAGTCGAGTAAAGCTCCAACCTATTCCCGGCGCCGCAGTACTGAGAATCGTCTCCGGAGCACACCATGTCGCACTCGGAAAGCGGGGCCTCGGACGACGTGGCGTCGAGGGAGTCGCCGCAGAAGCACTCGCGGCCGTATTCGGTGCCCCAGTAGATGTAGCCGGCGCAGTAGGACATGCAGGATTCGAGGGTCATGGCGTCGGAGGCGAAGGAGGCTTCTTTGAGGGCGCGGATGTTGTTGGTGGCTTCGGTCCAGCAGGAGAGGAGGGTGTAGCCGCCTATTGTTGGGCGGTGAGAAGGGAGAGTTTGAGTGGGAGTGGCGGAGGTAGACGAAGACGTGGAGCCAGAGGAAGACGTAGAGGAAGAGCCGGAAGATGAGTTAGAAGAAGATGTAGAGGAAGAGGCAGAGGTGGAAGAAGATTCGGGGGAAGGCGTAGAGGAAGATGAAGAGGAAGAGGCCGAAGCAGAGGCCGAAGAAGAGGCTGAGGTAGAAGCTGAGGTAGAGGAAGACGTAGAGTCAGAGGAAGACGTAGAGTCAGAGGAAGACGTAGAAGAAGGCGTAGAGGAAGATGTAGAGGACGATGTAGAGGAAGATGCGGAAGAAGTGGCGGAAGAGGAGGCAGAGGTAGAAGAATAGGCAGAAGAAGAGTCACTAGAGTCAGAAGAAGTCGAGACTGAGGTCGAGGTAGGGACAGAGGAAGAGACAGAGGTCGAGGGAGAAGACGAGGGAGAATTCGAGGGGTCGGCTGACGTAGTATCACTCGTGGGTACAGCTGAAGTTTCCGAGCTTGTGGAGGCGGCCGAACTCGAGGATGACGACGAGGATAATGTGGATGACGATGATGGACTGGCAGTTGAGCAAGTAGCCACTCCGGTAAACTCTCTACACGAGCCTCCAATCTCATCAAGACGCCTAAACGCCTCGGTATACTCCCCAGCACTAATATCAACCGTCGACTCAAAGCTCAACCCCCCAGGGATCGTCGTCGAGCCCGAGAAAAAGGTATACCCGCCATAGCAGTCCCCCTTGGTCAGGGCCAGCGTCATCTCCTGCAACAGAGGCACGGGACTCGTATCGCGCTTCGTCTTGTACGCGATCTTAGCGCTGACAGCCTGATCAGCGATGTCGTTGCGTACCGCGGCGGTCAGGGTGAAAGCGCCAGAGGTCTGGAGTAGACAGGTTTGCTGCTTCTGGAGGACGACGGCGTCTTGCAGGGGGTAGGCGTTTCCGTTGTTGTCAAAGGGGAGCTGGTCTCCGTTTTTCTTGTTGATGGTGATGGTGAAGGAGGAGATGCCGCTGGAGGCGGGGATTGCTGTGTTGATGGGGAAGAACTGGGTGAGAGTTTTCGTTAGCTTCTACAATGATCTTGATGGGAATTAATCAGAACCATACAGCAAAAGAGTCATCGAAGCCTCTGCCGACACCGCTGACGGTCAGAGTCCTGGAGCAAGTCGAAGACCCGCAGTTCGATCCCCCATTCCGGTCCTTGTAGGTAATCGTCACACTTTGAATATCAGCCAGGGGTAGCTCCGTCGTGCGGACGCGGATATACCCAGTCCACTGAAGTGTAGTTGCACCGCCGGCATTCAAAAGTAGCTGCAAGTTGACGGGCTTAACCGTGTACGGCTGGACGGGACTTGTGAGAGCAACATTCCTGGGCACGACGTCAATCATGCGTCCCAGAACATCCCGGCAAGTGCTCTGGAAGGCGGTGTTATCGGCCATAGCCTGCATCGTGGCATTGCCATCCGAACTAAAGACTTTAAAGTCAGAGTTATGCCCCAAGCCGGCCGACGGTCCCTTGATGAGAGGGTTGTCGGTAGAGTCGTCGAGATACTCCGTCACAATATGGTTATCGTAGGTGGCGGGAGTCGAGTCGAGGGGCGCGCGGTCGTTGGGAAACTGGCCGGGAGGGACGAGAGCAGGAAACTCGGTACTATGGACACCACCGAGCGAATGACCGCAGGCAACGAGCTGGATCATCTCGAATTCGTCGAAGCCCATCCGGCTGAACTGCTGCTTAAACGTCAAGACAGAGTTGCCGACCTGAGGCACGCCAGTACTCCCCTTCCGCGTAGCATCCACGCGGCCGTGACGAACGGGGATCACAGGACCGTCGCAAGCACGCACGGAAGTGTAAACGCCGAGGGCAATCAAATCCGCCACGCTCGTCTTCTTGCTGAAATACGGCGCCATGAAGGACAGTGTCCTGCCGAAGCCGGGGCCGGCATTTTCTCCGTTCGTAAGCTCGTACTGCAACGAGCCGTCGAGTCCTCCGGTGCCGAAGAAGGTATTCGCCGTGGACATGTCGTGAAAGCCGGTGCGGAGCCACTCGGCGGCGTTCTGGCGGCCGGCTCCGGAGCCTTGGTTGTCGCAGGGATGGACGAGATCTGCGAATTTGCGGGCCCTAAAGTCGAAGACTTGGTACATGATCTCCTCGAGATCGTCGATGGCGTTGGGCCATGTTGGATCGGCGGCGGCATTTACTGCCAGGGCAGAGAGGCAGAGGAGCGAGGAGAGCCTGGACCGCATTGTGTCTCAAACTAGATGATGCTTGAGAGGGAATGGATCGAGATAGCAAAAGTGGTATTACTATATTGAACTCATGAAGAATTGTCTGTAGTGAGTTCGATGACCCTTTGGATCTCAATGGACCAGATAAGGCCAGGGAAATAAGGAGACCCCAAAGACCAGGACTCGACGCGCGACAGCTCGAGAGCGAACACAAGTTACCCTTATCAGAAAGCCAGAGGGAAGGCCTAGATTGGAGGCCAAGCTGTAGATATACCGGAACTGCGATGCCACGTCGCGAACCCAAGAGGCTGGTCCGGGATCAATTCAATTCTCTCTGCATAAGAATTTCCAACTTTGTCCCACTACTGCCTGCATGGCGCCCTTGGCTCATTTGCCTCGACGGAAGGGAGTTCACGCACCGAATGTGGAGAGTTCCCAAGCCCCACGACCCGTTCGGTCATGAATAGTTCCGCGGATTCCTGCGAAGTATGTATGATCCTTGGCCTGGCCTGTGGCGCACAAGGCTTCTCGAATTGGCTGCCATTGTGGGTGCCATTGTCTGTGCCTTCATCGCTTCGATGCCGGCTTGTGTTAGAATGCAAGCGATCACTGCGAGTCCCTGTCCCCCAACCAAGACCAAGAGCAAAGATAACCGAAGACGACCGACTCCTAGAAGCTCCGAAAACGAGACGTGTGAGATAAGAGATGTCTAGACCCAGTGGACTTGGTTGGACCTGGACCTGACAGAGTTGCACGTTTTCCGCGATTCGCACGTCGCACTTCGTAATTCTCCTTGGCTCACCTACATACATATACGAGGTGGAAATAGCCTGCGCACGCCACACAGGCTCGGCATGCATCTGAACGGGACAATTGACAGGGGTTCGGCGAGAAAAGCAGCAAGTCACTTCATACGAAAAAAGAAATATGCAGGGCCAGCGAAGAAAATTGGTGAAAGAGTGGAGATGCCCAGAATCTGCACGAGTCAAGAAGGGAAAAGGGAGAAAATGGAAAAGGGAACTGGCCAAGCGCCAAGCTCAGCTCGGAAGCGTGGGCACTGATAATGGTATCCCCAGAGCTGAGGTTGGCAATTCCTACGTCGTGACTGGACGAGTCCCTGTCAATATTGATCTATCTATCAACCATGATGGAGTAAAGACAGGGAGAAGGCCAGAGCGCTGGTTACTCTATGTGGGCTCCTATGAGGAATGGGAGCATGCCAGCTGTGTTCGAAGTGCTTCATCGTCCCCAATACCAGCTGTGCAGATCATGTCCATACGAAGCAGACCTTATTCCGTATGTACGTGCACTGCATACCATCATCAAGTCGAGGGAGAGCGTAATATCAGCACGGTCGAGAGGCTTGCAAGAACGGTCACAGATATGAACGACACTCAACGCCCGAAATAATGGATCAATTGATGTGGTCTGCCCTGGATCTGATGGCGATTGACTGCTAATTACTAGCAACAGGTCAATTGATCCGACATCACACTTAACAAACGTTTCAAGCATGGCTTCAATGGCTTCAATCCAGACATCATTCCCGCCGCCGGAACAAAAAACGAGTTACTCTCGCGACTTGCTTTCACTACTTTCCCAGTGTTTGGCTGGGCCGATCTGTGTTCTTTCGACTCTTGATAAGGGCCGTTGACGCGCCTTACCTTGCTAATGCCCTAAAGCCACCACTTGATAGAGCCGTATCTTCCAGGACCAAGTGATGGATCCGTCGAGCTTCGCAAGAAACTGCATAATCGTTCTTTCATCCCGCTACCAATACGCCTTCACCTTCTGAGGCTCTCTTCTTGTCCTCTTCCGCAAGGGCATCCAAGGAGTCCCGAATCCTTTTTAGCCATCGACCGATGTTCCGGACGAGCTAACAGAACTCATGGCAGTCCGTCCCTAGGTTTCTAGAGAAGAAAGCTATCGATTCTCCGCATGTGGTAATCCGACTCGTTGTGCTTCCACGAAGACGTAGAGCAGCGCCTCCGTTCCGCTCACAGCGATGGAGAACGCCGCGCCGTGAATCGACGGGATCGTATCGCCCTGACATTTTCTCAATTGATGGCTAAGGCGCTCTACAACTTTGGATCAGGGACTATCGCGGTCAGACAATAGCTCTCCACATCGCCTTTCGCTGCGCCCGTCTCCAAGTCGCACAAATCAGGTCCTAGAATTAGTTGATCCACAGCTGGACCCGGAGCGTCCCGATCCCGGCGTATCTCGTCGACAAGGCTGGAAATATGGGTTGGAAGTTCCTCGTAGAAAGGGCGCATGTAGGTGCCATTCGCAGCCAAGTTCAGATCGCGATAAAACGCGTCCTCAACCAGGATGCTTCCAGGCGATCGACTGGAGCTTACGGCCCGCGACGGCGATGCTAGTGACCACGTATCCACGTCGGCTGCGTACAAACGGGGCTCGGTAGAAAGCGGTAAGACAAGACCATCTGGATCTCCTGCGTAATTCGGCTCCGGCGCCGATTCTGCAAGCTTTCGCGAGATGGGATGGCCGTCTAAACGGCCAAGATGGCTACCAGTCTTACAATTGCTCTCTGAGTCCGCTCTGTCCAGCGACGAGAGCCACTGCGAAACCAAAGAGCTGACAGATTTTGCAGGAAAAAACTAGGATGAATTGGATCGGCATGGCCTTCGAGAATCACGGCGCAGGAGCGTTTGAGATGTCTTGACTTTGGCTGCTGCAGGATCAACTGCAAAATCTTCTCTATTAGGGACAAATCTAAATGAATACACGGGGGAGTGACGGGGGAGTGGGATATACCTTCTCCGCCAGTCGTTGTGACGGGGCACGAAAGGGGCGTAGAAGGACAAGTCTGTGTCTGTTCCTCCTCAAGCAATGCCTCATCGCTAATCTCAGCCGACAGCACTCCTCGGTTTCTGTATTTTCGCGGAACAGGCGTGAGGCAGGTATTGCCTCCATAGCTCAGCATTTCCCAAGTCATCACGGGGAAACACACTCGCACTCGCTCGTAGGATTAGGAGGATTGTCTCCTGAATTGCTTGAATTGCTTGAATTGCTGCTCCCTGGTCCTCGACTCATGACCGAGCCGCCGTACGCGCAGGGCTATTCATGTCATAGACCTCTACCACACTCGCGCTTGCTCAGAAAGCCGCACCCACAAAGGGTTCCAATGGCCCGCGCAAGGTGCTGCTATGAACGAACGAAGAGGTCGTTAGCAGAGATCGGGGGTCTCGTCTCTGGCTCAATGCAGGAATGAACGGCAGCAAGTTGAAATCAATCGGCTTCCGAGTTCGCGTAGTAACTAATATTCGGCCGTCATTACTTCATGAAAAATAGTCGAAGATGCTCCCTTGCTTCTCGTTAGCCTCGAAGAGAATATCCTCAGCGACATGGTTGAAATATTTGATTTTAATGCGCTGAGCATATTGGAAGCTCGCCCTCTCACCTAAATACTTTGTGCTCAAAAGCTCTCGGGCCTCCCGAAAGGAATGAGTTTTCAATAATCCACGCTAATGTGTGGTATCCATGAATTCCTCTTGAATTATATCAAGCACATCAGCATTCTCTTGCAAGCCCGGAAGAGCCGTTTTATTCGGATCGTGCAGGACAACCCCCAAACGACTTGGATATTGTCACAACCAATTCTGCATAGCCACTTGGCCAGATTCGAGTCAAAGTCTCGTGTGAATTTTGGGTGACCCCCTCAAGTCATGCACGACTATAACGAATGCTATTTCATCCGGCCTCGTACTCTGGGTAAGGAGGGAGAGGAGAGGTAGTGGCCAGGTTTCACTTTAGGCGGTACGGGCCGTCCCTAGCGCGATTTGCTCTCAAAGGAGTGAAGCCGATTCGGTTGATCTCATGACAGGAAGAAATAATCTACATTAAGCAGGAAAGAGAACTAGCTGTACTTCGTAGGTGATTATAATTCTCTCTCGGTTTTCAGTAAGAGCAAGAATGAGGAAATCTTGAGTGATGCACGCATAAGGTAACACAAATACCCGACTCGAGAATATCGGAAACCGCTCGCTAGGTGACCATCGATCTTCTTCACGGTAACGACGCATAGATATCATCTAACATAAAAGATTTCGCCGCCAATGATGAGTGAGACAACGAGCGCTCAGTCGAGATAGGTGGCGCAAATTATCAAACGGCGACATCGTTCCCCACGCATGCTGGCGCCGGGAAGAGTCTAGACATAGTACTATTAGGCTAGAAACCCACGATGCTACATGACGCGGGCAGCTGCGGCAGGCGGAACGACTCCCCGACCGCGGTAGGATAGGACCCTTTCAAAGGGACTTAACTAAGATCAAACTAATCCCAAATGGAACGCGGAACGTCCCAGTGGCTGATATTATCTTATTTCGTTTAGGACTAACAGGATATGAGTGTGAAATCGAAATCCGATCCTCTGGCTGATATGCACTTTCTCAGGCCCAAGGACAAAGGCTTTAATGCCACAGTCTTTGACATTACCGAGGATGCCAACATTGGCGGCTATCCACCACCAAGGACCGAGGAGAATGAAAAGGAGGTTAACGACATAGTGCTGGGAAGGACCCAGCCGGCTATATCGGACATGGCCCTGCGGCTACTTCACAACCCGCTTCCCGTGGACCTGCCGACCTGCGACAAGGATATCCTCATCTTGGCCGCAGCCACGTATGGCTCCATTGAGCGCTACGAAAGACTTCGCCGGCCGGTCGTACTTGGAAGCGAAGCGAAATGCCTTGTCCGCGGCATATGTACGTCTCCCCTCTCCTAGCTCTATTCCAGCCGTTTCCGGATCAGTTAGTCCTAACGATTGAAACTTTATAGACCACAACCCGTTGTTCGCTCGCTGGTGGGCTGACCAAGACCTCAGCGCCCGATTCGACGCCGAAGACCGGGCAATTATCGAATGTGCTATAACTGCAAGGTACATCATGAGCAATGATCTTTCGAGGCTCCTGTCCCAACCTCCGCCCAAAGGCTACGTCCCGGGCAGTGAGGTTCGGCCCGATAGCCCTCCATTGCCATATCTCATCTGGTACCCATCAGTGGCGAGACGCTCTACGTACGACCCCATCGCCGACATGGTGCCAGAGATGCGACCAGCCGTAGCGCGGGCCGCCATTTATATTGGGTATCGAAATCTATTTGATCGCTTAGTTGTAGGAACTGAAGACGCAAGACCTTTGATCCCGCAGCGTCATTTATATTACCTATATGCCGAGGCTAAAGAGGCCGTCGACCCGTACTACAGTAGAAACACATGTCAAGAATCAACGAATTTACGTATAGCTTAAGTCGCGGATTCCTAGATCACTGCCATTTCCCCGGCACGAGTGAATATAATATTCTGTTAAACAAGCCTTGTCTCTAAGGTTAGGGTTAGATTGGCTGAGATGTGTAAGAACAGCGCGACGAGAGATACGAAAGAAAAGATATGATTGCCTAGACAGATACTCGATGGCTTTCCCATTATGAAAAATAAGGGAAAACTGATGGACTAGCTAGCCATTGGTGTTGAAGCAGAAAGCGATATGACAGAACAATCGTAAATGAGACAGTTTCACGACAAGCCCCGCTTACGTTGTCACTACTTCGTATCTCTGCATCAACTACGAAGTAGCGTTGATACACTGATGAGAAGTATTCTATGTCAAACCATGATAAGGTTTCTGACACATACATACCTCATAGAGTTATGTTAACGATGATTCTTAGCCAGGACGTGCTAGAGTCCAGTTTTAAGGTCAGCAAAGACAAAGAAGGTTACATGTGCCGCATATTCCCGTTCTAGAACAATGGCTTAGTCTATATCTAGAAGAGTCAAAAGTCTCAGCCAAACCCGGCGCAATGGTGTTGGACCCTCATTGAAAGACACTAACTATAAATAGATTGCGGCCGAAACCCGGTCGTCGATCAGCGGGCGTACGGAGTAGTAGTGGAGGGGCCAGGATGCAATGCCACTCTGAGCAATGCTTCCCCGATAAGGGATCAATTCCCGCCATAATACCGGAGCGGAAAGGGTTCGGTCTTATCATGCGAGGCAGAGTCGGTATTGGATTAATATATGGGCAGCCCTATCCCTATTGAGAAAGAAGCTGTGCCGGCTGAGTTGAGAGTTTGGAGTTGTCTGTCCCGCGACTTATCCTTTAACCTGGCTCGGGATGCAGGAATGACACAGCAAAAGGATTGAAAGAGATTTGGTGATGAAAGAATCTAGTGGTCCCGGATGGTCGCCCAGTCCCCCAGCCACACCAAGGCTTTCCCATAGGCCTGACCTCGTTCAAGCGCAATGAAATGTCACACTGAAAAGGCGTCTGTCAGTCCACTGACACGCAACAGCCCGAACCTAACCGGAATCAAGTCAATCAATGAAGCTTTCGGAGGGCCCAAACGTTGTGCTAATAATAGCACTAACTTTGAAATGACAATAAACCGGCTTGCTTGACAAGAGGTCTGGTGCGGATTGTGCCCTCGATACTTTCGAAGTTTAGGTCTATGCAAACCTTTGGCTCTGAACAAGCACCGGCTTCCGGTGGCACTTGTGGGCCGTGGCAGACCCTCTGTAATTGTCTCCATCGCAATCAATATTGATTGCGCGGTTCGCTCCGCCACCTCGCATTTGATTCAATGCGGCGGAATGGCAAAGTACCCGGTACAAGTACCCAGTACAAGTACCCAGTACAAGTGCCCACCCTCTCCCGTCCAATCAACGCAGGAACATTTTTTGACAAGATCCAATTGTCTCATCGAAACATCGAAACATCGGAACATCAAAGAATTGGTGATGTCATTGCCACATTCAGCCACAGCCCGCTTCGTCAGCTCATTCAAACTTGCCTCGCCATTTCCATTGTTCTTTCTCAATACGAACGAATTTCATTGTTGCCAAGAGGATGCTTTCTTGCCTCGGATCGTGCTTGCCTCCTTTGTAGAGGATGGGAGATTTCCCTCTCTATCTCTCTCGCAGCCTCTCTCGCAGTCTCTCTCTCCTCCATTTCACACACTCCTAGGTTTCATCCTCACAAGATATCCAGGCCACACACACAATTCCCGCCTAGACAGCATCTCATTCGATTCTTAGGCCATCCTTCAATAGTTCGCACACCTCGAGTTACACGTCTTGGCGCCGCCCCGCCAACCACGCACGTCGTACGTCGTCCTCGCATTCGCGACCCCGGGAACGACGCCTCATCCAATGAAGTAAACGGCCGCCTCCAACCCGGCCTCCCGCCCGCATATCAAACAAAAAAAAGAGGGCAAACAACAAACACAACCCCTCCAAGCCTTGGACCTTTTCAAAGGTAGGCTCTCTCAACATTTTCCTCTCTCTCTCTCTCTCTCTCTTCCATCCGCCCGCCTCTCCTCTTTCTCTGCAAAGGCTCGCCCACAATGTCTCGCGGTCCCGCCCTCAAAACCCTCTCCACAATCCTCCGCTCCCTCCAATTCGCCGGCGCCACCGTCATCCTCGCTATCTACTCCTACACCCTCGGCGCCATCGCGAATCATGGCCTCTCGACGCCCACCTTCGTCCGCGCCGTTGAGGGCATAGCGGGAATAACCATCGCCTACGCCATCATCTGCATGGTGGTTACGCGCTTCTTCGCCGGCCGCACGCTGCCCTCTTTCATCAACATGATCTTCGACACCGCCTTCGGGGCTACTTATATCTATGTTGCTACGGCGAATCGTGGGGGTGCGGGTTCTTGCTCCGGGGAGGTTGATACGGCGTTTGGGAAGGGGAAGTCGGGGGATAAGGTTGATGATGGGGGTCATGGGGGATTCATGGCGTTGCCCAAGTTTGGGGATGCGTGTAGGTTGCTAACGGCCTGTCTTGCTATCTCCATCGTCATGATGTAAGTCTTGCAAACTCTCTTCACTCTTTTTTTTTTTTCACCTGTCTAACTAAGAACGAAAACAGCTTCCTCTTCATCGGCTCCATTGTTGCCTCCCTTTACCTCGGCCGCAACCACCACCGCGAAAAACGCCAAACCCTCTCCCAGGAACCCCTCAACGACACCTCCTACCCAGGTCCGGACACCTCCAACCCCGACGACCCCTTCGCCCAACCTCCAGCCCAGAAATCCTGGTTCCGCAGCCTCTTCTCCCGCAAGCCGAAACCCAAACCCCTCGTCGACCCCGAAAACGTCCTCCCGCAGCACACGCAGCCGGACCAGTTATCCGACCGCCAGAGCTTCCTCGAGAACGATCACCATGGTCGACCCGACGATTATATCCGCGTTGGAGAAGGGGGAGGACGTCGGCCTACGCCTACGCCGTCGCCCAATGGATACACCATGGTGCAAGTCCCGCCTCACCAGCAACATCAGCAACAGCAATACTTTGGTGCCGAATCGGATCTTGGCCTAGGAGGTGGTAGAGCGCAGGGCTACCAGCGCGTCCCTCTCAACAACAACTCTCCTTACGAAACAACACACCCCTACGATAACGTCTCGCCGATAGAGAACACGCGACCGCCACCCTTTGCAGGCCCCCAACAACAACGCCCTTACTACCCCGACACGACATCGCCATACAGTCCCACATCACCCACCTCACCCACCTACCCCGACCCCCGCTACCGTCCCTCCCTTCCCCACCTCGCAGCGGGGACGTACCACCCGCCTTCTAGCACCATAGGACACACGTCTTCTTCCTCGGCGCTGGGTGAGATCCGCCATTCTTCTTCCCAGCAAGGAAATGATGCGTATTTCCCCGCGGGGCCGTACGAGAATTTGAGGCCTGTGTCGCGGGATGATAGGACGGCGAGCCAACCACGTTTAGGGGGTGGGAATGCGAATGGCAACGGCAATGGTGGGAGGAGGAGGCCGGAGGGGTATACGTATGATGATGGGGTGTATGATGTTGCCTGAGCATGTTGGAAAGAGGGGTGAGATTAGGTCTTGGTAAGATAAGGATATTGACCCGAGGAAAGGATGCTGAAAAACAAAAAGAGAAACAGGAAATACGCATCGGGGATCATTCATGGTTTATGCCTCATAAGTTCAACAATTTCAGCATGAAAGCGGCGTCTTTGCTTTATTTTTTTTCTTTTTGGAGTTTGGAGTTACTGGTTAGCCGAGGGCAGGCAAATGATTAAGGCATTATTGGCACTCGAATTGAGGGTGCACTTTTAGTATTTTAATGATATCAATGAACTAGAACCGCCGCGGTTCTCAAAATGAACATGCATTCATCTCATCATTTCCTTCAAACAGACCAACATGACAACATACAAATCCCTCAGTCCCCATTTCGTGACACCCTGAAGGGAGGAGAGGAGAATAAAAAAGAAGAAGACCATCCATCTCTCATACAATCTAATACCCCATCACCATCCCCTCCTGCTCCCACTCACCCCCTTCCTCCTCCCCCCACCCAACCTCCAACCTCTCCACCTCCCTCGCAAAAAAATCCTGCTCTTCCCTAACAGCGCTCCTCACGCCCGGCGCCACCCCCTCGGGATACCTCCTAACATTAAACCAATGCGTCAGGCCCCTCAGCGCCTGTTCCAACGGCACGGCCGAATCGACCTCGGCATCGACGTCGCTGCCCGCGAGCCACTCGTCCCGTAGTTCGGGCCGGCAGTGCAGGTACACGGCGGTGATGACGCGCATGTTGCTCTGGCGCCACTTGCGCCCGCAGTAGGGGACCTGGTTCTTGAAGAGCTTGAGGGTGTACAGGCGGAGGTCGGGTTGCGGGACCTTGAGGGATTTGCGGAGGATGTTGGAGGATTTGTAGGAGACGAGGAGGAGGTTGCGGTGGGCTTTGGATTTGCAGATTTTTTGCATGATGCGGAGGTAGTTGATGTGCGTGAAGAAGTTGCGCCAGGAGAAGTCCGTGATGGGTTCTTTGGGGAGATCGTTGATGGGGTAGCCGAGCTCGTCGACTTCGGGGGGTCGGCCGGGGCCGTTGAGGTCTGTCGGGGCCGGTTGGAGGGCCGGTGGGATCTGGGGAGCTGGGGGAGGGGGAGATCGACGTCGCTTGATGGGAGGAGGGCAGGCCTCATCTTCGCTTTCCTCTTCCTCCTCGAAGGTTAGGGCTGGAGCTAGAGTCGGCTCAGGAGCCTGTGGAGGCGATCCGGGCTGCTCCTTCATCCTGGATCGTAGGTTGCAGAAGCGGAAGAAGCTATACAACAATGTCAGTAACGAGGCTGGAAAATCTAAGCATGTGCGCTCTGTCTCTCACCTGTGCTCAATACGATCCGTCTTGCTGTCCACCACTTGCTGAATATCCTGATGCGCAAAGAGCTTCAGCACAAGAGGGATGTAATTAGAATCCAGCAACAGCTGTCCAAGATATTCGAACTTGAGTATATCTGTGAAAGAAAAGATGCCCGTTAGTCTAGGTCTCATAAAACCTATAAAATCGCCCCAAACCCAAAGAAAAAAAAAAAAAAACCTACGTGAAACCTTGAACCACTTCAGAATCAAAAGTAGAATTCCAGTCGCGGCCTTGGCCGTAATCTCTCGCGTCCTCGCCGCATCAATCTCTTCGATGGGCGGCGGTTCTGGCACCGGCGATCCGTTCGATCCTCCATTGGCACCTTCACCACCCGGTCGGCCGGCAGCAGGTCCGCCGTTGACGTTTCCGTTGGGAGGAGGCCGGTTCGCCATGCCCGGGTGCTGCTGACTCGCCGGGCCCTGCACGATGACGGCGGTGATATTTACAAGGATAGCCTTCAAAAGGACTATTACGAGGGACTGGAGGTGGGGGAGACTCTCGCGCTAAACAAAAGGACGAGCCTGGTTAGCTTTCGTGGATAGAAGACTTCAAAGGTCGGGGAAATTCATTCGGTACTTACGTATAAATCCTCAACGGCCCTGAGCTGCCTCTTCACCTCCTCACTGGCACCCTCTTCCCGCGGACCAAAGTCCACCAGATTCGTCGGCGGCGGAGGCTTCTCCCTGTAGCCCTTCCTCATAGCCTCAATCTCCTTCCTCTCCTCCTCGTTCAACTCATCAAGGAAGAGCTCCTCGATATCGTCCTCATCGTCATCATCATCGGCACTCACAGCGGGATCCCAACCGCGGTCGAACTTGATAAAGGCTTCACGCTCTTCCCATAGCTGCCGCGCCGCCCTCGTCATCCTCACCCTCTTGGAGAAGATGTCGCCGGCTTCGAGGATAGACGCCGGGATATCGCTGCCTTCCCACTTTCTGTTGATGAGTTGGCTTTGCATACCCGCCTGGCCCTTTCCGCCGGCAGTGTTGCTCGTGGCGTCGAGGGGCGGGTACAGGAACGGGAAGTTTTGGTTCGTCTGGTAATTTTGCTTCTTTCCGCCCTTACCACCAGCTGCGGGAGAAGGCGGGGGGGAAGGGACGGGAGTTGCAATGTGGACGGGCTGATGGAGAATCGAGGCGCCGCTGCTCTGCGAACTCGATGGGTGCTGGAGGATGCCGCCATTGACACCACTCTTGGACGGCTGGTGGGGCAAGGGAGGGAGTAAGGAGGTATTGTCAGCTTCGAGGGGTATCAGTGAGGGAGGGGGGATGTAGGCGGGGTATTTGGAGGTGATTTCCTGTCGGAACGCATGGTAGTCCAGGGGTGAGGCAGTAATGATATTTTTCTCCTTTCCATCTTCGGGTGTTTCGCGGGTTTCTTTCTTTGCTGTGATGAGTTCTTTGGTGCCACCAAAGACAAGCAGAATAGACTTCCAGAGAAGTAAGAACATCTATATGAACCTGTTAGACTGGCATTCACTACATAGCACATAGGTGGCATGTTAATAGAAACTCACCTGAGATTGGGGCAGGCAAGCTCCTTCGTCCCAACGAAGCTTGGATGTGGCAAACAGCATGAAGTTAGGGAGGCTGGGATTCAGCCTGACAAGCCTCTCCCTGGCATCAGCCAACTCATTAGGGTCATTAAGTGTCATCTGGATAGCAATATAAAGAATCGTCATCAGGTTCGACAACTCTTCTTGGGCCATCTGCACCTCAGTCTGTCCTAGATTCTGAATATCACCCCTAGAGAAAAAGAGGAAAATGAACCATTAGCGATTCCCAAGCCCACAGCAGAATGGAAAAAGAACGGAATACTCACCAAAACAGCTCGAAACGTTTCCTCAACGCTTTCCAAACGCCCTCCAAACCGCCCAGCTCCCCTACCAACTTTACACCCTCCGCCATGGCGCTCAACTGCGACTCGCTCGCAACACACCTCTTCTTCTCATCGCCCACCCTCGAAACGGCCGTATCCCCCCACCGACCCAAAACCACATACGCAATCTTGCTAATATGCGTCAACCTCTCTGACACCTCTTCAGCGACACCCAACCCGATCACAGCCTCGGCGACGAACCTCCTCCTCTGGGCCTCATCCACGTCGTCCCACGAAGCGCCAAACTCCTCCTGCCACTGCCACTCAAACGTCTTTTGTATGCCGTTTAGACGTATCCACTGCCACACCATGTACACGAACCACTCGTCAATCTCCTCGCCGTTGGCCGCCATGTCGGCGTAGGTGAAGTCGTAAGCGGCGGGGTCAGCTTGTCGGATGTCGGCGACGATGCGGCGAAGTTGCATGAGCGAGAGGGAGTCTGTGGCTTGTTGGACCGTCATATTTTGCTGCTGCTGTGGTTGGTGTTGCAGCGGTTGGAGGATGATTTGCGAGGTGTTTGGAGCTGGTGGCGGGGCGGGCTGTTGGTTCCTTTGGAGGGTTGGTCTGCCCCGCGGTGGTTCGGGACCTGAGCCTGAGCCGGATATTCCCATGTCGGCGACGTCTTCGGCGAGTTTCAGGGTGTCGGGGTGGGCGTCGCCCGTCGTTCGTTGCGGCCACATCTCTTTTTTCTCCCCTCTGCTTGCGTTCTGTCTCTATGTTTGGATAGGGCGCTGGGGTGGCGGTTGGAGCATGGTGGGACCTGTTTGGAGCTCAATGGGGACTCGATTTGGTGGGCGAATGCGGGGTGGGAAATTAGATGTATGCTTGGTCTCGTGTCGTTCGAGGTTCGAAAGGGCTATTGTTTACCTTCGAGAGCTCGTGGGATGCAAGATAATAGTTCACACGATCATCGATGACGCGCCAACGTGAGCGAGGTCAGGGAGGACGAGGCTCGCGAAGCTACAAGATACCTTGCATGTATTACGTAATCATCGAGATTAACGCTCGGTGAGCTCCTTCCGACAAGGAAATCAAGCGACAATGCGTATCCAGCGTTATTCCATTGTGTAGTTAAATATCATTGATCCGATTGATCTGCCACATCAGTACGTTTTCATCGAAATATTGATATAATTGTAGACAATTCAGCCTTCCATCGGGACATCAGAAACATCCGGACACCCCTCCTTCGCACCATTGCCATCGCCCGGCAAAGTCTCGCCAGCAGCCTCCCTCGCAGCCTGCTTCTTCGCCTTCGCCTTCGCCCTCGTCCTAGCCTTCTTGATTGAATTAAGCCTCTTCTTTTTCGCCTTCAGATGCTCATCCTTCTCTAATCTCGCCTTCTCCTCTGCCTCCTGCTTCTCCTTCCTCGCCTTCACCCTCATCCTCTGCTTGATCCGCATCTTCTTACCAGGTCTCTTCCTCTTCTTCTTTCCTTCTTCGTCAGGCCCTTCACAAACCACCGAACCTGGTGACTCATCATGCGCCCCTCCTTTCCGTTTCGACGTCACCGTAATCGTAGCAATCGTTTTCCACGGCCTCTCAAGCCCCCAAAACCTCCGTCGGCTCCCCTCGATAATCTGCTCAAACGTCATCACCGAGGCCTCGTATCGCGCCCGCTCCTCCGTCGTGGCCGGCTTAGCAAAGTAGTAAGAAATAGGCCGCCTTGCGATGATCCCTCCTTCGCCGGGTTTGAACGGCCTGTCCTTTTCCAGGACGATCTTAGCGGCCGGTTGACTGGTGCCGAAGAGTTTAAATTCGAATTCTTCGGGTGGCTCTTCCTCCTCGTCTGTTTCTGTCGGGTTCTCATCCTGACCGTTCTCGGCTGGGTGCTCCTTTTTTGCGGGAGGAGGAGGCACAGGGGTTTGCTGGATTGGCGTGATGTCCCATGAGAGGCTGCCCGCTAGCTTCAAATTGAGGACTTCGCGCAGGTGAGCGCGGGCTTCTTCGTCGACTTCCGCTGAGTCGACGGATGAGCGGTCATCGAGCTCATTCCTCCTCACTCTTTTTGCGTCCGGGACCTCAAACATGGCTTGCCGGTAAGTTGTTGGGGCTTTTGTACCGGGGTGAGCTAGACCGTATTTTTATTGTGATTGAACGAGACGATTCACCGCCTAACACTGGTTGTTGGGCTCGGTGAGACCTGAGGGCTGAAGATACAGATTTGATGCGTGCGTGCTGCTTCATGAAGTCGGCAAATTCAGGACGTTGGATCAAGGTTCGGGAAATTAGGTAATCAAGTTCTGATCTGAGCCCAAACTCATCGTTGTCTACTTCGTATCTTGCAAGATTTCTGCCGCCAAAACCCGCCCAAATCACTCAACTCAACCCTGAGATGCCTTCTGCTCGTCCTCCTGCTTCGTGCTTCGTGCTTCGTAAATCAAATCATACACTGCACCGGCCATGAATCTCATATGAAATAGGGCCGTTAGTAACATTGATCAATCTTGCAAAGTTCTCATCGTCGCAATCCCCCAGACGATTGACCAATTGATCCCAGCGCAGATCGCAGATCACAACACCTACATGAACACCTCGTACAAGTGCGACACAAACGAAGCAGGGAGCAAAGCATCCGGCCCGGATTATTTGGCAAGGGGCAGTAAAGACCAGTGATTAAAAGGCGCCAAAACCACGTGCCAGAGAAGCTCATCTCGGCCCCATCCCCCCCCCCAATCCCTACTGCGAGACTGCACGCCGAGCCCAGCCCGAGCGAGTGCAGCCCTCTGCAACGCAACACTGACGAACGCTCACTAGAACATAGCGCTACCACCCTATTCTCACTATTCTCAACTAACGATTGCACTATTTAGAAGCCGAATCGGTCAATACGACCACCGGCAACGTCGTACCTCGACAATTCGGACAGAAGAGCGATCTGCAAAACCGCAATCGTCACATCTGCTCGTAATACAAATGGCATTATCCCGGTGTTCCCGAGTCCCGGGTTGCTTCATGTTTGCCAACGAAGCCCAATTGTCAATTCTGCACATGCGGAAAGATCTTGAATCGTACCTACTTCTCCCATCCGTAGACTTTAGCTTGGCCCATCTCTCCTCAAGCCAGACCAGCCAAACAATCCCGCGCAGCCTGTGTGCACTTCACTGCACTCCAACAAGGTGCTGCATATCACTCACTCACAACTCCACTCCATCTGCTGATCCCGAATCACAAAAAAAAGGACCAAAAAGGGAGGTAAATGCGACCTTGACCGTGGACCAGGACCTGCCAAGTGGCAAAGTTGCAGCTCGATCAGCCATGCCCCATACGCTCGGTCCCATTCAGCCTCAGCTCTCCTGTAGCCAAGATGGCGGCTCCGAAGCCCTGGGTACACTATTGGACACTATCGTGGCGCCAACCCATCAGTCACATTTTTTGCAGACCCTCCTACATAAGTTAAGGGGGAGGGGAGGAGGGGAGGAGGGGAAACGGAACGGGTAGGGAAAAGCAAAAAGGAAAAAGAGAAACAAACAGCGCAAGTTCGAGAAACCTGACGCGAGACGGTGAATTCCAAATCGACAAAAGGTCTTAATTACTCGTAGACACTGATCGGTCCTACTCAACGATCAGCATCGTCGCTGTCTTCCAGCCATCCATCCACCATCCTCGTCCATCTTCAGTCCATCTTCAGTCCATCTTCAGTCCATCTTCAGTCCATCTTCAGTCCAAGCTCCATCGCCCACATAGGGGACATGTGCTTCGTAGAATGTGAGCTATGAGGAAGGGAAAGCTCACTAAGGATCTTGCGCTTGCGCTTGCACGATTCTCCTCATTCCTGATATGTACTTCCACTTCTCCGACCAAGCAAATAGAGTAATGCAATACGTAGCCCAGGTTGGTGGTATGAGCCTCATCCCTACGCATACGAAAGCAGCTCGCCAATCCCCTCACCCTCCCCCCAAGAACCATGTCTTCCTTTCAGCCCGCCAGGGGTCTTTGTCCCATCCGTCAGATCCTTTCCGCGAAGGGCCTGGTCCAAAATCGGCAAATAGCCTTGGCGCCGGCCAAACAGCCACCAACGCCAGCTCCGAGTCTCCACACCCACGATCATGCAACGACCAACCTACATTAGTTCAAGAGTATTAGCTTGCGGATGCCATCTGCATGCTTCGTCGTGTAGACCTGAGCATTGGGTATTATCACGACTTAAAACCTCTTCCCCTTTTTTTTCTTTCTCCTGGAAACGACTCCCATCCTCACCGCCTAGGTTACTGGTCCTCGCCCCTGCTTCAAGACAGCCAGACTTATCAATGATCATACATTTCTGTTCACTGACAGAGAAACACCGAAATCCAAATCAGTTTTACCTTCCTCGGAGCGCCCACCAACGTCGTAGGGGCCAACCCCATCCACCCTGTCCAACCGCTGCCCAAACAAGGAAACCCTGAGGAATATCACCGAAAATCAGGCAAGCCACTCACACACGGACCTGGCCAAAAAGAAAAAGAGGAAAAAAAGAAGGGGAAAAAGATTTGAGGGAACGGAAAAAAAGTACTTCTTACAGTTGCTTCTGATTCGATCTGTCCCAATATTGCCTTTTACTCAACACTAGTGGCTCACACAAGCTGGACTCTTTCTTCACTTTCCGCCCCGTTTTCCCATCAGGCGCGGGTAATTGGGAACCTTGAAGTTCCCGGAGAAAGGTTGAAACAAAACAGTCTTACCCGTCGCAATATATTAAAACAAACAGAAACCCTTCTCATTATTTCCTCTTCCTAAACAAAGGTTCGGCCGAAACCTTTTTATATACAAAACCCTGAAGCGATCTTATCCTGCCGTGGTCCCTGCTACATTCCATTCGTGTAACCCAACCACATGGTAAAGAGGGCACTGCATATAACGACCAAATTATATACACGTGGCCGACTGGCTTTCTCCTGTTCTCAAACGACTCGACCAGTGTCACCAGTGTCACCTGGATTCCGGAAAACCACCGTCCTAGCCAACCCAGGCGACGGAACCGAGATGGACGGGCCGGGGGACGTGGGACGTGGGACGTGGGACGTGGGACGTGGGACGTGGGATGGGGATGGGGATGGGGAACAGGGAATGGGAGAAGTCGCCTGGATACAGCATGGTATGGAGGGGAAAGCGTCACGACTGTCATCTCCATCTAGTAGCAAGCTAGCTGCGATTTCGACCTCGTCCTCTCGAGACGCCCAACTCGCTCCTCTTTGGAACACTCACCACCGCTTGACGCTACTTTACCTCCTCCGAAGACAAACCCTTCGTCTCCACGCTCGCAACATCGCAGAATCGCCATGCTCGGAGTCGTCTTCCTAATCCATTAAGGCACTAGCGTACCCGACCGACATCGAGTGGACTAGGCTCATGGTAAGTATGGCGCACCTTCCGGTCGAATAAATCTAGCCCTGGCAACCCCATCCATCATCGTCGACCCAACTTTCAACAGCCACTCAGATAAATGACGATCCTCAAATTCACCAACCTGCTTTGTCAGTTCCGGCTGGAGGCCGAAACGGAAAAAGATTGGTGGAAGGAAGCTGGGAACCCAAAAACCAACAAGCAAGGAAACAAATCCCACGACGACAGGCGGTTCACGAAATGCGTGATGCGACGCGGAATCATTCGAATGAATCAGTTCCCGCTGGGCGGCTTGAGGATCGGAACTTGGGGCAAAAGCGAGGCTGCAAACTGGGGGACCGATCTGGGGATCTCAGGCTCGGAAAATCGCCGCTCGGACATACAACGAACTGGGCCGAGTTAATCCAACAACGGGCGAACCAAGGCACCCCCGGATCAATCCCGGGCAAGACAAACAAGGTTCGCAAAGGCCGGCAGAGCCACAGACTCCAAACAGCAATCGCTAGATATCTTCCCATTCCAGTTGCCCACACCCGAACGCCCATCACCAACGAATCCTCCTGTCCCGTCACCTGTTTAATCATACTGCTCGAATATCAAACACACAGATCGGACATAACTCCCCGCATAAAAACACCACGACAACAGGCGACGACGACAAACAGGGACACGGAGCGCAAACGATTGACTGGAAGCGAATTTCCATCTTTATATGCCTCGCTCTATCGCGTAAAGTGATATATCTCCGGGGGGGGGGAAAGCATTACGTTCGTTCCGTCTCCAAATCCCATGCCACACACGCACCGCCTGGCCGGAAAATACGAAACTACCCAGTTTAACTTCATCCAGAACGCATGCAGGCGGTTATTTTTTCGGCGAAAAAAAGAAAAAAGGACAAAGGGAAATCGGTCGGCAAGATCAAAGAGGGAGAAAAAAAAAAGAGCATCTCAAAAATAACCACCATCGAAGTTCAGATTCCGAAGCCTCTCCAAACAAAAATCGCGCAGAACCGAGTCACAACAAGCGTTTCTAATCATACATTGTCACACAAAAACCACCAGAGTTTGGAAGGGAAAAATAGCGACGACTAGACTGCTTCCCTCGACAAAGGAAAATAAAGAAAGAGGCTCTAGGGTATTAAGAAAAAAAAAAAGAAGCGGCGGGCGAAAATGCATATCGTAAGTATCCTCTTCCGCATCAAGGCATAACTCCAAAGGGACTTCATCAATCAGTTTGCGCTCCAAGAGTAGTGGTTCAGGCTTCCGCCATATACCGGCGTACTCGAGGCCGCGGGGGTCGTGTTAACGCGGGGCGGTGGTGGCGGCAGCGCGGCGGGAGGTCCTGCTGCGCTTCCTCCCTTGTATGGTTCGGGGTAAGAATACGTCCTCGCTTCACCGTTCGTGTACGCCACGGTCGAGTTCGGTCCTCCTGCCGTGCTCGTCCACGTATTCGACGGGGGGTAATAGTCCCTCGGCGGTGGCGGGTTGGATTCCGTGGCATACGAGTTCGTCATGTCACCAGACGAGTTGGTATTGCTGCTGTTAAGCGCGACATCGTGGTACGAGTTCGCGTACCGATATTCACCCGTGTTTTCGTTGTTCGAGATCGAGCTCGCGCTGTGGACGCTCTGATGCGTGGCATGTCGTGGAGATTTAGAAGGGCGGGGGTTGCTATCCACATAACGTGGTACACTGAGGGAGTTCTCTCCTCCTTGCGACGGGATCGACGAGAGTTGAGGAGGGGGGGCTGTCGTGGGAGGAGCGTAGGCATACTGGGTACGGATGGTCGGCTGCTGGGAGTCGTTGGTTGCGAGGGAAAGCTGCACCGAGGGCATCGATGTCTGAAGCGGCATTTCTTGAGGTTCTGCCGTAAAATTGTTTGCTCCTGTCAAAGGCACCTTGGCGTAGGGCTCGGATCCAATCGTCGTTGATGAATAGCTGCTCGGCCCAGACACTGGGATCTGAGGAATATGGCTCGGTTGATTCCACGAGGGATAAGAGCTTGAACAACCAACCAGTCAGCAAAAGAAATCAAAGAAAAGTGGGGGAAACGAGGCCTTCGGCCCAACTCTATCGAGAATCACACGGGAAGGGGAGAGTGCTATTCTCTAGGAGTAGCCACTCCCACCATTCCCCCATAAGATTCGCAATAGAGCCGCTAACATAACAGGTTGAAGAGAAAGCTGACTCGTTCTCTTGGAGTCGACAAGTTCTTTCTCAGAGGATTGAAGGGGGTAAAGAAACCTACTTTGACCGCATTCCCATCTGGCTTCCCGGCATTTTGGGCGCTGAAAACGTAAACGCAGACCGAGGCGGCTGCATGTCGACAGGCCGCGGCTTCCCCTCTCCAGGCTTAACAGTCAAGGGGCCAGCTACGATACCCAAACCGGTTTCTACCAAGGCCTGTCCACGAGATCCGGCACTGGACCCGAGCAGAGGAATCTCTTTACGAGCCTGGAAGTTGCGCGGGCTTCGTCCCCGTACCACAATCGGCGCAGTCGTCGATTCCGCCAGTACGGTCTTCGTACCGTTGGAGAGGGTTCCCATAACTTTGAGATGCAAAACAAAGTGTTGCTGCAGCTCCTTTCTCCTACCATTGTTTGCGGTTGCTCTGTTTTTTTTCGGTTACAAAAGTTGTTAGCCACAACTTCTCATCGCCAAGTCGAGCGAATATTCCACTTACATTCTAAACTGCAATCTCCTCCACCCGATAGGGTACACCGCATACTCGCCCTCGCTCTCCGTGCCATCATCCTGGAATGGGATAAGCGGTAAAGACTGGGGTTCTTGGTCGGGGCTCTGCGGGATTTCAGGCGAGTTGGGAGGTGGAGTCTTCCAAGGAATCACGATCAAGCGAACGGGATTTCCATCCACTGACTCGATCGCCGAGATGGTGACTTCGACGTTGTTGACCGGAACCGTCTCTCCAGACTCGCTAACCACGGACAACTGGCCACGCGGAGTAATCAGAGAACCGCTGATCTGGAAAAGATTTCGGCGGTAGCAAGTGAGCTCGGGTTGGAGGATAGTCCCGTCACTGGTGCTGGATGGCATTTCGGAAAGGAAAAACATGCCGTGGAGTTGAGCCGACAACTCTAATTGCTGAATTCGCCCATGCTGGTCTACGATCGTGGTCTTGTCCTGGGTTCGCTTGAAAGACAGGAGCTTGTGATCATGGTTGACGGACAATTTCGAGTTGTCGTCGCGTATTTCTTGAACCATATCCTGGTAGGGTGCCTGCTCGGTTTGGGAGTAGGTCCTCTTCAAATTCGGGAAGCTCTGGTGAGATGTTAAGTTCGGATGGGGCTGGTGCCGCTCGTACGCCTCCGATTCCTCCTGGCCGGGATATCGATTATACGAGTAAGGGGGTTGCTCCAGAGAGTGGTGGCTGCTCCTTGGTCTCGCGGGATGCTGCGGCGCGCCGGCCGAAGCTGGATTAGGGAGGCCCGATTCCATCGGCGGATTGAACCTGGCTGATGCCATGTGGACCGGGCTGCCATAGTTAGGCCAGAGGCTGGAAGGCCCTGGTTCAGCCTTCAAGTCTGCCATCGCGGCCGGAAACGTGGTTGTCGTGGTGGTGGTGGCGGTGGTAGTTGTTGTTGTCATGAGAGCATTCCCTCGAAGTCTCCGTTTTGCTTTAAGGTTGGTAGTGCAAGTTCCCCCCTCTTTCGAAATGAAGGACCGTTCGAGATTACGAATCCAAGTGGTTAGATTGATGAAGTGGTGACTTCTCTAGCTATTGCCTAGCTTGGACGGGGACCAAAAAAAAGCCTTGCCAAGTTGAAGGGGAAAAGTAGTCGGCCTGTTTCTCGCCTTCGTTGGGATATCCTTTGGTTGGATCGAAAGATAAAATCGAGAGTCTGATGGACGAGTCTCTCAGTCGAAGGATGCAGGGCAATGTGTACTTGTATACTCCAAAGACACCCAACGGTAGATGGGAGTCAAAGTAGAAGGCAGCGGGAGGGGGTGTGGGGAGTGGATTGGGGGGTGCACCCTCGTGGAGTGGACTATGTTCGAAAGGGATGGTCGTACAGTAGCAGTACAAGTACACTAGGGGTGGGAGTGATGAACAAGTCGACAAGTGTCTCCTGATGGTGGATACCTTGACAAGAGCCTGGGGCGTTTCTCCCCAGAGCTGCCAAGAGGAGTTGACCAGTGCTGGGGTGTCAAGAGCCAAGAGCCAGGCCGGGAGCGCGAGATTTTTTGGCCGTGTGGGACTCGAGTGACCTTTTTTTCAATGATCTCGACAGGCGTGCAGATTTTATGCACGAAGCCCAGTACAACCAAGGATCGCAACGCGTTGGGATACCAGCTCAGACACGCATGGGGAGGTTTGGGAGAAAGCGGGAATGAGAAGGAGAAAGGATGGAGTAGAGAGAGAACGAACGGCTCGAAAGTGATGGTTCGGCTGGGAGGATGATGAAATACAATCCGACCGCCGGATGGATCCTTTTTAAAGATAGTAAACTTGGCTTTGGATAGCCTCGATCGACTGCGTGCGTGGGTGACCTTGCTTGCTCTCAATCATGCGCTTATTTGGAAATGAGGTCGGAGAAATGGGACAATTTGAGGGAAGGAAATAACAAAAATTCAGAAAAATCTCAAGGTGACAAGAAGATCCAGATGGAGACTTATCAAGGCTTCTATGATAACGAGGTCTATGTTTAATAAGGTCGGGATGCTGTGGACCTAGTGTGCATCTTGATTCCCGACGCGACTTTCTTGAAGACGACTCGAAAAATGAGGGAAAGACTTGCCTGGTCACCTCGGGGGAAGGCTTTTCTACGTTCGGTGGGTCCCAAGTCAAGAATTGGGGGCCTCGCTAGGCACTTGTCTGCCGAAGGACGTCCAGGAGACTAGAGAAGCATCTGGGGAGTGGTCGTACTTCGTACAAACAGTCCTTTGGGGGGTTTGGGGAATTGATGGAACCTTGCTCAAGGGAGACGCCTGATGGAGAGAAATGACAACGGAGATTCAAGAGCCTGGACCAAGGGGAATACAACAGGGATAACACCTCCTTCTGCGGGTGAATCTCCAGAGTCGAAGGTACCTTATCGTGAACCAGTGTCTCCTCCAGGCACAGGGATAGAAGATGAGGAGGCTTCGAGGTCTTAGCAGGGGGCTTGTCGTGTCCGTGTGAAGTAACTCCTCCGAAGCCAGGGCAGAAACAAGAGAGTGCGACGGGCAGGACGGACAACTAAACTACACGACTTCGTACTGGCAGGGATTTAGGTGGAGGAGAAAGAGGAGGAAGCAGGGGCGGAGGTCTCGACAACGGGAAAGCCACCGAGCCCCGCCCACAGACACAGACACCCATGTCCTTCCTCCTTGGACAGCGAAGTGACGCTGTTGATTAGTGTAGTGTCGTAGCAGACAGAAGAATCCTCCGACGGCTCAGGAAGGTTCTTGGCCCGCAATTTTCTAGAAACCGTTGGGCAGTTGCGCCGATGCGAGCCCAGAAGGGAAAGGTCGGTTGGCAGGGGTGTGGAGTACTTGAGGGGGTGTGCAAGGAAAGTCGGTTCATGAGATTGCGGATGACCAGGGTCAGAGTGGGTAAGAGGGTCGCTTGGGGGGGAAACAGACATCGTGCAGTGAAAGGGGGGACCCTATAATACAGGTTGTTATAGCTTAAGACGACTAGGATCGCACTGAGAATCATCTGAATGGGAGGTGGTCCATGGGCGGTGACGGGTAATCGACCGAAAGTAAAGTGTGTGTGTACTCCAGCAATGCGTGGAGATGATCGTGCTTGATAAGGTGTCCCACGACTTCTAACACTCTTGCCGGGCTCCCGTAAGAGATGTCGCTCCAGATCAGCCAGTGTTGGAGAACTCTTCGTGGTGTGGTGGTTTATTCGTCTCATCTTCTCCCGGTATTGCAGTGGAGATCCTGACCGAGGATTAATGGGGCATGAGCGAAGCAGACGAACACGGTAAAATAGCTCTGCAGCTCCCGCCGAAGTCCATATCCACACTCGTCCGGACTTAAGAGCAAGTCAGGTGCTCCTCAAGAAATCGAGAAATCGAGGTCGCGTACTTCATTCTTCGTGAGAAGTTTGTACGTAGTGTACATACAGTGCTTTTCTGGTATGGCACCATCCCTAGCCGACAGGGCCATCGGCGCTATTAATTTCCCTTGTTTTTTTTAGCCTCGTTTCCGTGCTACATCCAGAATTACCCGCTGTAATTTCACTGCTGCAAAGCACACCGTTGATGAGCTCTTGAAGCGTGTGTAATTCACACGCTCCGGGACCGTTCGGGCACCCACCACCGAAATTTTGTGTGCGGCGAAAAGTTGGAGGTCGAGAACCCGCGAATAGGGTATATCAAAGGTAAATGAGATGTTTTAAGCTCTAACTAGGAGTAAACATGGCACAAGCGTGTCCATCGCGTGGGCCTGGTCATGCCCACGAAGGTAGGTCAAGGATCAGAGCAATCGAGGTACAAGTGTACACAGATATTCCAGGGACACTACCACGAAACTTCGCCGAGGAACTACTGCACGTTAGCTCCTCCTGGAGACAGTGAAAGATCCACACTTAGGGTAGAAATTTGGGAAAAAGACCACGCGCGGCTATGATTTGGTCTTAAACGAGGACCATGCAGCATAAGGATACTGCGGTCTTCCATTTCCTTATGGTCCGTCTTCCTTTCGATCCGGTGGGTTCCCTCTCGTGTACTTCCGCCTAGCAGGGAGACCTGAAGATTATCAAGGATCGGATCGCTCAACCACTGCGGCGCCTGTGCCGTGTCGCAGGCGAATAAAGGTCGACGTGCCATGTATTGCCCATAGCTTCGGCACGGTATTTTTCTGCAGCACAGTCGGCTCGGAACCATACGAAGTAACTGAGTTCGTGATAGCGATAGCTCTCGTAAACGCAGGGGAAAGGAACGCGGCGCACTTCTGGAACACCCAGGCGCCGTGCGTTTATTGTTCTCCAGATACCGGATGTTTGACGCTTTTGGTAAGGCAAGTGCTAGCACCCATTCACTTTGTTCCGGAGCGAGATCTTGCACATGGTCTTTGTCAAGTCGCGATGCTGTCCGTGCCAATTGCATGCTACTTGTACCGATGTACCTCGGTACGTATACTTTTTAGGGAGGAGCGGGAAGAGTAACGTCGCTCCCCCCATAAAAAGTACCTCGTACTTCGTACTGGTTCTATTCTACCCCAAAGGGGAAGTTGCAGGTGCGCCTTCTCCTTCTGTGCAGCGGCAGAGACAGGGAAAGCAGGTTCGACTCACTTGGCAAGCGCAGATTTCAGGGCAGAATGAAGAGCGGAGTACTAGTGTAGTGTCGTGAAAAGCGTACTGCCGGCAGTGCAGGGCAAACAGAGGACTAACAATCCGCAACCGCCACTTACAAAAAAACGAAGTAATGGACGCGGTCCCATGGTCAATAAACACTTGCCCGTTGCTATTCTCGATTCTCCCTCCTCGCGCTTTCCATTCACAAAGCGACTAAGTCGCCTCCAGCACACTAGTGTACTTCGTAGACGATGGAGATACAGCACTCGGCTCGGTCGCCGAGAACCCTCTTCCAGTGCAGGAAGTTAGGACCACGAGTGGGACAACTCTGGACCCTCGATCGCACCAATAAGGGATGGGCCTCTAGCCCGTACAGCATATCGTAGCGTATACACTCAATTGAGCCTTGTGTACGAAGTACTTCATACTCGAGATGCAACATTGAACAGTTAAGCTCTTGACTGGGCAAAGCCGCAGGTACTGCCGCATGGATGAAGGTATGCTGGTGTACCTCGGTACAGTTGAGGCCTTTCCAAGACAGGATGACAGGGAGAGGGAGACTACACTACGAAGTACACTACGAAGTACACTACAACTTGACAAGTCCCATGGATGGGGGCCAAGGAAATTGCTCTCCTCACTGCCACACGTAAGTGCTCGGCCTTATTATGACGTTTCGAGCTCCTTCCTCTTTTTGATCCCTACTTCTACTAGGGCAACGCTATCAACGAGGGAAATGGACTTTTCCGCCTTGACGAAATCCAGTGTCCATAGCCCCCATTCAACCACTATTCGTACCTTGGTACTAGCAGCCGGGTTCGGCGTCTACACGTTCTGAGAGATCACAAGCGTGCTCAATTATCAAGCAGAGTTTCGGTAAAGAAATGCGGCGCCCAACGGCTTCTTTGATTATTATCTTTGTTATTGCACCTTCCATATTTCCTTTCCAGCTGTACCAAATGGGTACAGCCATCAGCGACAGAATGTCCAGGGGTCATCATCAATTCCTTGTAAACTAATAGTTCTGACAATCCTAATGGAGAAGTCGAGAGCCTGTCAAACCCACTTTGATATTGCTGAACCAGTATCCGGGTTATGACCTCGCGGATAAATGGATGAATCTGTGCCTCGAGATAGTTCGATGGCATCCTAATCTACCTTCCATCCGTGGAGGGCAACTTATAGCACGCTAGTGGGCAGTTAAAGGGGAACACTCGTCGGGGTTACGTTCGGGTATCGTCTGCCCCTAGGACCCGCTTGCCCAAACAGGGTATAGCACAAGAACCAGGAGTGGCATGCACGGTGAGATCAAAGGTTCCTCACTGTGAATAGGGCCAATAGGGCCTGCAAGGGCGAGGGAGAGGGGGTGCGGTCCTCGGGCAAGGGTAAAAATCCATGCTTCGGTTAGGTGGCTCCGAACCACTTCTCCGAGGTCCTCCACTTTACGAAGTTTTGATGTCGACATCCAGTGGCTGGTCCCATTCTTAGTCAAAGACCATGTTACGAAATCGGAAAGCTCGCACAGGTCTCCCGCGCTTAGCGCCACTGGGATAAGAAGAAAGATAAAGAAGGTTCAGTCTTGAAGAAACTTGCCATGACCTTTTCCTGAATCTCGGATATTCGAATAGAAATCCCGACCCACCTTCCCGAGTTTGTTAATTTGCTTTCCCAATGCACGAGTTTGTGAAGGAAAGAGGAGCCTATGAGAAGGTACGAAGTATTTCGCATGTGAGGTGGTTTTCCCCACCAGACCGGATGGGGGACAGTGTGCAGTCTGACTAATCGATTTGACCAACTTCGTACCAGAGGGGTGGAGATAGCGAAGAACAGACTCGAAATGAACTGACCATTCTGAACGGACATTGTTTCTAAAAAAGAACACATCCATGCCAGCCATCCCATGCTTTCACACGTTACCGAGCCCACCTTGCATCGACACATCGAGCGTGGTGCAGTTTCCTCGTGATGTACGAAGTATACTTGTCAGGGACAGAGCTACCTTACCCTAATGTGGCGCACACTAGTTGCGACTGTGAGCGAGTCGTCTTCAGGTTGCTGTTGCTTGGCCACAAATCCCGCTTCTCTATTCGTCCAGAGGCTGGTTTATCCTCCCTTCGCACATGGAGAGGCAGATTGGGGGGTTTCTTGGACGTGCGAGGAATACGCCAGCATCCTTGGATGGTATCACTGAACGCCTGCTAGATTGATGGCAAGCTGTGAGATCACAGTCCTTCCGCGACCGTTGGGATCTTGCGTGGCGCGTTGTATTAGCCCAGTACATGAAGTTTAAGGTTGGGGGGTTTGCTCCCCTTATTTTTCGGACAGTGAGCAGGCATCAATTCCTGATTTCGTCAATGTTCATTCTTGCATATAAAACCCGACTTCCGCAAGTATCTACTAATTTAATATTCAACTTACTTACTCCAAGCAGCCCCAGAGGGAGTAAGTAGTATTTCCGCCACTCGGAGGCTAGCGATTGAATCCGCAAAAGGACAGTTGGCGGCTTCTGGGCGACGGACACTTCCACCTGCACCTCAGGCGCTGAAGAAAGGAGAGCGGGATACTACAGTTGAGCTGTTCGCGTCTTCGAATGGAACGTAGCGGAGTCAGTTGTCGTGTCCGTATGTAGTTTGGAGTCTTGCCCTGCAGGTGGCGTCGACTCTACTGCATCGGCCCACTTTGCTTGTCACTCCAAGACACCATCCCCCGCCTTGCAACATTGAATCTTTTTGTCTGTCCGCGAAGGGCATGCATTTAAGAAGCAAAGTAGCAGTGCACACTGCTCCGCTCCGCTCCACTAATTAAGGCACGAAGACATCAAAGTGCTTAGTGTAGAGTGTGGCTCCTCTTTTCCAATCGAGACACCGATGGTCTTCCACTTACGAAATAGACCAGGGACAGACGACTCCCAGATGCACAGGAGCGGCTTCTGTAAGCCCGTGATCGGCCAGGAACGTTGCGAAGATGGCCCGCCTTAATCAATCGTCCGAGAAGCCTTTAGATCTCGGAGCCATTGTCCATTCTGCGCACCGCTCATCGAACATGACGGGGAAATGGCCAACTGTGTTCCATGCCGTCGATACAAAACGGCCGAGGGATGCACGTCTTCTGGAGCAGTCATTATTACGAAGTAGTCTTCTATATCATTAGACACCCCAGGCCATCTTTCCAACACTATTCGCTGTTTCGCATAAAGACTGATTCGATGTCGATGTTCTAGTGCAGCCAGAAAACAAATACTCGCCACACCGAAAATTTAACTCATCACTTGCCGCTTGGCTTTTTTCTTTTCTTTTTTCCACTTGTCCCTTTTCTCTGCTTCAGACGAGTCAAATATTGTCGTCCCCCTCGCGGACGGAAATTGTCCCAGCTCCAAACCATGGATCCCAGAATACAGGTCGCTTCGTTTGCCCATCCCCTATGCAAGGTCGATTATTGTTTGCGACCCCCAACTTGAGTTCTGACTGCTTCCCCCATCGAATTCAATCGAGTTCGACGTTGGGTTCTAAATTTGGCATGAATTTCCAATGAACCCCTGAATATCAAAATCAATATTACTCTTCCGAGAATGTGACAGCAGGGTCCAGCAGCATCTTCGTCTGTACTTTGCGGTTGATGTGTACCCCACGGATTTAATAGTCACTCAACTTCACCAGCCATATTATCCCAATTTGATTTGTGGTTTCCAGGGCAGGGACAGATCGACCGTTTAGTAACTTATTACCAAACATTGCTTTCAACTCATTTCCTTGATCAATGGATGTCAGTGGTCCAAACTGTTTCTCTTTTTGGATCAATATGGTGAACAATTCCAACAATGTGTCACCTCCTCCATCAAGATTCACCCCTTGCTTTGTACTATAATTATAAGGAGTGATGACCCTCTCCGAAGAGAACAGACATGGTAGCACGACCCCCCATCGGTTTTGTTTGTGCCACAGGAGAGGGCCCATGACAGCGGCTCGGAAACGTAGCAATTTCGTCCAAATTTCCCTTGATTGCTACGAAAAATGACGAACATCCTGGGCTGTCCTTTGTTGGGAACCCTTCCCACGGGAATATGAATGTGATAAACCATAATGAACCGTCGAATCAACTACCGAGGTGAGATTCCTTGAAGAGGCTCCGAGCGGTTGGTAGAGGATAACATGTGGGTTGCAGAAACCAGCGCTTACAGCACTGACAGCAACAGCTGTCTCTCTCCTTAGCCTGGGTCTACGAAATTCAAGTGATTGTGACTGTCATGAAAGGATTCAGAAAATGTACTTCCATTTACTCGTCCCAGACATCCCGGGAAAAAAAGCAAGAATCGTGCCATTTTTTTTTTTTTTTTTTTTTTTTTTTTTTTTTTTCCTTCAATCATCTTTTTCTTCTTCCTCCTCTCGAGTCCAAGGTCTTGGTTCGATCAAGTTGCGTCAATCCTTTTCCAAACTAGGAATCCTTAGTGAGGCCCCCATCTTAGTTTAGCATTTCAGAGCTTAAAAGTCAGGCTACTTCGCATCCTACAGCACAAGTGTCCTTCGCGCATGGGGCGGCGGGCCGGCTCTGTCTCAGTCGTGCGTTGTGTGCATATTCATACTACTTCGTACGCATTTCCGCGACACTACATTTGCTACTTTCCTCTTCGCAACCGCACCCCCATCATCCATGCAAGCCACCGTGTCGTACAGGTCACAGCAGGATTACATCGACAGCTTTTAGGTTCCCGGCAGAAGGGACGTGGTCTTTGCGCTCGTCTTGCCCCCCTGTGATTGTTCGAATGTTGGCAGGCAGGCAAACAATCGACAGATGCTGATTCGACGGATTGCTACTTCGTACCTTAAGGTGATTCTTGAGGGGATGTTTGGGTGCTGATCGTCGGCTCCGTCTGTCACTTTGAAGGGAGGATTAAGATCCGCTTTGTCAAGGATCTGGCATCGACAACAAACACCGGACTGTTTGGCGAGCAAATTTATCAAGGAAGATCACTCGATGGTTTCCAGGAGAAATATGTCTCAGACAATCCCTGGTGTCGCTACTTTAGAAGTGAACACGGCGCAGGGTCTTGAGGGATAATTGAGACCTTCGTATGCACACACTATTTCGTACGTGATTAGTCTGCTCGGTACTTAACACAGCTAGCCTGGCCATATCAATCTCAACCTTGTCAGACGACCAGGGAAGGCAAAGTCCCTTTGACGACTTCGCACAAGTTTTGATAGCATAAGAGCTTACTTCATATGTGCGCTAGGGTATAGTAGATTATATTAGAAGGTGTGTTATAGTGTGGTTTTCCCTTAAAGCCTATCCCTTATTATTCCACGTCAAATCAATCCGAGTAAAATTTGCTCGGAAAAAGGAAATATGGCCCGGGCCACAGGAAACCCATCAAGAAGAAACAAATGTCAACCCCACCTCGCGGGGCTCCCCCCTTTCGTTCGGCCGGGTACAAGAATCCGAGGTCAAGTCTCGAAAACCTCCATCTCACCGAAATTTGGTAGAGAAGTTCCAACCCGATCGCGATCTCCGAATTACCCTCAGACACTCAGGCACCAGCAATCGTTAACGCATCGGGGCTAGCTCTGGATGATGTCGAATTTCTGGTTCCCATGCGCACAAAAAACGTGGTATAGTGTGATCGAAATATCATTGACCTTCGTCGGTTGGACGCCTCCAAAAATCTGGCCAAGACTTTAGGATGGCAGGCAGGGTGGTACCCTGTTCGATTAATACGCTACTATGCTGAGGCAGAAGGTTGATCCTGGGCCGGGGAGGTCGAGGTACCTCGACAGAGTAAGATAGGGAGGAAAGATATTGATACTTGTACCTGGTACAAGAGCAGAGACAAGAGGGAAGGTTCATGTTGAGGGGAATTGGAGGGTCCCACTTTTGGGGAGAGCGGGGTTCACTGTCTCCATTGTCTCTCCTTGGTGCTCCAATGTCTCTGCTCATCATGCGAGAACACACAAAATCTTCAAGCTAATGACACCTGGTACATGCAGCTGCGGGAAATCTAGGGAAGGTTACCTCTTGTGAGGGCTAGCGCATCATTACAAGACCAAGCTAGCGCCATCTCCAGAAGCATCTTCAACCCCAAATGGAAGCTGGTCTGCTCAGAACTCCTTCTTCCCACATGATGATGCTTCCTGGGCCGAGTATCCTCGTGGTTCGGATGCCCTCACACTGCGAAGAATACCCACACATGTGATCGCAAGCTGTGCAGGAACGAGAGTCGACTTCCAGTTTTGGTTTTTTGATTATCGTGCATAATACAAAGTCTTGGTCTACGAGTACGAAACAGTACACTCCTTCATATCAAGAAGCTTGGGGCAGGAGGAGACGGTTCTTTGTTAGTGAGACATGACGTGGTGGATTTCGAACTTTGTACGAAGTACGCACAACAGCGAAGGATTACCCTGTCTGTGTTGACGGAGTGTTGTCCTAAAAGGGCATTAGGGTATGGGGACAAGTCTCGAGCCCCTAACCTCCAAGGACTAGCTTCGCCCGGGAATTGCGAAGGAATTGGGCGTGGCGCTTACACTTCGTATGTGAGTACGAACTGCTTGTGCGAAGTACATGTACGTGATTAAGAACGCATCAAGACCCCGGACCCTTGACATCAACGACTTGCGTGCTCTCCAAGTCAGGAACCTCCGCATCCTGAGTCGCGACTGACACGGACATCGTGGGGTCAGAGACGAGGACTGGCCCTGTCGAGCATGAACAACGCCAAATGAAAGATTGTGATAGAACAATTCCTGGGCCCGCTTTTGCTTCTGTCGGTGAAGGGATAGACCTTGGACGGCAGCCCCGTTCGGCAACGAGATAATGAGAAAGGAAACACGACAAAGCCAGTCCCTCTTTTGTTGTTGCACATTCTCCTGTTCTCCTTCTCGGTTTCATTTCGTCCGGAATAACCCAAGCGAGTTTCGCAAGAAAACACGCCCTGCCGGAGGAATAACACGCGCCATCCGAGTCACCGCTCTTTCTCTACGAAGTGAAAAAAAGAAACCAAAAAATGATAATATGCAATCCCCCTTTTCCACAAGCAGGGAGACGAAGCCTCGATGTCGGATCTCTCTGCCTTACCAACCGTACATACATATCACACAAAATGTTTGCTGCAGTTTTTCCACCACATGGGGCGCCTCGCTTGTCCATTTCACCCGGCGTGGCGCCCATCCGGGTGGCTTTCCAGCCCCGTGATCCCACTGAAGTGTTTATCTTTAGAATTAAGCAAACGCCAAGGTGAAATGCACGATGCCGCGTGTAATTGCGAAATGCGTCGCCCTCACCGGAATGAACGGCGAATGATATTGGTAGACAGTCCAGACCTGCTCCGGCTTTGTGATGCTTACTCCGGGATGTCGGAAATACTTCGTAGAATTGGGAAACTAGGGAGGTTGGGGAATGAGGGGTTCAGATACATCAACCATCCTCTCAAGGTCCTTTTTGATGATAATTTGAGATGCCGCACTTGATATTCCGAGAATGCGACGAGAAGAAATCCACGAGTTCGCCCTCGCCATACACTATTTTCCGTCAAGCGTCATCTCCCCCGTTGCAATGTATGTCATTTTGGAGCATGGACAATGGGAATCGCTCCCGATTAAGATCCAAGTACAGACATGGACGACTTTGGGGAATGGTAGGGGGTGTGTGGATAGCCGATGGCGGGTGTGGGCATCAAATGGGAAAGCGGATGGGTAAATTGAAGAGCAAGCCACACCGTCGAAAACCAGGATAAAGGAACAATTAATGCCACCGAAAACGACTCAAGGTGATTAAAGTTGTGTGCAAAAGGAAGGAAAGGCCTTACCTGGTACATTAGATGCATTTCGATCAAAAAGCGCATTATATTGCTCTATAACAACGAACCACTATACCCAGCCAGAGACACAAGCCCCAAGTCGGGATGACCGTGGCGAAATCCTGGGGAAGGGAATTTAATATCGACATGATCAATGCATCATTCTTCAGGCGTCCATCTTTCCTTCTGGAATAAGGTTCTAGAAGGAAAGGGGCCCCAAGGCGAGTTAATGCAATCCAGCACAAGCTATTGATTTTGCTGGCCTTGGAACATTCTGAAATCCAACCCTGAAATCCAACGTGGCGTTGGTAAGCCCACGAGGCTCAGGTACTAGCGTGGTTTGGGGGAGAGACATTCAGAGGGACAGACAGCACTCCTACCGCAATAGAAACAATAGGAAGTACTTCGTACTTACTTCATACTAGAGGTTCCATTGTCCACATCGCTGTACCCCGCGGTTGCTTTTCGTATGAATGGCAAAAAAAGGGAAAGGAGTCCAGATCAAGGCGAGCATCGATTAATACGGTTACAGGAGTCCGATTTTCTACCATCTCCGATTCCGTCAAAGTGTTGTACAAGCTGACGACTCTCCCTTGAAGACATTGACTTAGCGCGTTCTCGTCAGCTCCCATCCTTCCCCTGCCTAGTGTTGATGGGGGACCCTTTGATCTCGAACTAATACTCCAGATGGCACGCTACCATTCCGTAGCTCGATTGAAACCCTTCAATGTTCCCTCCTGGTCGGTGTGCAAAATGCGGAGGTGGGTTCGTATGAAGTAACAACAGAAGCAGGCGCCAACGCCGATCTCCTTCATCTACCACACCTAAACTACTTCCGTACACTGGTTGTACAAGTATGTCAATAGTAATTTACTATGTATAGGCACCAGCATATGGGTGCCCGTCCCAGTTACGAGATTGGTGCAAGTCGCCTTCAAGAGCGGCATGCGCACCATCTACAGTTAGCACAATATACAGCTACTGAGTACTTCGTACACTCCCTATGAGAGGGTGGGGTAGGATTGACCTGTACAATGGGGTAATTGAAGTCCAATCTTCCTGTCCTCTTTCTTCGATGCGGCATATGTGCGCGGGAGTAGGTACTGCTTATCCGGGGCAACATATTGATGGTTCCTCACACCCCCTCCCAAGCTCGTACCTCCTAATTTCGTGCCACTTGCCGCTTGACGGAATCCCACAGTGACAGCAACACAACTTAGGCAAGCACGAATGGGCGAGAGGACAATGGAGGGGAGGGTGGAGGGTGAAGGGTGGAGGGTGAAGGGTGGAGGGTGGAGGGTGTGCCTACCATGCCGAGGTGTAAGTAAGGTATTCTAGGAGAGTAGGAAGAAGGGAAGGTAATAGCAGTACTACTGCTACGTACTGGACTTACTCCTCGGGACAAAGAGTGGGAGATGCTGATCAGTAGCACATTTGGGATGGAAGTAGTCGCACATGCACATGCACCGACGGCGTGTATTCCCAGATTAGAATGAACAATGGAATCGTGCAGATCAAGATTCCACGGATATTCATTCTTTCACATGGAGAAGGGAAATAATCTCCACTTCGATATCAGATATTCTCCCAGCCTGGACCTGGGACATGGACAGAAACAGCTTCCGACATTAGCGACATGCGGAGTGAGCGCCTTCCTCAACTCTACTAGGGCGACCGGAGTGCTCCTTAGTTGGTAGAAACAGCTCGGTCGCTCCTGCCAAAGATGCTATAGTCGGTTTTGTCTCCTCCTCCTCTCATCTCGGCATGTGCTCATTTTCGCATGGACGCAGAAATCGCCGAAGAAACCCAGCTCTTAAGTTCCTCATTATGGCTAACATCTTCTCCTGGGTCTATAATGGGGGATAATAATGGCTACATCCGTACCCGCACCTGCACCTTCGACCACCCTCGGCGCGTCATGTACGAGACACATTGCTCCAGATACAAACAATGTGTTAGAAAGGGTAGGTGTCCAAAGACCAGGGGGGTCGGCAGAGTCGAAGGGATCCAGGAAGCGCCAAACAAAGGAACCACATGACGGAGCCTTTGACAAAGAGCCCAAGGCGGTCAATATTGGAAAGAAGGCCTGAGCAAGGTCATCGAATTGATCGATCTCTGGGCCGAAGGAGCTCGCTAAATTATGACTTCGTGGTCTCTCTCCTCTCATCCGGACAACAAGCGTGCTTTCATCACCTCCGGAGAAAAACACAAGGTCGTCCTTGGAGAGGACAACAAGCCACACACGCCGGTTACCGACCACCACGCAATCTCAACCATGAGCGCGACTTGTGATTTTCACCAGGTCGCAATGCAAAAGCCGCCAATATTTATTAGCCTGGTAGGCCCGATTCCGAATCCACATCGGGCACATTCTTTTTCCCCGGCCCATGGACGCCCTATCAGATCAAGGCAAGACCCCCAACTGTGCCGGTGCACCCTGTTGTTAGCGTACAGTTAACGTCTCATCGAACCAGATCCTGGCCCTGGCCTGTCAAAAAATCGCACGCCTCATCCTCACCGTCCTCCGCTTCCCACACAGCCCAAAATATCCCCCATCGGCTTGGATTATACGACATTCTCCAAAAAATGTACACCAATGGGACATGCTGCCGACCAGTAACACATGGTGTTTCTTCCCTAGGCATTGGCCTTCCGGTCGGCTTGCCGCCGACCCCAGCCTCGACTCCTTGATCACACTGGCTTGCACCAAGTGGTCTCGCCAGCCCTGACCAAAGTTGGCTTTACTAAATCCGCACCCTAATCCTCAGCTGGCTTACAGGACCCAGAGCCATCCAGGCTTCAATGTTGCTTCCTCTGCTCCCCTGGCAGGTTTTGTGGCGCTCGCTGCCCTGCCTAGCCCCTGAATGGACCCATTGAGTTAAAGTTGGACGTCGCACAGCTAAGCCAGGCGATGCAACGGCACTTCTATTGCGGCCCACGATGTTTACGGCCACATATTACATGGGAACTTATAGCTCAACTCTGAGCTCGGCGCACACTTGCCCCGTACAGGTGCCAAGGAACAAGCTCCAAATGAAGTTCATCGTTCGTTGTCTGTACGAGACAAGCATTGCATTCTCCTTGGTAGGACTCCTCGGAACGGTCCCCACTTAGAGCTGGGACGACGTAGCAATATGATATTTACGTTACCCTACGTAAATGACGCTGAAATTGGGCGTTCCTACTGATCCCATGTCTCGTTTTTTACATACTCATGGCCCGCGACGAAAGTGACTGTTGGTAATGAGGTATGACCCATCGCTGCTACTCCCTTGCCTTTCCGTTGTCTACCGTCACCGGCACACTCCGACCTGGGGAGTCACGTCTCGCTTAGTAGCGTATTAACGGTACCAAATATCTAATATTGATTCCATTTCGCAGGGAGCATCATCTTTGGACCAAAAACAGGAATCGGCAGGTCCTGAGGAAGAACACCATGTTAATTGATCAGCCTTCTCGAGGCTCCGCTTCAGAAACTGACAGCGGCAAGTCACTAGGCCCTTATCTCAACGAGCCCCATGGCTATATGAGACGAAAATATATCTCCACCGGATGTCCCAGGCTTGCCCAAATTGTCCGCCGAGTCCAGACAAATGGATCAAGGTGCTCTTTGAGATGGATCCCAAGATGCTTCACCCGCTCATATCCGATGAACTTACCAGGAGATGACCATATCCCAGAGATTGAGTCTCGTTCGGTAGTCGTGCTTTTTCTTCGATGGCACGAGATTTGACCCCCACAGCCAAGTCCACAGAGGATCTCTCCATCTCCCTCTCTACGAAGTACGAAGTAATGCCCTCATCCCTTCTCCTCGGGATGGACCGATTGAACCAGATCTGGCGCATCGTACGGTCCTCCGCTTCGTCGAGATTGGGTTCAGTATCCTGACTACCAGGTGCCCCAGCTGGCTATCCTCCTTTGTGGCTTGTACTGAGTGGTATTCTGCCGATTCCCGTTTGCTTGCTTTCCCTTGTCCAAATTGCTGTTTGTATTGGATCCTTGGACAACTACCGGTATCAGCATCCCGGTTTGTGTTCTACATATATGCATCGCTTCGGATGTTGAGCTGTCAGGCGCGCCCATGAGGAATACGACGCATTCGCTGACCCTCGCTTGCTATACAAGTGTGATGGCTCTCGCGAGGCAGGCAAAGGGGCACGAACCATCAGGCCACACCGGCACTCCTTTGCGTCAGTGCCAGTCGGCCAACCTCGCGAAAGTGACAGGCGCAAGCTCCCCCCGCAGTTGGAACATCGTCAGTTTCAAACAACATCCCCACAGGTTGAAAACAACCTTTCTCCTTGTAGCCTTGGCTTCTCCCCCCACAGTTTGTCCGACCGCGACGGTGAGCCAGAACGAACTCTCGCTCCGATATCGAGAAACCCCCTGGACATGGATGAGAGAGCAAAGAAACATGACTACAACATGGCGCAGGGGCGAAATCACGATCCGGCAGTGTACCTACATGCAGTGGTACAGTAATACCACGGTTTCCATAGACAAAGCTCCACTGCGTGATGATGGCTGTCACTGGGGTGCGGCAGGAGCACTATGTAACGGTACAATACGACAGTCGCCGACACCACATTTCTGCTTTTAGTGGGCACCATGAAGCGTGTATGCTACATGATCCTGTCTGTACAAATAGTTTCTTTCCTCACGGCGCTACGGAGTCAAGTATACTTCATATCGTTGCCCTGAACATCATCTCCGCGAAACAGATTGTCTCCGAGAAAGCTCTGAGAAAGCAAGTCCAGTTATACCTTATTCACGCCTGAAAGCAGGCTGAGAGGGCCTGGGCAGCCCGGATTTCTAGCTCTCCACTATACTTCGTAAGGCGAAGGTGCTGCCCCAGTCGTTTGTCGGATGTTTGCTACGGAGTATTATTGGGCATTTCCTCATCAGACCCATCCAATCCTGGCTTGATTTCGTCTTGCTCAACGGTCTTCAACCGTACAGCTTGTACCAAGTACCACCGAATAACGTACAGAGAGAAGAGCAAGCGAAGAGTGAGAAGGAGGGAACTTGCTTTAGTCTTTTGGCTACAGCGCTACTGGCTCTGGCCGCCTCACTAGACCAATTCACCGCTGTGACTCTTTCTCTTCCTGGTATGAAAGAGGGAATGTTGAGCCTCGTTGTCGCTAGACCACCGACGAGCAAAACCGTTGTCAGAACCCAGTTTCTCCATCTCCCCATTCGGTTGTCGCTCGCTCCAGTTCGAAGAAAGCCTGCGGCCCGGACAAGCGGGGATCCAGGGTGGGATTTTACTAGGGTTGCGTGGGAAAAAAAGTTTCCGAGTCTTCCTGGCTCGAGCAGACCAAGCCTTAGTGGTCCGCACCGTACGTGTATGTACCAGCAGTGAGAGAGAGGCAAGCCAAGGGGGTAATACACGACGCGACGACAGGAATTGGCCCCTGAGCGTATATCTCCGAGAGAAACGCGATACATCTCGGGCTCCCGTTTACGAATTAGCATGTTAAAGCCGAACGAGGATTGAGGGAAAAGGAGCTACGAAGTATTTGCTCGATTAGGAGGCTTGAGCATGTTTGTACAAATGAACTATCGGATGCGGACGCTCAAGAGGTTCAAGTATCGCCTACCTCGTAGCTCAAGGGCCAAATAAGGGAGCGAGATATCGATGCTGTGTATCACGAGTTCAAGCCCGCTTAGGTTGCGTGCGTCTTCGCGCTGTGCTAGTCCGCCAGCCCCTTTACTTTTGCAGATTGCATCTTACTGACGGTTCGATGCCGTGTCTGCAGCTTGCTCGTCGGCAGCAGCAGAGGTGCAGTAGACTCACGCATGTACTTCAAGAATAGTATTCCCAATCCTCCGTTGATCCAAGCTACGAAGTCAAGAGAGCGTCTGGCCACGCGCGCGAAGCAAAGACGTGAGGCCACTGAACGGGTCCTCGGCTCCTTCTATCAACGTTTTCTTCGTACAGGTCGATGGTCTTGTACATTGACATTGAAACCACGAAGCCGACACACACAGTATACTACATCGGGGCAGGTGTGAACTTGCTCGAATCATGAATCTGAAGCCCTCGAGTAGTTTGAACCACATTACGCAGCGGGCTGCAGGACGTCGAGTTCGGGAGCGTCGATGCCCTCTCTATCTCGAAACCGTTGACTAGGATGTGATGTCTCGATGACACCCTGGAGATATGACATTAGCACCACAACGGTGGGTGGATGAAGGACAACCCCCTTCTCGCCCTCCTTTCCGACCCCTTCTTGCTCGTTAGACTTTTCGATGGTTCCTCTGTCTGGGGACGCCCCTCACCTACTTCGTACTCAGCATGGCCCCCCCTCCTTGCCTCTTTCAGGCCCTGGTTCCTTCATAGAAACACCCCTTGTTTACTATTGTGTTTGGTCGTCGTATATTACACCGAAGGAAGAAGTAGTTCCTCTTGAGAAATTACAGATTTTGCCCCCTGTCTCCTTAGGGCGAGACATTCTCAACGGCATTTTCTTAATTTTTCGGCAAGGAATGAGAATAGGGCACTCGAGTTCTGGCGGAAGAAAATCTGCCTTTTTTGTTTGATTTGTTTCCTCCCCATCCTTGATATTTCATCAGGGTTCCTGATCTTCCTTACCCGAGGGCGTTGTCGATCGATCCTGGTGGTATGAAGGATTGCTACAGTACCTTTGTGTAGCGTGTTCATGTTTCTTTCATGTTTCCTTTGGGGGTGTGTGTGTGTGTGGTGTGTTGTCTTACAGGCTTTTTGGTTTTGGGTTCTAACGGCGTATGAACGGCTTGGATCGAGTACCGAACTCCCTTGTACGCATACGGGGAGGGAGGGAGGTTTGTCTTTCCCCCCTCTTTGCCGGATGGCATGGGGGAGTGGTATCCAAGGGGGATAGGAGGTAGAGAGATGGTGTCGGAGTGTGGGGGAGTGAAGATTGGACGCCAGGCATGGTTACGGCGGCGAGAAGGGGGGGCAGGTCTTGGCTTGTGAGTGGGCCTTTATTGTGAAGAGAGGGGCGGCGGAGGGGAAACCGGCGAGATATGCGAAGCAGTAGGCTCTTGTCTTTTTTTTTTTTTTTACGATTTGCTTGCCAAGGGGAGAGCTACGAAGTAGCTCTCGCAGAGGGGGGCGGGAGATCTTGCCGGAGAGGAGTGGACGCGGATACAGACCTCCTTCATACGAAGGAAGTACAGGTAGATGTCGGCTTGTTCAAGGACAGTGAATCAATGACACATGCTCTTGACACAGTCGAGCGTACATCGGGCGTAGCGAAGGCACGAGATGTCGATATTTTCGTACCTAAGTGTACGCATGGCTAGATCGTGCAGACATGCCGAAGGTTCTTACTGTGCCATCTCACCAATCGCATCAGCATGCAGAGAAGAGCAATGTTACGACAGATCTGATGAGGGCAATGCTATCGTGGCTACAAAGTGCCTTCGCCAATAGTCATATATCACAAGTAACAGTCAAGAGTAGTCATGTTGGCGAAAGATGACTTTCTTCCCTAGTTACATGCCCCGGCGGGAACTGTCCCCCCTCGAAGGACTCCCCCATTCAGTTGTGACGGGGGGCACTTCTCCCATGGGGAATTGTTTCGATCGTGAGAACTGTTCTCGCAACAAGCAAGGGCAAGAACAAGTTTACGATCAGGCGAGAGCAGGTTCCTCGGTAGTTTTCTCCAGTGTACTCATATAGTTTCTCACGCCGTTTGTATTGCCTTCCTAAGAAGTAGAAGATTGATATCGAGGGAGCTCCCTCAAGCCCCTTCTTCATTTCTCGAACTTCACAGCGTTTCTAGTCCAATCGCTCCCCCTCCGCCCCATCTTGTCCAGACCGCGGCAGAAACGTCTTCATCGTACCATCTCAGGGAAACCTTGCGCGCCTTTCTCCCGGCTCTTGGACCGAATCGGGACGTCGGGCTATTCAGGTAGGTAGTATCCTCGGAGGAGAAGGAAGAAAGAAGGATAAGGTTGCTACACGAGCCAAGACAGACTCCACAAACTCCAACCTTGACGGAGAATATTTGAGGAGGACGTGCTGAGGGAGGTTCCTCGGACTTGCTACCCGAGATGAGAGGATGATTAGAGTATAGTATGACTTCGACTCAATGATACAGGAGAAGAAGGAATCGATCTACGATATAGAGACCTCTGTCTATGATCAAGAGCTCTGATACAGCTAAAGATTGATTCTCTTGGCTACCCACAACTCTCCAGAACCCCGCCGACCACCGTACTCCGTAGAGCTGACCCCTTTCCCTCTAGATCTCGCTTTTCGTTACTGTGATGGCATGTGTACCGTCGGAGATGAAGGGGCAAAGACATTGTCCAGAAGATGAACGGTCGTAGCATCGGATATCCTTAGACTTTCTCTCCCTTCCTCTCTATCTATCTCCCTCTATCGCCTCTGATGTGACTTTCTTTGCGTGATTTCCAATGATAACTTTCTGCCACCGTGATAGTTCGTACACACAAAGTCGACGAAGTATCATTCTTCGTGGACATCCATACGGACCATACCTCGGTACCGGGAACATGAACTAGAGAATCGAGGCAATGGGCAGAGCCTAGACCAGAACGGGGGAGAACCTCCTGTCGTTTAAACGCACTCGTAGGACTGTCATAAAAAGAAGAACATCACCGAGTACCCGAAAGGGCCAGAGGAACCTTTGGGAATTAGAAGAGAATATTAGTATTATGATTATTACCTTTTCCCCTTCCTCGGCGAGTCCTCCATCCGCTTCTCGCCATTATGCTGCTATCTGACAAGTCTTGTCATTATGTCTATTATTTCTGCCCTTGCCAATAGCACCTCAACGGACAGGGAGGGGGAGAGACATCGTAATTTGAAAAACCCTAGAGTTTTTCTTTCATCTATTTTGACTACACAGCCCCTATTCGCCCCAGACCCGGAGGAAAGTCGCGCGTATACTTTTATTTTCTACCTCGTTTCTCTCGCCTCTTCATAAGGGGGGTGTATACGAGACTGGATAACATGGCTCGGCTCCGAATATGCTCCGGGTATGCGTCTACGAGGTTGTATCTACCTCCATCTCGTGGTTGGTATGCTCGTAATGAATCTAGCCGAGGTGAAGAATTATGAAGCCGTTACTTTTGTAGGGAAATCAAACAGCCTTGGTCTAGAGAAGAAGAAGTGGGCAACGAAAAGAGAGAGAGAAAAAAAAAGGAAGCGCTCATGATGTTCCGTTGATGTGTCACTCATTATCCATTCCTCTCGATGCATGAATCCAGTCAGTCCGTCCGTTGCCAACAAAAATGAGTAAAGCCTTCGTTGGGCATTCCTCAGCCTCCGCCCTCCAAGCAGCTCCCTAGAAGGGCGCCATTTCGTCCTCTGATCCCGAATCCTCCTGGTCGATGAGAGCCAGCTCGACGAAGCGCCTAACCCATTGAAGCTGTTCCTCGTTGAGTTCCTGAGCGATGTTTCCGTCATGCTCGACAACCTCTAGCATCGGGGCTAAGGGCGGTAGCTGAGGATTATCGCCTTGTCGTCCTTGGCCCCGACCTTGTTGCCGTCTCCGGGGCTGACGGTTGTTTTGGTTTTGATTCCGCGGCGCGCCTCGTCTGTTTTGCCCCAGGTCGTCTCGGGCAGGTCCTCCTCGACCTCCTCCTCCTACTCCCGCTCCTTCTCCGACCCAAGGACCACCTCCGGCGGCAGCGCCTCCTCGACCTCCCCTACCGCGACCGCGTCCGCCCTCTCCACCGCCTCTCCTTCGACGCGGAGGTCTCCGGCCACGTCCTCGCTCTCCCTCGAAGTTCCCCGGCGGTGCGGGAACAGGCGGTGGGATGGCGCGCTGTCCTCGACCGCCAGCGGGTTGCTCGGGACCTTGTTCGATACGTAAGACAAGGGGTCCCTCGCGAGCGACTTGGACGTTGGGCGGAGGACGCCTTGGGCCACCGAGTTCCCAATCCCACTCGATTTCGCCGACCTCGTTATTGTTGACCTCAGGCAGAGGCTCGAGGTTATCGTCCGGCTCCTCAATCTCTGGCCGAGCGATTATAAATTGGAAGGGGGGCTCGTCGGGCCTTTCAAGATGCTGCTGCGGGGGCTCCCTGCGCTCCCGACGCTGTCGAACGTGTGGGTGGAAATCGTTGTTCTCGCCATGGCCGGTCTCGTAATCCCACAGTCGCTGAAAGCAGTCCTTGAGTCCGGGGTTGTTGAAGTGACTGTACGGGTTCTGGGGATCGAGCCAGGCAGAGCACAGATAGCAAAAGTGGGTGTTGCACCGGAAGCATATCATGTGGTTGCAGCCCTCGGTCTTTTGCGCGGGCGCGTCGCAGGTGGCACACGGCCTCGTCCACTTCTCGATATATTCGAGGGAGGCCTTTTCCTCCTCGGACATTTCGTCGGGGTTACACTTGAGGCGGCAGCGGAAGAACTCGCCATGCCAAGACTGGTAGCAGCGAGAGCAAAAGGCGAAGCCGCAGTCCTCGCAGATGCAAAGAAGATCCTCGGTCTTAAACCCAAGGTCCTTTCTCGAGGCTTGAGCCGCATCGTCGCCGGCCACGTTGGTCTCGTTCGTCGCGTCGAACCCGTCTTCGTTATCGTCGGGTTCGCCGAACTCAAGCCCGCGGGGCTTCTTGTGTTTCTTGGATTTCGCGGCGCCGTTGCACCATTTCCGAGGGCAATAGACGGTGGTCTTGTCCGACTCTAGCTCTTTCTTGTACTTGAGTGAAACGTAGCGTGAGACGAGATCCTGATCCAGTCCGATGGCCAGGAGTTCGCCTGGGCTAAGATGAATCCTGGGCTTCCGGCCCTTCTTCGAGGGATCCTTGGCGTGGGCTTCCTCCCTCTCCTTTGCGCAGCCGGGGCTAAGGCATTTTACGACAACCAAGTCACCCTGGACAATGGCGTTGGTGTAATAGTCTCTCAAGCAGGATAGACAAAAGACGTGACCGCAGTCATTCATCTTGTGGCAGGAGTGGCCCTTTTTGGGGTCTATGTCTAGATTAGTTCTGTATGTGAAAGAGGAAAAGAAGAAGAGAGCCCAAAAAAAAAAAAAAAAAAA